>OX328132.1:27020664-27390664 GCA_946811695.1 Gonocerus acuteangulatus
TTCCTCCCTATGGGGGAGGGAGGAACCGCGCTAAAAACGTAAGCGTTACGATTTTTTGCGCGAATTTCGCCCCAAACGCCATCTTCCAGTAGGCGGATTTTGCTGCTTAATGAACTTGACCTTTCAAATTAGACGAAAGATTTTTGTACTAAATTTCATCAAAATCGGACCATTCGTCTGGGAGATTCAGAGCGAACAGACAAATATATATATATACAAATTTTAACCACTATCATTTTCGGTCTCTATGGGTTCTGAAACGCAAAATTTTCTAGTCGGCACTTCCGGATTGCGTCATGAGATCAACCTTATAAGCGGGGTTCCCCCCTATGGGGGAGGGAGGAACCGCGCTAAAAGAACATGGGCGTATATAAAGGGGGGGCTACACCAGGGGGGAGGGCTACCCCGGAAATGGTAGAGAAAATTGGAAAAATAGTTGTTGAATAAAGTTTTTGGTTTAGGTACTTAGAATCATGGGATTCAGTTGAAACATTTTCTGCTTGTTCGAATTTCATCTAAATTAAAATGTTTAAATTTTGGTTACCTTTGGAGATAAGGAAAGATTAGAATAAATTATTTCATTGACAGACATGAAAAGTTTTGAGAACTTCGTATATTTTCCTTAATATCTCGAAATCGGTTGGGAAATCGTGGTAAGTGGAATATGACCATTCGAAAGCTTACTGAATTCTCTAAAAAAAGGGATTAAAGACATAGTACTAATGTTTTCCTAAAGCGAACCTTAAAAAGGCAGGGAATCATTTATCATTTCTGGTAGTAAGGTATTTCGTGAAAGGTCTGACGAAAATTATAATTGTTTCTATTTCAACCTTTCCAAATGACACTAGGGATACGAACGAATCCGCGCTAAGATAACGCAGTTCCTGCGAGTCGGCCTTTTTTTTTTAATCTAATTTTGAGATTGCCATATTGTGTTCCCTTGTTCAATACCAACCAGGCTATTTGAGAGGGGTAATAGAGTCGATTCCCGCTGTTCCTAATAGAATGAGGTTGTTGTCCCGAAACGGTGGCTGGAGTGGAGGGACCAGGTAAGACCATGTATGGTGCTGCTAGAAGACTACAAGGCAAGTGGGAGGTTGGCGTGGGCCTTTCCAACTGTACACCCACTTTACACCCCACCCTCTACTCACTACATTTGACAAATATTAGAAATTCAAAGTTTTTCTTTTGTTTCAAGGATTATGAAATTCTAAGGTCATAAGCGCTGGGCTAACTAAGATTTCCATCCTATCTAATCACTCGGGGTTCAGTTAGTCATCTTTTAGCGAGCCTATCGCTACAACAGACAGCTAGTTTTAAACAGGATTCCGAACATCATATTATTCGTTGCAATCCTGTACGCTAACCACTCTGCAACGGTGGAATGCCCTTTATAGTTTCCTTTTTAGGGGGGTCCCCCCCCCTCACTCCATAGGGAGGAACCCCACTTATGAGGTTGACCTGTAGATCTCGAAAAAACCTTGGTTCAAATTTATATATATATATATATATATATATATATATATATATATATATATATATATATATATATATATATGCAGGGTATGCTTAAAATAAACGGCAAATCTTCGGGAATCGATGCAGGATGAAAAAATAAAGAAAAAAAGTCCTTTGGCATTTTTCTCGTTTTTGCTTTGTTTCAGAGAAAAACGCAAAAAAAACTAAAACACAATTGTGATTAGGCAATCATTCATAATACCTATATAAAAATCATTAAAAAAAGTATATTTTATATCTTCTACCCTCTCCACTTACCCTCCCACCCCACCCCAAAGAAATGGGAGTGAGTACGCCTCTGCTTTTGTATGAGTGAGTACGCCTGTTATGAAATAATAGATCTCCATTTTTTTACCCCTGGACTTAACGCAGAGTCTTTCCACGCATTCTTCGATAAAAAAACTGTCCTTGTTCGTGGAGGAAGTCCTTCTGGCATGAAGATTGGGAAAATTCCAAATCACGTTGTTAATAAACCTTTCTGAAAACTTCAAAAACAAGAGTGTATTTTGCTCCATTCCTATTAATATTTTAGGCATTTAAAGGTACTTTTTGGAAAGTAAATTTAATCCTCTACAATGTTTATATCAACTACTTTTTTCATTGCGGGCATACTTTCTACATTATAGGCAGAAAAGTGACGAAAAACAAGGGTTTTATCGGTTTTTGGCAATTTGTTACTCATTGGTGCGCTTTAGCGAAAAAATGACATATATAAAATCGACATAAAATTCAATTCTCTACAATAATCCGTCATAAAAATAACCCCTTTCCATTGGAGATTCCAGAGTCAGGGTCTCTGGAGAAGAACTGGAGAAAGTTGAGGGGTCGTTAGGTCCAATGAAAGTTCATTCGACCACGTTAAGACCCACCAAGTTTCGTTTTTAAATTTCAAAAATTGTGGGAAAAGGGGGGGTGTCAATCGAGTTTTGAACACCCTGTATATATATGTCGGTTCACGCTCTCACATCCTGAAAAATGGTCCGATTTTGATGAAATTTGATCACAAAAATCTTTCGTCTAAATTGAAAGGAGTAGTTCGTTAACCAGCAGAATTCGTCCACTGGAACATGGTTTTGGGGGCAAAATTCGCGTAAAAAATCCTTACCCTTACATCATATGCTAACAAGAACTTGTTTTATAGGATTCTTCACATAGGAAAACAAATGAACCCATTTTTAAGGCGAAATCTGTTTCGGATAAAATTGGAAAAATAGTTGTTGAATAAAGTTTTTGGTTTGGGTACTTAGAATCATGGGATTCAGTTGAAACATTTTCTGCGTGTTCGAATTTCATCTAAATTAAAATGTTTAAATTTTGATTCCGTTTGAAGCTAATGAAGGATTAGAATAAAATATTTTATTGACAGACATGAAAAGTGTTGGAAACTTCATATATTTTCCTTAATATCACGAAAACGTTTGAGAATTTGATAAGCCGCAGGTTACCATTCGAAAGCTTACTAAACGCTCCACAAAAAAGATTCTGAAGAAAGTTTTGATTAGGCGGTGTCAATCGGAGAAATAAGTGCATAAAACTTTGAAGTAATTGATTTCGTTTATTTGAACGGTTCTTTTTATCTGCTTTTATTTCTTGCTATGTTTGTAATTGCTTTCCGTAGGAGAATGTATTTGTCAAAAAACAGGATAAGTAAAATAAGGAAAAAAATTATTGTTAAAAATACAGCTTTCCGAGAGAGATTCGAAGACGCCTTGTAAATATTTTCTACTACTGTACTCATAGATAGCTCTAGAAAAAAAATTCTGGGGGGGGGCTAATTTAGTATAGGGCTTACCGCCGTGCCTAGGGCTTAGAATCAAATTTTTATAACCAGACACCTGGAAATCATTAAGGAGGTATGTGATAAACTAAGAACACACATTAATTAGAACTTATTACTAGTAATTTGCCTAAACAATTTATTTTTCTAACTTAACCGAAAAAGATTGTGAATTTTCATTTTGGGGGCTAAGCCCCTCCCCTTTAGCCACCACTGCCTGTACTGCTGTTGGTGTCGTTCTTTAGAACGATTTTGCCCTATTCCCCTCACTTTTTATTGGTCGTTTTATTGAAATGCATTCAACAGTTAAATGAGCTTTCTAGTTAAACGGTAGGGGTCAATCAACCTTTCTCTATTTTCTGTTTTGTGAGTGTTCTACCTGGACAGGACCCTAAAACCCGTTATAGTCCGTCGGCCCGTGTACATTTCATGCAACGATTTTTAAGATTCTTCATTTTTTCACTATTGATTGTACAAGTCTTAACTAGAACAGTGCCACTTGTCAGCTGGCTAGGTAGCGGTGGGTTTGGCTGCGGGGGCGTTGCAAACTTCGGAAAAATATGAAAATGTGAAACGATTTTAAGATTCATGAAATTTTTTGGAGAAACACCTTTCATTATACAATAATCATTGGCACTTGTCAGCTGGCCGGCCAGCGGTGGACTGCTTGTCAGCTGGGGGTCTAAACTTGGCAAAAATACGAAATTCTGAAACGATTTTAAGATTGCTGGAATTTTTGTGGTTACTAGTGTTTGTAGTGAGATTAACGAAAAACATTGTCAGCTGCTCATATCTTGGTGGAAAACTTGTCAGCTGGGGGTGTATAAGCGCTGAGCGTATGGCGCGCGCTCCGCTTTATACCGCCAGCTGACATCTTTTCCACCCACATATAAGCAGCTGACAATTTGTTTTGTCAATCTTATTACGAAACTACCTACTAACAAACTTTCAGGAATCTTAATATAGTTTTTGACTAGTAATTTACAATAAAAATATTCATTTACAATTTGTAAACGAATATTTTTAATATCGACGTTAAAATATATTATGTATTTGCATTAAGGTATGATGAAAAAATATATCATTTATTTGTATAAAATACATAGCACATAAAAAATTTTCGCCTGGGAATGCGTGAAAATCAGGCAACGCTTGGCAGTGTTTCGCCTAGTGTCAAAAATAACTTATTATTATCTAAATAGTTTGGTTTGATCAAGTTCCCATATTCATCCAAATTTTAACATCTAATAATAACATGAATAAAATGTACACATGTAAATTGTTTGATGGCAAACAATTACCTCCAGTAGTTGAAAAGATTGTTCGAGATCAGTAATTCACTGAAGATATTAAAATTATTCATTTTGTTTTGCTTTATTAATGTTTCATCATTTTTTCAATACCAATAATTACCAATTTATTTTCACATGGGAGACAGCAGGATGACCTCACAAACACTACAAATATCGAAAGTAATGAGTCTGAAGGTGAAGAGTCAGACTTTCTTTTTATTAAAAAGTTTTATTAGGTAACTATTATTATTATAAATAAATTATATAATAATTTTTCCAGTATTTTATACAAATAAATAATATATTTTTTCATCATACCTTAATACAAATCTATACAAATACAATTCTAACGGATCGCTGTCTCTATCTGGAAGATGGGGAAAAATACTATTGGGGGCCTTTATCAATGCAATAGTACCCAAAACAATGATTTTTAAAATTTTTGCCTGCTTGTCTGTTTATCTGTTTGCCTGTGCGCGCTAATCTCAGAAACGGCTTATCCGATTTAGTTGGAGTATTCACTAATATACTGTGGTACGTTTCACTTAACATTTAGTGTTTGTTTTATGCGAATCGGTACATAAATAAAAAGTCCGACTCGCAGGAACTGCGTCATCTTAGCGCGGTTCCATTCATATCCCTAGTGTCATTTTGTAGACTTAGAATAGAAACAGTTATTACTTTGTTTAGATCATTCCTAATGTAAACAAATACGAAAAAAAAAACAAGATTTGCGGCTAGGGATGAAACTATCCTAAGCAGAAATTACTCTTTCCGCCGTCGCAAGTTTCCCTCTACGAAGACTCTTCTACGAATATATTTCTAATTTACTTAAATTGCAGTGCTAACATATCCATTTTACTTTTAAATGCAATTAAACAAAATAAAATTGTACATGCAAATGAGAAAGTAGTGTTATTTTTTATTGAACTACGGCCACATACAACCACAAAATATAATTATATTTCTAGTATAGCATTTGGCTGCATGACTTCCTACAGGTAAAGGTAAGTGTCAGCTGTCCTAGAATGCTTGATGAGAACAATGAATCTTGATTTTTGAAGTGCAATAAAAGCCTACCTGAAGCCGGCCTACTACCTCTACCCGGACTGACTTTACACGGAGAATATTTACGTTTTCAGTTCTGTTACAGGTTCAGAGAATTTGTATTTATTCCCCTGTTTTATTGAGAAATACATCCTCCTATTAGAAGCAATAACAAAATAACAAGAAATAAAAACAGACAAAAAGAACCGTATAAATAAACGAAATCAATTATCGTTTATCAAACTTCTAAGTTTTATGTACTTATTTCTCCGTTTGACATCGCCTAATCAAAACTTACTTCAGAACCTGTTTTCTTGGGCATTTAGTAAGCTTTCGAATGGTAACCATCCGTTTACCAAGATTCTCAATCGTTTTCGAGATATTAAGGAAAGTATACGAAGTTTCCAAAGCTTTTCATCTCTATTAATAAATTATTTTAATTTAACCCTTCCTTAACTCCAAACGTAAGTAAATTTTCAGCATACTAGTTTTGATGAAATTAAAACATTCAGAAAATGTTTCAACTGAATCCCATAATTCGAAGTACCAAAATCAAAGACAAAAAGAACCGTTCGAATAAACGAAATCAATTACTTCAAAGTTTAAGCACTTATTTATCCGATTGACATCGCTTATTCAAAACTTTCTTTAGAACCTTTTTTGTAGACCATTTAGTAAGCTTTCGAATGGTAACCTTTCGCTTCCCAAGATTGTCAACGGTTTTCGAGATACTAACGAAAGTATAAAAGGTTACCAAAACTTTTCTTGTCTGTTAATAAAATATTTTATTCTAACCCTTCCTTTACTCCAAACGTAACCAAAATTTCAACATATTAGTGCTGATAAAATTCGAACATGCAGAAAATGTTTCAACTGAATCCCATAATTCTAAGTACCAAAATCAAAGACAAAAAGAACAGTTCGAATAAACGAAATCAGTTACTTTAAAGTTTTAAGCACTTATTTCTCCGATTGACATACCCTAATCAAAAGTAGTTTTAGAATCATTTTTGTAGAGAATTTAGTAAGCTTTCAAATAGTTTCTATCCACTTACCACGATTTCCCAACCGTGTTCGAGATATTAATGAAAGTATACGAAGTTCCCAAAACTTTTCATGTCTGTTCATAAAATATTTTATTCTAACCCTTCCATAACTCCAAACGTAACATAACTTTCAACATATTAGTTTTAATGAAAGTAGAACATGCAGATAATGTTTCAACTGAATCCCGTGATTCTAAGTACCCAAACCAAAAACGGTATTCAAAAATTATTTTTCCAATTTTCTTGAAAACGGTTAAAGCTATCGCCTTGAAAATGGTTTCATTCGTTTTCCTAGCCCAAGAAGCCTGTAAAAAGAGTACTTACAAGCTTATGAACTCAAAAACGTAAGCGTTACGATTTTTTCTGCGCGAATTTCGCCCCAAACGCCATCTTCCAGTGGGCGGATTTTGCTGGTTAACGAACTTGACCTTTCAAATTGGACGACTGATTTTTGTACCAAATTTCATCAAAATCGGACCATCAGGGAAGCCAGAAATGAGCAAACAGACAAATATATATATATATATATATGTATATATATATATATATATATATATATATATATATATATATATATATATACATTATATATATATATATATATATATATATACAAATTTTAACCACCGTTATTTTCGGTCTCTAGGGGTTCTGAAACGCGAAATTTTCTAGTCGGCACTTCCGGATTGTTTCATTGTATCAACCTTATAAGCGGGGTTCCTCCCTATGGGGGAGGGAGGAACCGCGCTAAAAGTTATGCCAATGTAAAGAATCACGTCCAACATTTCATGAACTATCGTTAATACGATTCACACCAGAGGTTTTTTCGTCACGAAACCTTGTGTATAGTATTCCCTTAGCAAATGATTTAACGAGTTCTTTAACCAGGAAAATTGGTTCATCTGGAGGAGGGGTTTACTCTGGATCCAGAGTCGCTCGGACGAAACTCGATATTCGTTTGTGGAAATATTAATAGAAACATTGTTGTAAAAATAAAGTAAATCGGTTTATTAGGAGGGGGGTTTATTCTGGACCCGATTTACCAACTTACCACAACTAGCCGTAATCTATCTTCACATATAATAAAATTCTAACGGATCGCTGTTTGTACATGCAAGATAAATGAGTAAAAATACTATTGGGGGCCATTATCAACGCAATTGTACCCAAAACAATGATTTATAGAATAGTTGTCTGTTTGTCTGCTGTGTCAGACCACTATACACACTAGAGTTAAACAATCCTTGAGGGGTCTAGAGCTTCGTCACGTTTTAGCAATCCTAGCAGCCTGTATGCTTGATCCCCGATGGCTATACGCCTAATATCGAGTATAAATCTACTGTAAAGTAGATTGAAAAAAAAATACCTATACGACGATGTTTATAATCTAAAATAAACAAACAAGAACCTTCAAGTTTAACTCCTCTGGATTACGGATGGGATATTGAAGATAATATATAAAAATGTAAATGGTTTGACGGAGAACAATTCCGTCGAGTAGTTGATATGATTGTTCGAGATCATCAAATCACTGAAGATATTAAAACTATTTATTTTCTATGCTTTATTAATGTATAATCATTTTATCAATAACAATAATTAGTATTTTCAGCTGAAAGACACCAAGAAGAGGATGACCGCATAATTACTGCTGATGAGGACATTGATGATTCTGAAGGTGAAGAGCCAGAATCAGAAAACGATTGACTTTCTTTTTATTACAAAGTGTTATTAGTATACTATTATTATTATTATGATTGATTGTATAATATTTTTTTATTACCAATACAGTATTTTATACAAATAAATGACATATTTTTTCATCATACCTTAATGCAAATACATAATATATTTTAAAAATATTCATTTAGAATCAATATATTCAGAAGTTGTAATCAATATAAGCATGCTTTCGCTATTAAATAGTCAAAAACTATATTAAGATTCCTGAAATTTTGTTAGTAGGTAGTATTCGTAATAAGATTGACAAAACAAATTGTCAGCTGCTTATATGTGGGTGGAAAAGATGTCAGCTGGCGGTATAAAGCGGAGCGCGCTCCATACGCTCAGCGCTTCTACACCCCCAGCTGACAAGTTTTCCACCAAGATATGAGCAGCTGACAATGTTTTTCGTTAATCTCACTACAAATACTAGTAACCACAAAAATTTCAGCAATCTTGAAATCGTTTCAGAATTTCGTATTTTTGCCAAGTTTAGACCCCCAGCTGACAAGCAGTCCACTGCTGGCCGGCCAGCTGACAAGTGCCAATGATTATTGTATAATGAAAGGTGTTTCTCCAAAAAATTTCATGAATCTTAAAATCGTTTCACATTTTCATATTTTTCCGAACTTTGCAACGCCCTCGCAGCCAAACCCACCGCTACCTAGCCAGCTGACAAGTGGCACTGTTCTAGTTAAGACTTGTACAATCAATAGTGAAAAAATGAAGAATCTTAAAAATCGTTGCATGAAATGTACACGGGCCGACGGACTATTACGAAATATCAAAGCTAACGTTTCAACTGTTTTTCTATTCCTGTAGAAATGTCATTAGGGATAACAAAGGAATCGCGCTAAGATGAGTCGGACTTTTGAAATTTAGAAACAAATAGAAAATATTTGTATACCTAAATTATGTTTAATATTCCGATGTTGTCAAAGTTTTTGCTTTACTAACAATTAGAGGCCTTTCACTAACCCCTGAAGTCTCTAGAAGACTAGAGGCCTCCAAAAGTTTCTAAATACTATTTTTCCCGGTTAGTTCACTTTTCATCACGTGATTCCTCCAGACTAGTCTCCTGAAAGCATGTGCCTTCTCAGCAACGAATATAATTTATTATTTTAGACGGCCTGTAGTAAAATTCGTGATATGCCGTCAAAAGCATTTTACAGAATGCAAAAAATAAATGTCTAGATTTCTTTTTCAAGCTGATTACTTTAATTTTAGGACTTAAATAAGAAAATTCGCTGTAAACGCTATTTCTTTTCAATATTTCTTTAATTTGGTATACGTTTGCGTTGTTTATGAAGTTGTTCTGGATTTTATGATATTTCCTGACATTTAAACCATTTACTTCGAAATAGTTTAGGTTTGGTTTAATTTTGGTCCAGAATCTTTATAAAAAAAAACCAAAAAAAAACCAACTAGCAGGAACTGCGCAATCTTTATTTATTGTATTAAAAAATATAGTCTATAGCAAATATATTAGAGCATATAATTACATAATTCAGCCTAAATGTTCAGAGCTAAAAAGAAAAAAGAAATAAATAATAAAATTTAACTTTTCTAGATTTTGAAATTTTAATGGGGATTCACGCGCTTAGAGGAGGGGAGGGCAAGAATAGCATAGTCGAATAAGGCCCCTATATATAGATCAACGTAAAGCAGGGTCGCCCAGCCCCCACCACCCGCCAAATACAAAATAGAATACTCATTTCACTGTTCAATGCATTAAAAAAAAGAAAAGAAAAGAAAAAAAAAAGTGAGGTAAATAGGGGAAACAACGTTCTGAAGAATGAAACCAACAGCAGTACAGTAGTGGAAAAAATTCACATTGTGTCTTCGAATCCCGCTCGGAAAGCTCTTTTTATAACAACATTTTTTTTTCTACTTTTACTTGTCCTATTTTATTGACAAATACATTTTCTTGCTATAAGCAAATGCAAAAACACCAAGAAATAAAAGAACCCGATTGCTTCAAAGGTTTAAGCACTTATTTCTCCAAATGTGGCCGTCCTATCGAAAATTGCTTCAGAACATTCTTTGTAGAGAATTTAGTAGGCTTTCGAATTGCAACCTCCACTTACGACGATTTCCCAGCCGTTTTCGAGATATTAAAGAAAATATACGAAGTTCCTAAAACTTTTCCTGGCTGTTAATGACATTTTTTTTCCGAATACTTCCTGAACTCCAAACGTAACCAAAATTTAAATATCATTGATTGGACGATTCTCAAACATGTAGAAAATATATAAACTGAATTCCATTCTAAGTACCTCTTAGAAATTAGTTCGAACAATTGTTTTTCCCACTTTTCTCAAAACTGGTTAGGGATAGTTTCATTCGTTTCCTGTGTTTTATAACTTATAAAAACTGTACCCAAAAGTCAATGAGAAAGATAACCTTTCTCAAGCTTATCAACCTCAACAGGTAGTCCAGAGTCCCGCATCAATGGAGAAAAACTGAGATCATACCATTGTTAAAAAAAGGCACCTAAACCTGCAAACCAGCTGAATAGTTACCGGGCCATCTCTCTAACTAGAGTGTATCGTAAGATGGCAGAAAAATTGGTTGAGCGCAGACTGCTCGAATTCCTGGAGTCCAAAGCCCTAAGCGATCGCCAATCTGGCTTCGCAAAAACAGGTTAACGATCGATCTAATCGTAAAATTCACACTAGCTGCTAAGGATGTTTTCAACCACAAGCAATCAACCCTCGCTGTTTTTGTAGATTTTAAAGCAGCATACGGCCAAATCTGGCGCCACATGCTCGTACATAATAAAACACGAAGGAGTAGCCGCTAACGTGCATAAGTGGATCAGAAGTTTTTTATCCCAACGCTTCATCCGGTGAAAGTTCCAAAACAAAACGTCATGCTACAGAAGGCTACGACAGGGTGTCCCGCAGAGAGCAATGCTCAGCTGCCTACTATTCAATGTCATTATAGACGACCTTCAGAAAGCTATTGAAGCAACCGCGGGGGTGAAATGCCGCTTATTTGCTGATCCTTGCAGAAGCTCAGGTAGCCTAAAATATTTAGGCAATATTTGCATTGACGAGTTGTCTTGACAGGACTAACATAAAACTCATACTGGTGAACTGCAGGAAACTTGAAAACTTACTCATCCCACATAACATAGACGAGGTACTCACTCATGGTAGCCCATATTTTGACATTATACTCCAACATCTTAAACACATTAATATTAATGCTAAAATACAACCACATACAAAAAAAGAGAAAAATAAAATCATTATCGCATGGTCACTCGTACAAATTTAAATATACAATTATGTATATAATTGTTATTTATATATATATATATATATATATATATATATATATATATATATATATATATATATGGGGACGAGGTTAGCTCAGTGGTAGAGCACTCGACTAATGAACTGGAGGACCAGGTTCAAAACCCGAGCGCGCACTAAAGATTTTTTCTTCTAGTGCTGCTGTTCGAGGGTTGTATTTGGGGTCCCAGATCGTCCCTAGGCTCACCCAGCCTTTAATTAATTTAATTAATAATGGGTACCTTGGTTGCTAATGACTCTAGCAGTCGAAGCAGCCAAGGGGAAAATCAGGCGGCCGGTGCATAGTGTTGACCACACTATCTCCCTAGTGTGCCGTATGGTCAAGAATCAGATACCTCTACAGTATCTGCCCCTCTGGGCCCTTGTGGCCTGTTACGGGACTGATTTTTTATATATATATATATATATATATATATATATATATATATATATATATATATACAGGCTGTCCCGAATTTAAATGATAAAACTTCAGGAGCTTGTGGAGGACCAAAAAACTAAGACAAAAATTCCTTTAGAGATTTGCTCATTTTTGCTTCGAGATTTTCTCCGAAACGAAGCAAAAACGAGCAAATCTCTAAAGGACTTTTTGCCTTAGTTTTTTGGTCCCCTACACGCTCCTGAAGTTTTGCCATTTAAATTCGGGACACCCTTTATATATGTATATATATATATATATATATATATATATATATATATATATATATATATTTGCTGAGCAAACATAAATAAATAATAATAATATGTGTCATACCTAATTTTTTTTTTAATTTTCCTGACTTAAGTTGACTCAATTTTTTTTTTTTTTTTTTTTTTACGGCGCATCGACAAATCTTGGCCATTAGCGCCGGCCTCTAGATGGCGATAGCCACTAGACCACGGGAGACCCCGTTGACTCAATTATTTGATATTTTGCTTTCATCTAACTAAGAAGCAGCATGTAGCAATCTGAGGAAGCTAGCTGTAAAACCAGAGAAAATCTGTGGTTTTAAAAGCCACACCACTGGTGATATATGCCGAAAAAAACGAGGACATGAAAATATCTAAAGAAGAATTTTAATAAGGGATATTTAATTTATTTAAAAAAAAAAAAAAAATCTAGATCTCTGATAAATACCTACTTCCACTGATTTTATTTTGCTGATTTTCAAAATACATCTTTCTCACCAGTTTTGATGTTTACTCAGTTACTTAAAATTTAATAAAAGACCCAATTTATTTTTGGGGAGCGAGGTTAGCTCAGTGGTAGAGCACTGGACTAATAAGTTGGAGGACCTGAGTTCAAATCCCGAACAAGCACTAAAGATTTTTTCTTTTAGTGTCTTCGTTCATGGGTTGTATTCGACCTCCCTGGCCGTCCCTAGGCCAAACCAGCCTTTAATAAATTCATCAATGGGTACCTTGGGTGCTAATGACTCTAGACGTCGAAGCAGCCAAGGGGAAAATCAGGCGGCCGAAGCATAGTATTGACCACACTATCTCCTTAGTGTGCCGTATGGTCATGAATCAGATACCTCTATAGTATGTTTACTATAGAACATACATATTTAACATATTTTTAAAGAATTTTTGCTTTAAAAAAATATACATAACTAATATAGGTAGGGTCATTGAGGATTCAAAGAATTTCTTCAAGACCTCAACCTCAATTCCCATTTAACAAGTGAGTTAACAATAATAATTTTTATACGGCGCTAATGGTGGCATAAAAAAAATTGTAAGTACAATTCTACAAGTATTTGTACGGAAACTAAATACCAACCTGCCTGAGCCATAACTATCTCACAATTTCTTAAAAACCATGAACTCTGATTTTATACCAGTTACTCTTGATCTCTAAGGACTACCTCCTTCATTAAAATAAAGCATGTTGAGTTATTACAGTCAATGTAAAACCTGGAAAGTCCACTTTTATTTAATAGCACTACATACAAGTGATTGCAACATGCCCCCTTCAACAGTCCACTTTGTATATATATATATATATATATATATATATATATATATATATATATATATATATATATATATATTATATATTATAACTAATCCTTTTCTACTCACCTTCAGACGTATTCTCTCTGTTGTTCATTTAAACTTCCATGCAATCAATCTAAAAGAATTGAAATTAGTAACGTGAATGTCTGTTTGACTTCTGTGTATTCTCAATAATCAACAGCACAATAAATATAAAATATGTGTATTTAGCAGAATTATACATATGCTTAAAAATATAAATTCACAGTGAATGAGAACTCTTTCAATTGAAAAAATAAATGAAAACAAGAAACCAAAACATAACAGAACTTTTAAACTGCCTCATGAAATATGCCAATACATAATATTTAAAAACACAAATTCATACATAATATACATATTATACACATATATATATTCATTTATTTACATAATTTAAATACAATGCAGATGTAATATACACCTGTTAATCATAATAAACAACATTATCGAGAATAGGAATAGTAGGAACAGACTCTATTTAGATACATATACTATTTTTGCAGAAATATACATATATTTATATATACATCCCTTTATATATGTATGAATTTACCAATAAATAGATTTACATATATAAAGGCAGTGCTCCACAATGTCTTTGAGAATAAAAAAAAGTTCATAAAAATAAATAATATCAAATTCTAGCGAATATTCTAAAAATCTACATTTATTATCTTCATGTATACATACTTACATTTATTAAAAACATGTATAAAAATATATATCTCAATATAAATTAATTTATACAATTGAGTCTTATAATTTAATAATTTACATTCTCAATAACGTCACAAGTAGGCCTGAAGTCTGTTTATTTAAAATAATACTCAAAGTAAAAAAAAAAAAAAAAAAAGTAATATATAAAAAGTTGGATACAAATAAATTTACAATTCATTTGAAAGGAAAACATTAAGAGAAAATGCACATTTAGACTCCGCTGGACCACACTTTGAAACCACAGTATACTGTCCGATGTCACTTAGGCTACAACTTGTAATTTTGAATGTATATTCATGTTTATTTTGTGTGAATTGGTACTTTGTTGAATCTTCTATTTGGTTATCATCTTTCTTCCAAACTACTGCAACATAAATTATAAATATTAATAATGAGGTGTGCGTACACAGATATAAACATTTAAAGAGGATCACACATTTTACAAGGACATGTAAATCATGGAAGTGGATTATCTATATGGTCTCAGAATACAGAAAAGTCTGACTACTATTAAAATTTTAATCTTTGAAAAATATTAAAAAAAAATTACACAAATTTCTTCTTGCTCACTCAGTACCCAGATAGTTACTGTTACTAATCAGGGTACCCAGATAAATAGCATTATACTATAACATTAACAAATTACATTATTACTGAGTTTAATGAATGAGAACTTACAATTTAATTTAACTATTACAATTTGTTATTATTAGCTAAATAAAATGAAAAAATACTAAAAATTTAATAATAAAACTTATTAAGTGCTTGAAACATACCACATGTGAAGGATGGATCAACAGTGCATTTGAACTCTACACTCTCTCCTTCAATTACTGTTGCTGATTTAGGGAATGTTTTGAAGCCAGGACCACTCACTTCTTTTGGAACTGAAAACATTTACAATTATGCCAATAATTAAAAAATAAAATGTTTCGAATTTGTTATCCTTGTTGTAACTTTTATCGAATATTATTCACCTAATTATAATAATTGTTTTCATATTAGATTTTATATCATTTTTTATGCTTATGGTAAAATGGAGAAAGGGGAAAAGGCAAAGAAATAAAAAAAAAAAAAAAAATGTGAGTAATTTACTCATATTTTGGAACACATTTCCATGGCTTAATTGTACTAATAGCCATGAAACAATTTTCATTTTATTCTCTATATGTTACTACAAATTCTTAACTGAGGATTTAAGGAAAAACGAATATTAAAAAAATGTTCCATACATACAAAAAAGAAGTTTTTCAGTTTTTAAATTAATGACTCTTAAATGTTATTTATTAATTTTCGAATCTCGTCTCTACTGGTCAGCGCGCCATCTCATGGCTGAAAAGCCAAGGGTGGGCGTTGGCTAGTAAGTAAGTAAGTAAGTAATTTTCGAATGGGCTGGCTCTAATTATTCTATAAGCTGGGTGTAATTGGTAGCTGTAGGAGGTACTGAGTAGGTGTTCCAAAGAGTTTAAAAATGTTTGCTCTGGGAAATGGAAGTTTCATTTGATTTTTCATGATACACACTTTACAAACATTATATATTTTACCTTTGAGTAAAGACATCTGTTTTTGAAGAACCTGAGCGCAAACTTATTTATTTATTGTTACAATAAAGATAATTTGGTGAACAAATACACTGAACGGGATATAAGGCAAATGAAATGATTGCACCAAATTTAGAATTTTAATAAGTTATCGAATCATCTGTATTATGTTAGTATGATTTCTGGGTGATTGATTTTATGAAAATAGAAAAAAAAAAAAATAGTTTGCCTAAACAAATTTTGCTTTAACAATGAACCTAGAAAGTAAGATATGAAAACATACTATATAATGTGAATAAATATTTTTATTTCCAATAATAAATTGTTTACCAGCATACATATGTTTTAGTAGGTTGTAATTGAATGCAAAAGAAAAAGAGAATTACATTTACCTATCACATATAAAGAACAGCTACTGAAGGATTCTCCACTGTCATTGAATGCTTCACATGTGTAAGTACCAGCATCTTCAGGAAAAATTTCAGCTATTTTCAGCTGATAAATATTTGCTACATTTGAGTATTCAAAGTCCTTGCTGGGTTTAATTTCTTTGTTGTTGTGAAGCCAGACGACATCAAATTTATTTGATCCTGTAAACAGTACATACCCATTTTAATTAAATTGAAATATCAACCTCTGATAAAAGCAAAAAGATTGTAAAGAGACAAAATATTCAATTGGTTTCTTTTTACTTATCTATAGAAATTATACTTTCTTATTCATATATTAAATTAAAAAACTAATAAAACGATAAAAACAGTCTACTTTTGCTAGTTAAAAAAATAATTTAGTTAATGATCAAATGAAATAAGTGTATTATAGAATAAAATATGCAACTATGAACTGTGATGCCACATTCAATAATTATTTCAGGAATATGCTAAATAAGCTTTGTCCAATTTCTTGAGTACCCTAGGTCTGCAAATAAAACTTTTAGATCAACCTCGTCGATTGCAACTCCTAGTTTTATTCAGCCAGGAGTCTTGAGAGACTGCTTTTAGGAATTCTGGAGAAAGGCATTTCTATGAGTTTGCAAAGCCAGTTCAACACAAGTTTCACATTCCAATCACATTTTATAAGCATGCACTACAGAAATGGGCTGGAGGTGAAGGAGGTGTTCTAGGATTTTTTCTTAAAACTCTCTATTATGTCATTATATTGTATCCCATCTACAAAAATTCTCACAAGCTTAAACAGGATCATTCTGGAATCCCACGAGTTATTTCTGATCCAGTTCACCATTTCTAAGAGCAATACTTCAGATGATATAACTTGGCTGAGTCCAGAAATAGGATTCCTTGAGTTATAATTTATAACAAGAAAAATATATTTTTTCCTACCGGTTCTCAAAATTACCACCCTAGATTTTTCTGCAATGCCAGTGAGTTAATTAGTGAGATATTGAATGAGAGTTGTTTGAGAACTCTAAGGTGGAGTTTATTATGGAGTGCAATGAGAGTAACTACCAATAAAACTAACTCCTGCATAATACACTTTATAAAAGTTAATGATGCCGAGATTTGTTTGAGACTGCATTAACAGTCCTTCCTTGTATGGGGCCTTAAATATGAAAATTGCCTTGTTATACAAGACAGCAGCTTCGGGACTCATCATTTATGCCATTGGCACATGGGGGCCTCTTTTAAATGCCAGGCATAGGAAAAAGCTAACATCTCTCCTCATTCGATGCTGCAAGTCTTACAGAGCTGTGTTGGCTGATGCGCTTTGCGTGATTGCTGGTGTTCCGCCATTTGAGATCGTTGCAATGGCAACAATGGCATGCAGAAGAAAACTCGCTGGCTTACAAATTCCAGTTCAAATACCAGAGGAATTGAGAAATAGGCTGAACCAGATAAGCGATCTCCCATATCCTCGGTGGCAGGTGGACCTTAAAAAGCTAAGCAACGAGTTCATAACTGAGACGTGGAACACTGCCTGTATGAACTCTCCTTCTGGAAGCGAGACCAAAAAATACTTCGCAACGATAACCGACAGACAAGCTCATGAGTGGGTAGCCCCAAACTTCCATGTTACCCAGTTCCTATCAGGCCATGGAGATTTTAACTCCAACTGAGACTATCTCTACAGGTTTAAAAGGAGAGACGCACCGACCTGCGTTTGCCTTAATGGAGAAGAAACAATGACCCATGCTCTCTTGGAATGCGAAAAATACAACGGGGCATGCATCAAGCTTTACCAAGATCTATGCAGTTATGACCCTATGCATAAGGACATGGTTGCTTCACCCGAGTGTTATAAAGGCTTCGAGGGGTATATTAAATCTTGGAAGCGCATCAAAGGGACTATGAAGAATAAAGGCTTAAATAAAGAATGAAACAAAGATAATCCTTCCCTTACCTCAGTCCTAATCCATCCTATGCCCAACAAATAAATTAAAAAAAAAAAAAAAAAAAAAAAAAAAAAAAAAAAAAAAAAAAAAAAAAAAAAAAAAACAGCGTCCTTCCTTGTAAATGAAACATAGAAATACAGTGGAACATGGATAATTCGAAATCTTCTTTGATTCGAATATTACTCTCGGCCCCTAGAATTTAGGGCATAAACAATGTAAAAAAATCATGGTTAATTCTAATAAAATGTTGGATAATTCGATTTTTTTACGAGCCTTTGCCTCCAATGGGAAGTGGACAGAGAGGCGGTCGATCTTAAATCTTGTGAAAATATTCACCCCTCGGGTAAGAAGGATAATAAGATACGGATGTAGGGGTTCCGGGACAAGAAGCGCAGCTTTCTTATAGTAGAGTGGACTCTAGGAGTTCTGCAAAGTGGTAGGTCGCGCTTCCTCCCTTCCAGGGGTTGTTATAGTTCCATCATGTCTTTCTATCCTAGAATTCCCTCCCACCATCCCTCCAATCTTCATTTCTTATTCAGTTATAAGTCAGTCAGCACCTAGATGTGTTTCATTGTTTGTGCCTTGAATTTCTGGTGTACAGTGCAGTTCAGTGATTTGTTAATTTAAGATGTCGAAGCCTAGAAGTTATAAAGCTTTAACGTTGTCAGAGAAAATAGCTGTGATTGAAGAAGTTGAAAAAGGAGTAAAGAAAACATCTGAAATTGCCAAGTACTTTGGAATTCCTCCTAACACTTTCCCAACTTACCTGAAAAATAAAGAAATATTCTTGCACATGTAAATGACTTTTTTCAAAACAATAAGACTTTTGTTTTTACTTTTTTGATAAATTATTCATTACTTATGTACGTAATCATCAATTCATGAAATGTTTGTTTTTCTTTACATAAAATGTATTTTTTTTTTTTTTTAATTAAAAAATGAGATAATATGAAGTTCGAGTTTTTAGCCCTTTATTTTCAAAAACTTTTGTAATTTGAATTTTGGATAATTCGAACTTTTTTATCAGTCCCTAGGGGTTCGAATTATCCAAGTTCTACTGTATCCAATTTATAGTTAATGTTTTCACTATTAATTAATATTATTTCTTTTAGTAATATTTTTTATTTTTATTTTGACAGTCTCAAAAGTAATGAGTAAATACCATTAATTGAATTCCATTATATTGAAGGCTCCATTATCTTTCAAGTTTGTAATTGTTGTATAATATATTGGCAGAATAGTGATTTACCATGTGAAGAGATTAATTAATAAAACAGGGACACTCTAACTGTCCTTTAATATATTTTTCACGCAAAATATCAAAGTAGTTTGTGAGTGTTGCTAGAAGTCCAGGAACATCAATTAATCTGGAAGTGCCGACTAGAAAATTTTACGTTTCAGAACCTATAGATCACGAAGATCATGGTGGTTCAAATTTGTATAAATATATATGTACATAAAATAGGAACACCACCGTCCAGCCAGATCACGAAGATCATGGTGGTTCAAATTTGTATAAATATATATGTATATAAAATAGGAACACCACCGTCCAGCCAAATCAATGTCTAGATATATGTATATGTATATGTGTATGTATATATATATATATATATATATATTTGTCTGTTCGCTCTCCCACAGCCTTAAAAATTACCCTATTTTGATGAAATACAAAAATCTTTCGTCTGATTTGAAAGGTTAAGTTCACTAACCAGCAAAATCCATCCATCCGAACATGTTTTTTCACCCTAAAATTTCAATTACATTATGAAATCGAGAGATAATCTCAGTTCTGAGTATACCGTAAGAAAGCTGATTAAATATCACAACTTTTGTGAGAATCGGCAGTCTGCAGGATTTTTTTTCTAAGAGTAGTGACTTTCAAAAAGTTGTCGCTAACCAGAAGCTTTTATTAATTTCTACTGTTCACTGATTGTGAACATTATTCAATGTTCACACATTCGTGCATTACCCTTAAAGAAAATTTAATGCTGATTTCAAAAATGTAATGGATCGTTGAAAAAAATGTGTACAAGGAAAGAAAAGTGGAGTTGTACTACAAAAAACAAGTTTTTTCCTAATGAATCTTTAGATCGCCATATGTCTGAAATGGAGTGAGATAGAAATGTGTGGTTGGTGGCATTGAATTACGTTTGTTGTCTAGTTTCACTCCCTGAAGGATTGTCACTAATTTGCGATACACCCTGTATACATATACAAATTTGAACCACCTTTATGTTCATGCTCTATGGGATCTGAAACGTGAAATTTTCTAGACAGCACGTCTGGATTGCGTCATGAGGTCAACCTCAGGGTTTCCTCCCTAAGGAGGGAGGGAGGAACCATGCTAAAGAAATTATTTGGAATGATTATTACAAAAAAATATTTGATAACAATGAATAAACTTGCTATATGCATTGTTTTAACCTGAAGATGAATACCAGAAAACTGGTTTTATAGAATGTGAATCAACTAAATATTTTAAATTAATTTGCATAAAGTAATTATACTCAGAAAAAAAATTGAACATGAATGTGATAATATTGGAAATTTTTAAATTGGTATCCAATAAACAAAATTAGATAGAATTTTCAAAGACAATAATATCTAAAATATTTTTAAAAAATATAATGTATTCACCCACCAATTATTCGACATGAAAGTGTAACAGGATCTCCATCATTCACAATTGCAGATTCCACATGGCTAACAATGCGTGGTGCAAGGTCCTTTCCTTTTGCCTTAATATCTCTACTTTTTCCTTGTGTAACTAAAATAATAAAACCAAAGAATGCTATTAGTTGCAAGGCTCAGAGAGAAACCTTACTCATGACAGCACTCTTTTATACGTGTAAGGATTCTATTTATGATAATATTAATCCTTTTATTTAATAAATAAGATATCCTTATATTTAATTATGGCAGACTAAAACATTTTTGAAGCATAATAAATAATCAGACTAGCAGTTTAAACAGAATTTTTCATTGCAAAAAATAAATGGCTATTCTATTTTGAAATAATCTTGAGTGATATGGAATTGGTCGGAGTACTGTGGGTGAGTCCTTTGAATCTTAGCATATCATTCTTAAGCCACTGTTGAGGAATTACAAGAAGACATGGTTATACTGAAAGTGCTCATCCTCGGTACTCCATCAAAACCAATGATATTCACCACTAAATATGACAACAATTTGATTTGATTTGCATTGAAATAAAACAGAAATTATTTAATTGCAATTGTGTTTATTATTTTCATATTTTTAACTGCAAATATAAAAAGAAAATTCTTACATTTTACAGTTAATTTTGCTTCAGTCTTCACAGTTCCAAGAGAATTTGTAGCTGAACAAATATAAGTACCCTCATCCTCTGGAAAAACTTCATTAATGGTAAGTACAGCTTCACCATTTCTGTACTTCAGGTCAATAATATCAGAAGAGGTTATTTGCTGAAAACAGAACATTTAAGAGTGAAAATAGATAACCCATAGATAGATTACCCCCCCAGGATGGTAACCTATAGATTACACGTCTTAATATTTGTAGTTAACAATAATGGACGTTAAAATTTAAATAAATAAGAGTGAAAATAAAGATCAAATATTATCCTGTATTAGTATTCTATTTATTTTATGCAGCTAAGAAAATTAATTTATGTTTTAGAGGTATTTGAAAATAGTATACAGTGAAACCTCCTGTAACGGACACCTCCAAATAGCGGACACCTCTATGAACGGACAGAATATCCATGGTCCCGGCGAAAACCCCTTTAAATCAATGCATTAGCACCTCTCAATAGCGGATCCTCTACTTACGGACAACGGACACCTAAAATCAGACCCATATAGCTGATTTCTAGTAAAATTCATAGGAAATGTCAAGAGTAAACCGTACCCTACTGTTCCAGGAACCACATCTCGTTTTGTTACACCATTTTTCATCAGGTTTTATTCACTTTGTATCTAGTCATGAACTCCGAAAAGAATGCATGTAACTCTAAAAAATAATTTCAAAGTTTTAAAAGAGTATGATAGTTTATAGCTTTGTGTTAGAGATCTGGGTGCGAAGTTTGACATCAGCAAAACGCAGACGTCAAACTTCGCATAGTTTTTAGAACGATATGTGGTGAAAGTGCATTGGTTAATGTTGATTTAGCTCAAGATTAGAAAAACAAATAGGTTTACATTTGCCATGACTATGAGGCTAAAAATATATTTAAATTTGATGAAACTGCTTTATTTTTTCGGACCCTGCCAAACAAGGCAATGATTCTAAAAGGGGGAAACGTGCACAGAAGACAAACAAAGCAAAGATCGTTTAACTGTTATGTTGTGCATAAATATCGAAGGTGATTTTGAACAGCCGTTAATAATCAGTAAATCATTAAAACCACGTTGTTTTAAGAACGTTACCGTCAATACTTTAGGAATATCTTGGCAAGCTAACAAAAAAGCATGGATGACAACGCCTATAATGAGTAATGGCTAAAAACTTTCGATCAGAGAATGGGACGTCAAAAAAGCCGTGTAATTTTGTTTATGGACACCGCAACATGCCACCCACAAATGCATCTAATAAATGTTAAAATTCATTTTTTTACACCAAATATGGCATTTTGCTGCCAGCCTCTCGATCTCGGCATTATTAAAAATTTCAAAACACATTACAGAAAACAATTTCTTCGGGAAGCCATTACGAAAATGGACTCAAGCATTTATGTTACTAATTAATGTACTGGACGCGGTATTGTGGATAATGATAGCTGTAAAAGAAATAAAAAGGAAACTGTTGTGCACTGTTTTTTAAAGGTGCATTTTATTAACCTCCCAATAAAGGACACCTCCCAATAACAGACATTTTTTACGGACCCAATGGTGTCCGCTATAAAGAGGTTTCACTGTATATAAATTCTTATATCAATTCATTAAATTTTGTCCTATAAATTTTTGCCCTTTATTATTGTCAAGATTCATATTTCATCCTAGACATTTTGTAATATCCTTAAATATTTAAAGATGTGTGTATATATAATCTGAATATACTAAGATTAAGCTGCCTCAAATTCAGCAAATCTTATCGACTGGTTGATAATTTAATTTTTGTTCAATCTAACTAGACTAAAATAAACAGAAAGTAAACAACTATCTGAAAAAATTATTATAACATAAACTAAGTTTTTATATTTTTATAAATAATGACAAAAATATTGATCATTCCAATTTTCTTAGAAACTCACAAAGGAGTCCCATGAACTAGACAGATCCTTAGAGCACCAGACCCTCGTGGTCTGAGAGTTACTCAATGGGTGTTAATCCACCTAGGACATGTGTAGTTTCCTACAATTCATATTTAGCTTGAGAAAGGGCCATTCCCAAAATAGTTGTTGCAAGGACACAGGGCCATTAGAGTGACATTTGTAGACAGTTACACAAAACATTACTTCTGAGGGGCCTCCATGAGTGCGGAGAGAGAGACTTTATAGCAGCTTATGGAAAACTGTCATCTGGATGCAGTGAGCAGGGATGCCAGACATTAGCTCCACTTGTCTAATGGTAAAGCTGGGCTTGAGATATCTAATGAAAATAAAGCCTTGTCTTATAGGCTCAATAATGGGGAATGGGTTCTTTCAGGCTGAGGTTTTGTCCAACATCTATGAACTCATATTAATGCTCTACCGACAACTTTTAGGTGCACAAGGAGCAGGTGTGAGGACCGGGCACGTTATTCAATAGTTTCAAAACTACTACATTTCACAAGGATGTTGTTGCTTGAGGCTTGTTTCCTGCGATGAGCATACTGGGGGGAGCCCCAAGTTGCAAATGGCTTTTTATTTTTATTTTATTGAATTCATGTTTATTTAAAATCTGTACAATTTATAAGTACAATAATTAATTGTGCTGTCCTAAGTATACATATCAGTGAACAGTATATGGAAGGAGCCAAACATTATCGACCCTTCCTAATATATGTTAACATTTTTATTTTTAATGTTTTTAACCACTGTTATGGTAGCTGGTCACGGGGCCAAAGTCTCTTAAGCCTCCTGGAAAGGTCTTTAGGATGGGTCAGAGTGGAAAGGGATTGACCTCTAGGATTTGGGTAGTAAGACAATTTCAAATGAAAGGTTAGGAATCGGGATTTGACAAAATCGCTAACGAAGGGAATATTTAGGTCATTATGTAGGGTTTTGTTGGAGTCATAAAAGGGAGCATTCTACAAAGGACTTTGGATTGGAATGCTTGTATTCGTTATATATGTTTGAGTGTTTTGCTGTTCCCCATAATTCAAGTCCATAAACCAGATAGGTCTGATTATAGTTCTGTAAATAGTAAGTTTGTTTTGTGTTGTTAGCTTTGAAGTAGGGCCGAGTAGTCGTCTTATGAGTCCATATCTCCTGTCTTTTTAGTCGTGTGTTTGGGTTCCATGTGAGTCTATTGTCTAGTAGAAGTCACAGGTAACGCACCTCATTAGATACAGGAAGTTGGCTGCTGCAAATGAATACAGGAGACATTCCTATTAAGAGTGAATGTAACAAGAAAGCACTTTTCTGGGTTCACTTTAATTTTCCACAAGTTGCACCATTTCTCGACAGACCCAAGGTGCAATTGTTGGGAAGCTGTAGAGAGATCAGAGGAAGAGGAAAAGATGGCTGTATCATCGGCGTAGGTCATAATATGTGTAGCCGGATGGGTGGGGATATCTGCTGTGTACAGGAGATACAGGACAGGACCTAGGATGCTGCCTTGTGGGACGCCTGAGGATATGGGATGAAAATTAGATAAGGTAGAACCAGACCTTACTTGAAAGGTACGATTCGAGAGGTAGGATTGAAGGATGAGGTAATATGTGTGAGGTAAAATACGCTTTTCTTTGTATAACAACCCCGGGTGCCAAACTTGATCGGACGCTTGGGCGACGTCGAGGAAGACACTCGTACAGTAGTTTTTACATTCAAGCACGTAGGATATTGATCAGCTACATCATGCAGCCCACCATAATCCTCAGGCAACCTTAAGATTACTAAATAACCCCATTAACACTATTTGCTCTTCAAGCTGATGAAAGATGTTTAATTTAATTAAAATTGTTTCTTTTACATAATATTTGATTCATATTATTTTTCATACATTCCACTTTCACCTAATCCATGCCTGGACTCATATCCGGCGATGTTGAGCATGCTCACACAAGATTTGCGTTCACCAACCATGTTAGGGAGGCGTGCAAATTAAACAAACAATGCTAAAGCATTGTTGAATAGTGGAGTGCCGGGAGCGGAAGCCGAACTGGTGGTCAGGAATAGAATTGGAAGATGTAACGATGGAGAAGGATTCTCTTCAGAAAAAGTTTTTCAAACATTTGGGACATGACTGGGAGTAAGCTAAGTAAATGGGGTATTTAGAGGTTTTTGGGGATTTGGGATAAGAATTATAATTGAGTGTTTCCATGGTTTGGGGAAGTGAGTAGTTTTTAGGATTTGAGGGTCATATTAAGACAATTTTCAGAGCTGGATATTAGCACTGAAGGCATAACACTATTTTGGTTGAGAACGGTAGGGTGACTAGCATGGAAGCTCATCATTACTTCAGCTAGTTAAGCTAAACTCATCATGAAAAAGTTTGCTTGCCAGTTGATTGTATGTTTGGCTTGCCAGTGACTCATGTGGATGTTAAATCCTGCACAGTGTGCTGGAAGGATGTTTGAAGGGAATCCTTTTCATGAGCTCTCAAGCTACTTTCTGTTCCCACATTGCTCCTTAAAAAGACTGCACATAACCTCAAGGCCTCTGTTCAAACATCTGTTCTAATTTCACAACTTTAGCCATGCTAAGGTAAGCATTACCTTAGCCATCTAGTATTCCTGCCTGTCACTAGAGAGTATTTAAAAGAAGTTTAAGATATGATATGGCGAGAATTAGGGTTGTTGACAAGGCTTTCTACAGCGATCAGTTTATTTACGTTATATTTTGCAGAAATACCATTCTGTGAAATTCCGAAATTCCCTTTTTTGTAGATAACTTTTTTAAATTCGTTAGTTTATAATAACCAGTAATAGATTAATACTTATCTTAATATGTGGTGCCCATATGTGCCTTACTGTATGGATGTGGATATATATATATATATATATATATATATATATATTACACTCACTAACAATTACAACCATTTACAATAATAATAGTGCAAATTTACAATACTTAACTCTGCTTTTCACAAATTTTACAAAAACCATAGATTTTTAGGTTAACTGATATATGTATGCAATGATGTTGGTGCCTAGGGAAGGAACGTTAGACACAATGATTTTTTTTCATGAATTACTTTTAGAGATTAAAATGGGGCAAAGGTACAGACAGAGTCCTGTCAATGTTAATACTCTAGTATTTACAAAAGAAGAGAGAATTTAAGAATAAACAAATAGAAAATATATAAACAAAAAAGAAATATGAAAAAAAATAAATCAGAGAAAAAGTTAATGATTTTAGTGCCTGAGGAAATAATTTCTTCCAGGGTTATTGTTATTTTCAAATGTTTGCTTTGTCTATAAGATAAAGCCCATAAGAAGATAGAGCCTTATGAAGGTTAGAACATTTGGGGACTGAAAAGTATTGTAAATTTGAATAATTGATTAACTTTACGAAAGTATTTGTAAATAACTAAAATAACAGTACAAAACTGATTTCCTTTAGAATAAGAATTCAGATAACTGAATTATTGAATTACTTACTGTATCATTTTTAATCCAAATAATTTGAGGTTCAGGATCCCCATGGACTTTACATGAAAGAGTCAATGTGTCACCGTCATTAACTGTTTTATTAGATAGACCTTGTGTGAACTTAGGAGGAGACATTGAATCATCAGGTGGTACTGTAAAAAAATAAGCAAAACACAAAATTAACTTGATTATCAATCAAAATCGTATAACAATCAGCAAACCCATGGGAGAGAATGTAATCAGTCCATTGCCTGATAAACATTCACACGTAACCAATTTCATAGTCATTGTTATTTTTTCTTTATTGATATTAGTTACAAAATTCATAACATGGATATTACTATTTATCCTGTGATTTTGGGGCCATAACAATTAAGTATACACATTCAAAGCAAATTGTTAGTAATAGGATAAATCAACAGGTGTTTTATTACCCTTAAGAAGATACAGTAATAATCATTTTTTTAGAAAAACTATAATGATTATAATTATTGAATAATTATTCATAGCAATGTTTTTGGCAATCAGACAAAAAAATTAATAGTCTCTTCTATGTAATAGTACTTAATTTGAAACTTGCTAACATGCCCTTACATTGTATTCCAATGTTTAGGGACATATCTTCAAGGTAGGATTTCTTACTTCCAAGTATGAAATGTGGTTTGTGCCTATGCGTGTGTATAGAGCTGACTGAACAAGTATGTAAAAAGTCTGACTCGCAGAGACTGTGTCGTCTTAGCGTGTTTCCGTTCATATCCCTAGTGCCATTAGTAATTTAAGCACTTATTTCACCGATTGGCATCGCCCCATCAAAAATTATATCAGAACCTTTTTTGTAGAGAATTTAGTACGTTTTTGTCACCATCCGCTTACCACGATTACTAAACGTTTTCGAGATATTTTTGAAAATATACCAAGATCCGAAAACATTTCATGTCTATTAATACTATTTTTTCTCTCTAACACTTCCTTACCTCCAAACGCAACCAAAATTTAAAAATCTTAGATTAGATGAATATCAAACATCTGGAACAAGTTCCAACTGAATCAATCGTTTCCGAACATTCAAACTGAAAATTAGTTTGGAAAAGTAGTTTTATCGTAAAGTAATGTTTCTTGTACACGGATTGCGTCATGAGGTCAACCACATAAGCGGATTTCCTCTCTAAGGAGGGAAGGAGGAACTGTACTGTTGTCAACCATTTCTTTATTTGTCTTTATCAAGACTCACACCTATCAACCCTTGGACATATGAAACATTTTTGCATTCAAATTTTATTTCAATATATGGAACAAAATGATAAAGTAAATGTCAACCGTTAAAAAAACTTTAATAATATTTTATTAATGTTATAAAATATTCTTAAGAACAAAAATAACAATTATACAAAAAAGGAATAAAAAATATATATATTAATTTTCGATGTAAGTACGGCATTCTCCAGCGGTCAGTTTATCTAGGTGATATTTCGCAGGAATCCCATCCTGCTTCATCAGACCGTTATCCATGTTTTTTTCTTTTTTCGACTTTTCGTTTGTTAATTTGTTATAACCTTTTTAATACGAAAATTATATAACGGTCTGATGAAGCAGGATGGGATTCCTGCGAAATATCACCTAGACAAACTGACCGCTGGAGAATGCCGTACTTACATCGAAAATTCTCCCCAGCGAAGAAATCTCAAAAATAATATATATTAATATACGACGACATTTGATCCAGCGATCTTTGCGTTATGAGAGTAGAACCCTACCGACCGAGCTACCAGGGCGCTTATGTAAAGATTCTTCAGAACGTGTTAAGAACTCCAGGTAAATTTTCAACATTTTTTTTTCAGGCGATCACTTGAGAATTGCGTTTTCTCGCTTTAACTGAACCTTTTCCTAGTTAAGTACTACACATACAAAAATTTTCGTTTGAATTGGTGAGGGGCACGTCGTGCACTCCCCTTGTCAGAAAAAAAATTGAACATGAATATGATAATATTGGAAATGTTTAAATTGATATCCAATATACAAAATTAGATAGTATTTCCTAGGACAATAATATCTAAAATATTTTAAAAAAATATGCTCGATTAACCCACCAATTATTCGACATGACAGTGTAACAGGATCTCCATCATTGACAATTGCAGATTCCACATGGCTAACAATGAGTGGAACAGACAAATATATGTAAATGTGTGTATATATATATATATATATATATATATATATATATATATATATATATATGTGTGTGTGTGTGTGTGTAAAAATTTCCTATTATAATATTTTAAGAATTATATCATTGTCAAGAATTAATAGACAACTTTAAAGATATAACTAAGCACATTATAATGTTTCAAACATTTTGCAGTTATGTAATGTATAACTATAATTAATTATATTTTAAATGCTTAAGAAAATAAATAACTATGATTCATAATTACAATTTATATTTATATATATATATATATATATATATATAAAATCAGTCCCGTAACAGGCCACAAGAGCCTAGAGGGGCAGATACTGTAAAGGTATCTGATTCTTGATCATATGGCACACTAGGGAGATAGTATGGTCAGTACTATGCTCCGGCCGCCTGATTTTTCCCTTTGCAGGTACGCATTAATTAATTAAAGGCTGGATGGGCCTAGGGACGATCTAGGCTCCCAAATCCAACCCCTCATCGACGACACTAGAAGATAAAATATTTAGTGAACGCTCAGGTTATGAACCTGGGTGCTCCAGTTCATTAGTCGAGTGTTCTACCACTGAGCTAACCTCACCCTCTATTATAATTTATAATAATTATTATAATTTCTATTATTTTTTTATAATTCCTAATTAAATATATCCCTGAGAATTAGATGCTCCTGAAATTATGATTATTATATTAATCTTCATGTGTTTAAATGGATAAAACACAAATTAAAAGAAAAGGCGTACACACACACACACACACACACAAAAAAAAAAAGAAGGAATGAGAGAGAGAAAGAAAATTATATCAAAGAGACAAATTAATCCAAAGATTTGTTGAACAGCAGCCATGCTTATCAAGAAATCTTGTTAGCTAACGAGGTTGAAGTGTGATGTCTGTGTATGGATATGAGCATGCACATGGTAAAAAAAGGTAATGGTTAAGTAAATTATTGTTGACTTAAGTGATCTTACTCAGACCATTATCAATTTGGAATAATGCTCTACAGTGCCACATTATTATTATATTTTAAATAAATACACAATTTAATTTTTGCCTTTAAAATAAATAGAAGAAGTAATTATGAGATCTGGAATCACATAACAAGCCACAATTACATATAACAATTGCCAAACTTGCATAAATGATTTTCAATTTTTTCATTCACTTTTTATTGCTCTTACTTAAGATAAAAAAGTATTATAATATAATATTTACTTTTTTCTTTTTTTTTTTTTTTTTCATTTTTGTATAAACTATATAACTTTCTGGTACGATTAAGGAAATTTTAATTTTTATTCAATATACATCAATAGGTGTTTTTGACCTTATCCATAATGTTCCTTTGTATTGAACATAATCTCTTGAATATTTATCAGACTTTCTTACAACATCATTGACTTAAAATCATCATTTGTGATATCAACAAAAACGTAAGACATAAATGGGTAAACAAAGGGATCATGGTACCATGCATTACTCAAAAATTTGTACTATAAGTACGTAGAACTCAAGTTGATTAAATGATGACTTCAGTTGATTCAGCTCTCTTCTCTGGGGATTTAAAGTACTGCATATTACACTATAAAAGGTGCTTTAATAATTAATGAATTTATATAATTTTTAACATGTGAACTGTCAATGAATCTATACATCCAGCATTGATATTACATCCGCTTGCCATCCAGATCCACTTTAAAACTCAAAAAAGGCTGTAAGAAAGGCTAAGAAGCATGTAAGGCAAAGTAAATAAACGGGGACATAAAACAAAATGTGCATGTTCATTGACCGATGCAAAAACTCCCCCAAACAAATTAATCCACTCCCTTGGGCCAAATAAAATTATTATTTTAGTTGCTTTTTATTTATTTTTTTTTATTTATTTTTTTTTTACTTACTTGGAACATATTCACTGCCCTGTAAATTACAAAATCTGACACCCCCCCCCACACCTCTTGAACCAGGGATATGTTTAGTAGGTATTGGTGTGTCATGGCCACTGGACATATTTACCATAACTTTAGGCCTATATAGAAAAAAAATGTTCATGAATAGTCATGATATCTGTAAATATGTTCAATTTATAAGGAAATTAAGCAAAACCGTGAGGCGTATTGGTTATTTGGCCTGGAAATTTACCTTCTCTATATAATTGAAATTACAATTAAATTAACTGACAGCTTATCCCATTCTAAACACCATACAGTTATTTAATATTAATTATGTTTATTTCTAAAAATTAAAGGGTATTTAATGCTAAATGTAACAATATATGTTCATTGTCTTGATCCCATAGGTAGTCTTCAACTTAAATTAAATTGATTGACACAGATATATAATGTTTTTAATAATATAAAATCTTTAATTGAAGTCACCTGAAATTTGTGTAAGATTGTATTTCCTACATTATCTGACAACTAATAAGATCAAGAGAATATTTAAACATAAAGTAAAGTTAAAACAAAATGGGATTGTACTTACATATTAGCTCTTTTGTTGTGCTCCTTGATCTTGATGGACTACTTGTTTCTAATGGCTTGCCATATTTTTTAATATCTCTTGGATTTTGGCCAGTAGTATTAGGATGTGTTGTTGTATTTGTCAATCCCTATTAACATTTTGTTGACTGAGTTTGTAAGCAAGGTAATTTTTAAAATGAATCACTTTTATAAATATGTAAATTTAATTATCCTTGCCCTAATTTGCCTTAAAAATACAGACAGAAAAGAAATCAGTACTCAAGTTTTTTTTGAATTTTTAGCAGACTATGAAGTATTCCCCGATGATCTGCAGTGCCGATCCATTTAATTGGATTTTGGCAACTAGGCGAATAGTAGGTACTACTAATTTTTAATTCCTAGAACTAAAAAATTAAAATCAATATCATTCTTTATAAAGATTATTTTTACTTATTAACAAAGGTGTTTGATCTGTTTCTACATTAATAATATAAACATCACAAATTAATATTTTTTTTTTAATTGTTCAAGAATTTATTACTGATAAGCAGGAAAATCTTTTTATGCATTGAGGATCAACAAAAATAAAATGTATTAACAAAATCATTTAAATTTCAAATCTATCTAAAAAAAAACCATTAAAACTGAATTGCCATATAAATATTTCTAGAGAGAATAATTCATCTAATGAGTTGCTCTTAGTCACATAAAATACAATTGATATGATTATGGTCAGAAACATGGTCAACACCTTAATTTTCTAAATTGTCAGTTACATGCTTCCCACTAAAATACATTTGTTTTCTAGAGATATATCACTGTCACCATGAAATATAATGATACAAAGTAAAAAATTTGAATCTTAAGAGAATGTTATTCTTACCATGCTTGACTGGGTAGTTGATGAATGTGTAGTTTTTTGTTGGTTGCCTCCAATCAATGTCCTGGTTGTTATTATAGCAGGTGGAGGCCTAATTCGTTGTTCAATAAACTTCCTCTCTGAATTGAACATACAATAATAGATTAAAATTCTAAGTAATGTCAAAGAAATCTTAGTCATATTTTAGATTCAGAAAAAAAGTTTTATCATTAACAACAATGAGAATAACAGTAATTAATTTTCTGTTAAAAAAAAAAAAACAAAAAAAAAAAAAAAAAAACAAATGCCACTGGAAAAAAAGAATTCATTATAAATAGCCAAAAAAACACTATTCAAATACTAAAGAATTTCACGAAATTTTGTAAGGAAAAACAGTTGACTCTCCCTTATCTGGCATACTCTTATCCATCTCTCTCTCTCTCTCTCTCTCTCTCTCTCTCTCTCTCTCTCTCTCTCTCTCTCTCTCTCTCTCTCTAATCCGGCAGTCTCCAAAGTGGAATGAGTGACGGATCTCGGAGCTAGACCTGCTCGAGAGTTCCTAGAAAACCTTCCCTTCCTAGCTAGCCAAACATTTGTTTCGTAGTATTTCATTGAATCGAAGTCAAAGAAAGCATATGTTTCGTTTTAGAGGCAGGAACTTGTGTTTCTGCTCAGAAAATAAATGTTTCTAATAAGGCACCTTCGGCCATGGGCGTATGTAAGGGGGGCTGCAGCCCCCCCCCCCCGAAATTTTGATTTGGTCGGTAAAAATTTCATAAAACCCTTACAAATAAATTAAATAAGATCATTTAGTTCATAAAACATATTCTATTTTGGGTGTAATAGCGTTTAAGTTGGCTAAAACTCTTCCAAGATCTAAATTGTTAGTATTCCATACACCGGAAATGGTCTCAGCCCCCCCCCCCCAAAATTTTCCCAGTCCCCTCCGAAATTTTCTATATACGCCCATGCCTCCGGCTGGGTCACCTGTTTACATATTTTTATTCCTTGAAACTTTGACATTCATATTCGCTTGTAAATAATACATTTATTTACATATTTTGAATTTATTTTATGTCGGTGTTTTCTCTAATCTGACTGTACCCTGGTCCCGATGACGCTAGATTAGGGAGAGTCCATTGTTCTTTCAAAAAGTATTAATAAACTAAAAATCACTTATATTGCATTATGCATAACCCAGAGAGAATACTGCATATTTTCAAAGAAGCTGGTCAAACACCACAGGATATTTTAATCTTACTTTTAATAGATTTCATTTATTTAATAGATTTCAGTCTGCCAAAATGGCGGCACACTAAGATAACAAACTTTGTAGGGAAAAAGAAACGTTTTTTTTTATAAAGGTTCATAAAAAAAAATCAAGTTGTGTGCCATTTTTGATTGCCCCATGCAATAAAATATATATATAAATAATGAAATATGGAAGATCAGAAGACACCATTATCTACTACAATAATATTATCCTCAACTAACTTTACTTAATGTATGAAACATTGTGGTACTTATTAAGAAAACTAAATATGTTTTTTTTTTTTTTCATATGAATGGTCAGGCCATCAGTAGTTTTCAAAAATCATCACTGTCTATAACTGAAGTAAGGCCAAGCAGAAAATATAATGGAATAAAAATGAAATGTCTTATGAAAACTTACCACCAGAATGCATTAGATTGTGGACCAGTTCTTCTTGTTCAGCAGTGGAGGTAGTTCCTAAACATAATAATTGTATTATATACATTCAAGAGTACGATAAACCATAAAATAATACTTTGCCAAAAATCATTAACTATACTAGGGGAGGTCAGATTTGGTGCTTAGGGGGGGGGGGGTCCTGTGTTATTTACTGTATATTCCTGGAAACATTTCACAAAATATTTAGGCTTAGACCTTGATATCACCCGACGCCCCATTTTTTAAATACTTCATCATTTTATAAGATTGACTGCGGAAATCATGAGCAAATTGAAAGTAATTATTAATGAAACTAATCATCAACTAATTTAATTAAATCAAATTAAGAGATCAATAAACTTACACTATTGGAAGTTTATCCAAATTAGATGAATTTAAATGAAATCAAATAAAAGATATTGTTTTTTTATTTAATTATATCTGGCCCTTTTCTTCTAATTTAATGTCTTTTTCTAAATGGCTAATGGACCCATGCGACCCTAAACAAAAAAATATTTTATTTTTGGCAAATCCAAGAAGACTCAATAGGATAATAATATATCCCTATTAAAAAGTAACAGCATTATCCATGAAATGAGTTAAAAATTGTATTTAGTAAGGAATTGTTGTAAGTTAACTAATATGGGTTGGCTCTGGCTAGTCCTCTCCCCCCCCCCCCCAACTATAGCCCTCTCAGATAGAAGGAAAACATCAATTGCGCATGAGAGAAACTTTCCTTTCACTCTCTCATCTGTTCAGCCATTTGCAAAACTGAATGAACTGTGAAAAATACTTTACCCTACCTAATTCAATCTTAAATATTTACATTTAACTTCATATTCCTTTAATTTGTACACTAAAAAGAAGACATATGGACAAGTTAAAACAAACAAATTTAAAAACCATTTATTCACATACTAAAATATAAATGAAAGCACATATTAAAACATCAAGAACAATAAGTTTATAGTGTACTATAAAAATGAGTGGAAACCTCCCAGTGATAACAGAGGATATTGGTCGCACGAATTTAGGCTATAGTTTACATTGTTTTCAGCCATAGCTTTCTTTAAGTATTGATAAATATTTTAGACATCTCTCTTGCCTGACCGCTCTCAAAGCCTTTCCAGCTCCTAAATGAGACATAATCAGTTTTTAGGCTGTTTTGTTCATTAAACGGAGTTGCAAATGGCCGAACAGAAGAGAAACATTCCCTCCCACAAAGTTCACACATGGGCAATTGAACTAATCCATTTATCTGAATGGGCTATAGTTCAGATCCTGGGTATGCTCTTGGCTGCAAATCCAATAAAAGTAGTAAATTTTGTTGTACAGTGGAGTCTCACTTATACGATACTCACTTATACGAAACATTCAGGTATACGAAGAATTTCTCGTTCCCGGGCAAAACTCCATTTAATCCTGTGTAATGAATTATTCACTTATGGGATTTCAGTTATAGGCAATATTCATTGATAACACGAGACGTACCAGTGATTCATCCCCCCTCCACTCTCTCGTTTTTCAGTTCTCTTTACACTAGTCCTTCTAGTAGTTGTGTGCTATTGTACTTTAATCTTTTAAAATCAGTAAAAAAAAACAAGAACAAAACTTTTGTTTGAAGACAAAATAAAAATCCTGAAAGAAGTTGATGACAACCCCAACGAAACTAAAAAAGTAGCCGGGGTACACAGTTGAAATTACCGTTGACATCCCTTACGACTATTATCAGTAAGATACGAAGAAATCGAGGAGAATATTGTGATATGAATCTGAAAATATAACAATGTACAATGTTATCTAACAACAAAATATGTACAAACAATAAAATTATGACTTTTGAAACATTTTCATGAAGAATTTGTTTTATTTTGAAATAGCCATCAAACCTAGTACTATTCAGTTATACAAAATATTCACTTATACGAAATATTTTCCGTTCCCCTCAAATTTGTATAAGTGAGGCTCCACTGTACTTTATTTTTTTTATTTATTTTTTTTTTTTTGTTTTTTTACGGCGCATCTACAACTTGGCCATTAGCGGCGACTGTACTTTATTTTCTATAAAATGCTTAGTAGTCCAAGTTTCAAACTATTTTTTTGTGGCTTAAAATTAGTATTAAACACGTTGAAGAGAGCATTCCTCCAAAATCGTAAACCTGATGATTTTTCTAGCATATAAAATATAAGAACTTTTTAATATTATATAATTTGGTTAGTTTACAGTAAATGCTTTATTTTAAGCTGGGAAGAAAATAAAGTGCTGTTAACAAAGTTCAATAGCTTTATTCCGCCCCCTCAAAATTTTGTCTCTCTATGTTTTAAATTATATGGATAGTAATTATTAGGGACCGGATTCTTAGGTGTTCACCTATATGATTGGTGTCTTGTAGTATCATTCATGCAAATTTAGAAGAACCTAATCAGGATGATGTCACCTAAAATCACCTAAATAACGATGGAATGACCTAGACATACGTAATCTTTAAAATAGAAAATACAATTCAATGAACTCATTTGCTCAATCAAACAAATTTTCTTAAAAGCAAATTTTTGGGTCCAGACGTTCAGGGAAATTTTATTAGGAGTATCGCTTCCACCAGAACCCATTTTAACATGCCAGGGAACTTAGCTGCCTGCAGCGCTTTACTTAGCCAAGGACTTGGAAAAAATAAAAAGAGTTTCAATGTGAACTATACGAAAAGTCCAAAACATCAAAAATAAGAACAGTTTTTGACGGTTTGTATAAAAATGAAGGAGCTGCCATTTCTAAGGCTTCGATGGTCCTCCAAAGCAACGAGATTTGTGGTGCACTCGCACTCCTACGAGCACATTTCTCAGATCTTCCAAATATCATTTGAAAATTGGAATCGTCAACACTAGAGCTAAAAGATGCGATCGCCATTATCGACTCAGTCCTAAAAAATGATACTCCTAGTCCAATAGGGGAAGCTGTCTACTCCAAATTGGGCAAAATTCTTAAGAGAAATTGGGTATTGATAAGATGAGAAATGTGTTCTCTGTACTCTCAGGTCAGCAATAGTCCATTGACACATTGCCATGGGGCATCAGCAGTAGCGGCAATGAAATACCCTATGTCTTGTGACATAGACAGATCTTTCTCCCCTTGAAGACAGTTCTCCGAGACAACAGGTTTAATTTCACTATCGAAAACCTGGGCATCTAGATGGTAGTTTACTGTAACAAGAGTTAATACCTATTTTAGTTTCATATTTTACCTTTTAAATATTTCCATGATTTGATTATTTGGTTTTTAACATAGTTAATACCTTTCTATAGGCAGGGAAATTCTTCCCTGATGTTCCTTAGAAGTTGGGGCTCTTTAGCAGAGAAACTTAAAAATGTCCTTTACATATTTATTTTAATTGTTTTCTTTTATGTTATTTTTTATTTATTTTTTTTAACCCTTTCCGTACGCAAAGAGCTGCAAGGAGTGTGTTCTCCTGTACGGGATACTCGCACCCGGCGTTGGTCCCTCTGTACGGGATACTTTTCCTACTCTCGGTCACAGCGCCTCGACTTTCGCCGTAGTAAAACTCGCATTTTATAATTTTTATTTTTATTTTGGTTACAATGATTATTAATTTTTATTTATGTTGAATTAGTTTGGCGTTTCAATAATTATTTTTAAGTTGAATAACTTTGTTTAGAAATAAGTTATAAATATATAGGCATTAATAAGTTATATATTATATAGGCACAAAAAAAAAAGAAGGTTTTTCTGTTTATCATTTGCCCTTTATTTTATGAATAATAAGCCAGGGAATAATATACTCCATAACTATGGCAAAAAGATTCCCATCTTCGTTTTTGATCCATGACTTTGTACACTTGCGGAGCTAAAAACTCTTTTTATTTTTTGTATAAAACATATTTACAAAAATAAAAGGATTATTATATATATTTACAGTTAACTTAATGAATTATTCAATTAAATACATAATATATTAATCTTATCAATTGAATATTACATTTATTTTTAAATGGAGGACACGCAATAAAAAACCCGTTTTTTCTAAATTTAACAAAACTAAATATAAGATCTTAACACTTCAAGACTAAAAGTGAACTAATTTTGCAAAAACAAGTTGTTGGGAATGTACAGAGGTATAAAAACAAACGATAATTTGAAGAAGGTTGACAGGGTAAATGGGTGGAGAATGCAACGAGTTCTAATTAGACTAAAAACTACCAAAAACTTTATTCAAATGCCATCTAGTAATAAACAGGAATACTAGAAGTACAATACGGTAACGCTAGATAGCACTAATGTCGAGAAATGAGAAGATAAAGAATGCGAGAGATATGCCGATCTCTCGACTGCTGTACAAGTCCACGGTACGTGGGTCCCGTCTTCCTTCGACTTCTACACAAGTCCACGGTATGTGGGTCCCAACAGCTCTCGACTGCTGTACAAGTCCACGGTACGGAAAGGGTTAATTAATGTATATTTTATAAAATAATTTAATTTTTTTTAATTTTATTTTATATTTTTTATTTTTTTTTAAACACTGCTTTATTTTTAAAATGTATTTTATTTATATAAATTTCATTCACTTTGTTTTTTAAATAATTATTTTGTTGAGTATTTGGATTACTTATTCTTGTTTTAAAAAATAACGCATATTCCCGGTTTATTTTTATTTCCTCGTCTTTTTTTTCCCCTTCTCAATATACTATTCTATCAAATAATGTTATTTGTTGTTTATTTTTATGTCACTATATATATATATATATACATACATAAACATATTAATTTATCAGTGATAAATTAATCAAAATCATTAATGATAAATTATAATAGGTTGAACCTATTTTTTCAACCTATTGAAACATTTTTATCACCTAAAAAAACCTAAAGTGAATTTTTAAATAACAACCTAAAAACACATATTTTTGAACGTATTGAAACATTTGTATCACCTAAAAAAAACCTAAAATTGATTTTTAAATAAAAACCTAAAAAAGACCTATTATGCCTGTTGCAAAACCTAATTGGATGCTTATTTTATCCTAAAATCCGGTCCCTAGTAATTATATACATAAATTTTAGTTTTATTTTATTATATTCACATAATCACTAAAATAAACTGGAATGAACATAAAAGTATTTATAAAAATTACATAATATATGCATACATACAAACACACACACACACATATATATATATATATATATATATATATACATATATATATATATATATATATATATATATATATATATATATATTAAAAAATATTATATCCAATATTCTAGAGAATAAAATTAGATTAATAAGTAATTGAAATATCATGGCAATGGAAGTTAAATCTAAAAATAAGTAAATTGAATATTTTTATCTCTACTGCCCTGCACATTTGTGGTGGAAGTTGATTTTTGGTTGAAAAGCCTTGTCTATTAGCTCCATAAATCTCACCCACAGAGGAAGAGGAGATTGGGCTCCTGGCTCCTCACTACTAGAGGTTAAATGAGTGTGTTGACTTTTTCAAATCAAAACTTTTATGTGCCATAATGTTTAGCCATTGGCCAACTTAAAATACTTGCTTTTGTTTTTTTTTTGTTTTTTTTTTGTCTTTTGTAATATTATTTTTTTATGCTTAAGCCTTAAGACTGACACTTGAAAAATACAAATTATGAATGCAAACACAGTTAATACTTTGAGGATTAAAGGTATCTAGACAAAAATAACCTTTGTATTTATTATAACAATTAAAATACAACCTTATGGTCAAAATCTCTACAAACTTTTTGGATATCCCTATTATTTGTAAAACTTCAATAAAAAAAGTTATAACCGTAATCATTTTTTTAAACACTTTTTATATCTGCTACCTCAAAAAACATCTTTTTTTTTCATTTCTTCGTTAAAGTTTCGGCTTTAAAGCATTTTCAAACCTTAAATCATTATTATATCCTCTCCATTAAAAATAAAATAAAATAAAATAACTAATTTAATACAGAAACCTTATCTTGCCTACACTCTGTCCTCTACATTATCTCAGAAAAAGTAGCTGAGTATGCAGCAAGGTGCCTCGAACAGGGCCCCAATTCATGGAAAGCCATCATAGACAAAGGTGATTATTTACTGACCATGAATTACATTCAACTTGGATCAATAAGGAGTGAATAGATAAATTTTGGTGTTAATGGCCTAGATGTTGATGTGTTGTAAAAAACAAAAAATAAATAGATAAATAAGGAACAGCTTTATACACAGGCCACGATCCTTACTTCAATCTCTACCATTTATGGTTGAGACAGAGTATGGGTTCGATCAGAACACAATTCTCTGAATGAACTCGTCTCAAGAGACAACCTTTCAGAACGGAATCAGTTATTGTTTGGAGAGGTGTGAATTCCAACAAAATTTGAACTAAACTAATTCTCATTGATAATGGAGCTCTGAGAGCGCAGAGGTACATAGAGGAAGTACTCCTTGAGGTTGAAATATGGTGCACTTATTTGTGAATATATTATTATGATGCAGGATAATACATTTTGTATATTTTGATTTATAAAAGAAAAACTTACAATTTAGACAATTTTGGGGTTGTATCTTTGAAGAATTATCACTTATTCTTGTTTGAATTAATATAATTATTATTTATTCTCTAAGATTAAAATAAATGAAAACAAGTCTAAAATTCTTTTATGTTCATTTCCAAAGATTGTGATCCTACACAGTACCAATAAAGCACATTAGGAATAAAAAAATTACCTTCAACAATAACAACACAGCTTGTTTCATCAGTTCCATGTTTATTTGTAGCAACACACTTGTACTTTCCTGAATCTTCTGGCTTACAATCTATTATTTCCAATGTAACAACACCATCAGTGTGTGACATTGTGTATTCATGCCGACTAAGTTCTTTGTTTCCTTTAAACCAGCGAACCTATAAAACAGGTAATCATTTGTGAGACAACTAAGCTTACTAGATCTGCATGTACTGCTTGAAATCTGGGATTATTCTTTCTCTCTCACACTCTTCCTGTCTCTCCCTTAGACACACACACAGCCATATAAATTTAAAGGAATCCTGAATTAGGTCTGTATAGGACATATACTTACTGTTGGGAAAGGCTTTCCACTTAGGCAGCAAAGAAGTTTACAGGTTTGTCGAGTCTGCATTACTCGAGGACGTAAAAGGAATGTGAAATTAGGAGCAGATTCCACATCTTCCTGCCAGAAGGTGTATGGAGGTGGTTCTCTTCTTCTAATCTGCTGTGCTTCAGGTCTATATGCAGGGATTTGTTTTGGAATGGCTAGAAAAATTTCAGACATATTTTTAGCTTAATATAAGAAGTGGAGCTATCTTCAAAATATCACTAATTTTTAATTCAAATAGTTAAATTTAAAGTTCTTCCATTTAATAATTAATGAAAAATACTCACGCTGCACATTCAAAAACACAACTTCTTCCCTGTATCCATAGTGATTTTCAGCGCGAATAATATATTCTCCTCTATCATCAAGTTTCACTCTATTTATGATAAAATGATAGTCGTCATTTCCATATCGCTTCATGAACTTCACACTCTGTTTTAATTCTTGATTGTTGTGGTACCAAGTGATTGTAGGAGTAGCAATAGCAATCACGCGGCAGTAGAATTTAACACTTTGCCCTTCATAAGCAAAAGCACTCTGTGGTTTTATAACAAACCGAGGTGCAGCTTGCCTACGATCTACAATAAAAGAACAAAGTAAAAGGTAACAATTATTTTGATAATAGAAATGCAGAAACATTAACTTATTTGGTAAGTGTCATGTATAACATACCAAATGAAGTATCTCTAATACAGTATTTGTCAATCAAGAGCTTTCTTAAAGCACTGTACTCTGAAAGTCTACCCAGAGCAATAGGGTAACTATTCCATAATTCGTATTTTGCCCTTATTCTGTCACGTATGTCAATATATCTTGACGAACTGATCACTGAAGTTTTATCACTATGATCACCAACAAGCCATGGATGAAGTAAACACTCGTGAGCTGTCATTCTTTTCCTGTATTAAAAAATATCTCAAAATAATTATGATAAATATACAGACATATCCTTTCTGGAAGGTATAGTAGACTTGGAAAATTCCCATTCTCTCTAAATAGACTTTTTAAGCAGAGGGTCTGAATAAGTAGCACACTCTCTTCTCTTTATTCATTTGTAATTCAACATTTATTGCATGTTTTGCCACAAATCTTCATCAAGACATAATCTAAAATCGTTAATTTGAAGGAGCTCTTATTAACAAGTCTGTTACACAACTTCTTAACACTTTGATGTGGCATGACCCCATATGTACGTCATCACGAACCACCCATGGGGACTACCTGGCAAGCTGGGGGAGAAAGTGGTGGGGATCTCCTCCCTGGCTGATTCGTTCTGCCGTCATCTCAGGGAGTGTTTCTAGTGCCTTATTCTGGAATCGTTCCGGGCACAGATCTTTCTTTGAATTTGTGAAGGAGTTTCTTCACCACACAGAGTAAGTACAAGTTTTTACTCAAATTTGGTCAAACTGGTTTATTGTAGTACTTTTTTTTCCCCAGGTTTATTAGAACTTTCCTCTGAAGAAAAGTAGCTATTGAGGTTGCACTCATGAAGGAATTTTTGAAAAATGTCTTCAAATCTTCATCGATCCTACCTAGTAGACACCAAAAATGACCCCCGTTAAAATTTATATATATATATATATATATATATATATATATATCTGTGTGTGTGTGTGTGTGTGTGTGTTTGTGTGTGTGTTTGTTAACACGATAGCTGGCAGGGTATTTGTTTTTTCGGCACGAAACTGGTATATAGTGTTCACTTGGCAAGCGATTGAACTAGTTCGTTAACCACCAAAATCGATGATACCCCAGACCCAAAACACTAATTTGACCATGCCAGCCGTAGTTTTTGTTATATTTCAATGAAACTCGGTATTCGTTGTGGTCATCTAAAAAGATAAATACGCTGTAAAAATAAACTAAATCCATTCATTAGGAGGGGGGTACTCCAGTGCGAAATTACAAATTTGCTCATAACGGTCGTAATTTCTGTTGTATTTTAACGAAACTCGGAATACTTCTTGGTTATCTTATTAGAAATAAGTGTTGTAAAAATGAACTAAATCGGTGTATCGGAAGGGGGGGGGGTTACTTTGTACTATGTTTGAATAGAACTTTCCAGTGAAACATAAGTTGGCAAAGCTGCAAAGCTGGAGTGCCTCTGTCTTGATATTAATTCTCACGTCTACCACTAGGGTGCTGTATCCCGTTCCTGCCTCAGATGAAAATGAGAAGTTTTCGTGTATTTATTAAATAGTTTAGTACCAAGCATACACAAAACTCTGCAAGGAAATTATTTAAAAAATTAATAATTAAAATAATTTGATTGAGTTGCTCATTACAAATGTAAAAGAGCAGAGCTATTCATGTGTTTATTTTATTTATATAGGTTATTTTAAGCAAATTATTCGGCAATGCAGTCTACACTACCCAAATTCTGAGGAAAGTGCTTAGTTATGCAGCTCCTGAGTGACGGACTTTTTTAATTAGACTTGGGTGATGAAATGTAGGTATTAGAATATTTTTTAACATTAAATAAAAAAATTATTATAGGTTTATTTATGTCTGAGAATAGTGGAAGTTAGGTAGTGGAAAATTTTGTCTAATTACTTTTAATTATTCATTTGTATTTGATATTAATGTTGTTTTTAGTTATTATAATATTTTTTAACTTTTATAAATAATAAAAATAAATTATAAGTATCTTTATGCTTGAAAATAGAGGAAGTTAGTTAGTGGAAAATGTTGCTCTTATTACTTTTGTTTGTGAATAACGTGATTTATCCTTTTTACAGGTTTTGTTGTATTTTAATTATTAATTTATATTTGACTTTGGTGTTGTTTTTAATTATTAGAATATTTCTTGAAAATTAAAAAAAAAAAAAAAAAAAAAAAAAACTTAAATTATAATAATATTTATGCTCGAGAGTTAGTTAGTGGACAATTTTGCTCTAATTCCTTTTTACTGGTATTTAAAAAAATTAATTTCTATATTTCTATAATAGTATACTTGTTATTCAAGAGGAAGACCGGTAGCAATATGAAGCTATGGGACTTTAGGGATGACGTAATAAAGAGGCTGTTGAACCACCAGGTAAAGCCCATATCAACAACCCTCGTGAAGCTTGTGAGTCCACCTCCCCATCATGGTGGCCAGGAACTCTAGAAAACGTTGCAAGCAGTGCTACCCTAATAACGTCAGGATGCTTTGTTTACATGCAGGCAATACTCTGGTGAGCTAGGACTTTGCCTGGAAGATTGTTTCCAGGTATATCACAATTACCCTTTGTGAAAAAATATCTGCCTTGTAAATATTGTAAATAACCAATAGTCTGTAAATATTTGTATATATATTTTTTAAATGTATGATAATAATCATAACTTTTTATTTTTATTTCCTTTTTACCGAATAAGGGGGCGAGATTAGCTCAGTGGTAGAGCACTCTACTAATAAACTGGAGGACTTGAGTGCGCACTAAAGATTTTTATCTTCTAGTGTCGTCATTTGAGGATTGGATTTGGGGTCCCAGATCGTCCCTAGGCACACCTGCAAAGGGAAAAATCAGGCGGCCGGAGCATAGTACTGACCAAACTATCTCCCTAGTATGCCATATGGTCAAGAATCAGATACCTCTACAGTATCTGCCCCTCTGGGCCCTTTTGGCCTGTTATGGGACTGCTATTTTTTTTTTTTAACCAAATATATAGAATACAACTATTATGGTGAAAAAAAAAAATGGTAGCAGATTCACTTTTATGAGTATTGAAGTTATTTTCTATATAATTATAGTGAAATATAAAAATAATTCAAAAATTTTACTCGGTAGATATACAAACAAAAAATGAAAAGTTATCGTACTTCTCTTATTCTCAACCACAAACTACATAGTCTAAAAACTATATATTATAATTAATTTATAGTAAATTATATTATTTTCATTGTTTGAAGACAAATTAGCTTGGGGATAAATTACATAAAGAGGTAACTTTGAAATAAGCCACCCCCCCCCCCCCCACAAGGGGGTATGGGGGGAGACCCGCACAACACCCATGTAATACATAATAACAGACACAATTCAGTGAAGAATTGTCGATGACACACAGTGCATCTTGGTAAAAGAGCATGTTTTTGATGGAAATTATCCAGAATTTCCAATGGGTAAGTTATTTTTTCACATTAACAAAACAAATGAAATCATAAAATGGAAAAAAATTATTTACAATTTTTCCGGTGATTTTGGGGTTTACCCCTCGTGCAGTCAACGTGTTAATGTAAGCTCCTTCAGCATTAGCCCTTGAAACTTTGCAACTAAAGAAATTAAATTGATAAAAATAAATATACTACAATTTTAGACCCTCTTCTGGAAATTAAAATTGTATCAAAGAAATATTCCTAAGAAGAAGAAATAAGTTTAGAAGAAATAAGTTTATAAGATACAACAACATACTTCAATATATTCAAGGCTTACAAAAGAAAACTTCTTACTCTTTGTTTTTAATGAGAAGGCGCCGAATAAAATCTTTTCCTTCCTCTGATACAGTAGCGAATGCATCCTCATCAAAGTCCCATTCGCATGCTTTAACATTCTTTAATGTTTCAATGTCATTTTCCCCAGCAAAAGGAGACAAGCCACTCAACCTTTATACAAAGAGTTTAGAAAATGATAAAAGAAAAATTTTTATTATATTATAATAAATTGAAGTTGATGTATGCCTGCTTTGTAGTCCAACAGATTTCATATACATAAAGAAATTCTAGGTTTTTCTGAGTGCTTAGGGTTAGGATAAAATAGAAAGTAAAATTAACTCAGAAAAATTCAATCGCAACTAAACTTATACTTACAGAACATATGCTAGAACACCAACTGCCCACATATCTGTATAAAACCCTACAGGTTCACGTTCTACTATTTCTGGCGCTGCAAATTCAGCAGTTCCAGTAGATATTTTCACTACTTCATTTGGATCCAGTTTTGTTGCCAAACCAAAATCAATTAACTTCACATTAGTGCTGTGCTTTGTTTGGCACATTATATTCTCCGGCTTTATATCTAAAATAAATAAAATGACTAAGTATAAGAAAAATTATACAATAAAATGTAATTTTTAATATGATCATTTGTAGGAAATATGTTTTTGTTATATACAATCCCAACTATACATAAATGTAAAAACCCATGAGCAAGAAGGTCTTAATGTATATTTTTCAAGTAAAATTCGACCCTTAAATAGGGCAAGTGGAAAAATATTGGAATCAAATTAAGAGCTAGGAAATTAATGATTCAGAATTAATTCATATACTTAGGAAAGCTACCTTTATGTGATGAGCTACTATTTTGAAAGGAAGTTATGTATGTATGTATATATATATATATATATATATATATATATATATATATATATATATATATATGTGTGTGTGTGTGTGTGTGTGTATATATATATATATATATATATATATATATATATATAGATAGATAGATAGATAGATAGATAGATATTGTGAAGTATTTATATGGAAAAAAAAGAAGGAAGGAAATGAAAGTATTAATGGAAAATTATCAGAACATGATATGAATAGTGCCACATTGTCAAACTTCTGTCTCATGTATAGGAATATGTTTCATCCAGCCCAAATAATGCCACCTTAACTAAACATTTCCATTTTATAAAGTATAAGCTCAAATCAGAACAGTAAATATAAATTTTATAATAATAAATTATAAGAAGAACAGTATAGAAATAAACCCCAAGGAAACATGTCTCATCTCCAATCCTAATCAGCTAGACAATATTTACTATATAAATATTTACAAACCATAAAGATCACCTTACCCCCTAAATATTACAAACATCCCTCTCAATAACCTTTTTATTTTTCTCAATTATCAGAATAAGTCTATAGCACGAAACCTCTATTATTTCACAATAGCATTCCTAAACCTTAGAAACAGTTGCCGTGGAACCCTAAAGAACATTATTATAATGAATAATAATGTTATACTAGGGAGAATTGTTGGCAATGATATAATATCGCTTTTGGATTAGATTTTAATTGATTTATATAGTGGAATATGTTTTTATTTTTCTCTCTGTCTGTTACAATCTTAAATAATGTTGTTAAATAGTTAATAGTACAGTCATAAATAGTTAGTAAGCACATGCCGTTTATATAGGGCATTGCTCCGGTAACAAAGTATATAAATAAATATGGTAAATTATATTACCAAGATGAATAATATTCTTCTCATGCATCTGTTTGATTGCTTCACATATTTGTCTCATGTAATTGATCACTTCTGCTTCAGACATAACATAACCTTCAGTAGTTATTCTCTCAAAAAGTTCACCACCAGACAAACTAAAAAAACAAACAAACAACATATTTAAAATGATAATCCTTAGAAATTAAAATAAATTCCATTTTTTTTAATCTTTTCTAGTTTCAATTAAATTTAAATTATGAACAGGATTAAGAGCAAACATTCTAACGATTCAAACAAAATGTTGATTTTAAAAATGTACCTCTTAATATTAACGTAACTTAAATAGCAAAGATAATTTTTCATTGTTTGTTAAATTCAGATGCTTTGATTTTAGAGTTTTAGCTAATAAGTGAACATTTCTCAACAACATCTCCTGAGTAGACTGAAGCGAACAGTGCAGTATATGGAGATTCTTCTGTGCACGATTCTCGACGTTGATAGAACTCCTATTATAGGAGTAGAGAATGTCATGGTTGAGAAATACGTTGAAGAATTTGTCACAAAGTAGACAATGAACCTTCTGAAAATTGTAGATGGAGATAGTTAGCCGCTGTAGAGATACGAAGATAGGATTTAGTTGGGATTCTCCTAGCCGAATCCCTTCGGCTACAGGATTTATCCTGTCTTCGCTTCTGAAAATTGAATAACAAGGCCGACAGAGGAAAAGTACTTCAAACAGATCAAACCAGAATGCTGACCCAGGGGGGCATTCTATCATCTCTGGTGTGGTGCCTGGGGGCAAATAATTAGCTGAAAATGCTGAAGAATGAGGAATTTTATGTACAAGCGTATGCGGATGACCTGGTGATTACCATGGTGACTAAAGCACAACCAACTCTAGCTGAATTACTCAATGCAGCATTGTACTTAGTGAATGAATGGAGCCAGGATAACCACCTTAAAATCAACCCACAGAAGATTACGCTGGTGCCTTTTACAACAATGTGGAAATTGGAGGAGTTAGGTACACCTAGCCTTTGAGAAAATAAATAAGGCTTCTCCAAGACACTGAGGTACTCAGGAGCTACTCAGTACTCTATGCTCAGCTGGAAGGAAAAAATTGCAAAACTGCAAGAAAAGCTACACAACCCCTGTTTGCCTGCCAGAGAGTACTGGGGAACAATTATTGATCGATGAAACATAGACTCTAGATGAGCCTCAGGGACATGGAGACGTGAGAAAATGGATGCTTCAAACTGCCCTGAGGATCTTAACCATTGAAAAGGTTAAATGGACAATCAGCACCTTCAATCCATGTAAGTCATCAGCAGGCTAATGTATTTTGGAAAGGCAAGCATAACACCCAAATAAATAGCTGAAGCTGCTCCTAAGGAGCTTAAGCTTTATGTGAGAAGCTGCGATTTTGAAAGAAAGTGAACAAGGAGCGTTCACAATAGACTCAAAGGCTCGGACAGCTCAAAGATCCTATTGTATTGTAAGAAAACAAAAGAAGTAACACAGCAGGTGCCTCAAGCACCAGTCAAAAAATCTAATCATTCTGACCACAAACACACAACCAACAGGCTGATAAACGACAAAAAAAAAACCCAGCCAAACATAAAAGTCTGGCGGGAAGAACATTTACCTGCTCGTCAAAAAACAGACATGGACACCCCAAGGAAGCTGGAAAAATGTCTTCCAAAATATAACACACTCACCTATCATAACACCACTGGAGAGAGAAGAAGAACTCCAAAAACAGCATATCATTAAAACATTGCATGGTAGTTAAGGTGAACAGTAAACAATTTTGGCGGTGTAGGGATTTAGCGACCCCAGAACTCGGACTGCAAATAGGTTCTGGTCCCCCAGGTTGGGGAACAAAATAGCCTCGGATTTGTGATGGTTTTTAAGGCAAAGACACGGCAGGATCAAGGACATTCAAATTGCAACATGGAACATAAAGTCGCTTACTGGGAAGGAAGAGGAGCTGATCAAAGTAATGCAGAGATGTGGTGTAGATATAATTGGATTGAGTGAGGTGAAGAAGAAGGGAAGCAGAACTCAGGATTTAGACTCATGTTTCACAATGATTTATTCAGTAGTGAACATGGGAAGAGCTAAAAAAGGAGTCGCCATTATCTTTAAGGATGAACTGTCTGATAAAGTAGAAAATTGGGAGGCAGAAAACTCCAGGATAATCTATGCTGACATCAGTCTTACAATGGGTAATGTTACAATTATCCAGGTATATGCCCCAACAGACGCTAGCAGTGTGACTGAAAAAGACGAATTCTATGACGGACTTCAGAGAACAGTAGATTCAGCTAGTAACCGAAATAGGAGTATTATAATATGTGGAGACCTCAATGCGAGTACCGGGAGTGACTATCACCTGGCCCATGGTATAATGGGTAAATGGGCAGGTGAAATTACAGTGAATGATAATGGCAGAAAACTTATACATTTCTGCGTAAACTCATTTCATAGGCACCAAACTATGCATAAGATCACATATGAGGCATATGAAGGAGGGGGAAGTATTATTGTTGACTATTTTCTTTATAGCAAGGATATAAGACGCTTCTGTGCCGACATCAAAGTAATAAGAGGTGCAGAGCTGAATACTGACCACAGGCTTGTAATTGCGGATACAAAGAATATTGCGTATAGCAAGCAAAGGCCAAAAACAATCGATGACATTGCACCTGAAAAGGTAAAGTTCAGGGGAGAAGAACTAAATGAAGCACTGCAGAATCTTTTTTCAAAAGGTGTGGGATGAAGGAAGGATACCCAGAGAATGGGAGGAAAATATAATTGTTCCACTATACAAGAAGGGAAACCAAACCATCTGTAGCAATTATAGGCCTATTTGTCTATCTTCAGTTATATACGAAGTACACACAAGAATTTTAGAGCAGAGACTAAGAGGCTATGTGAAGGAAGATATAGAGGAGGAGCAAGCAGCTTTTCGACCTGGAAGGCAAACTCACGAGTAATTTTCTCTCTGCGAATGGTATTAGAAAAGGCTTGGGATAGGGGAAAAAGCATTTTTTTGGCTTTCCTTGATTTGAAGGCGGCCTCTGATTCAATCCCATGGAGCGAGATTAGGAATGCACTGCAGCAGAAGAGAGTTCCTCCAAACCTGATAAAGGCCATAAAATCAGTGTACCAAAACCCAAAGGGGATTGTTTGCCTCAATGGGTTGAAGTTGGCTCCATTCCATTTCCATAAGGGAGTTAAGCAGAGAAATAGTCTAAGCCCTCTTCTATTTAATGTAGTTATGGATGAAGTGTGGAAAATTTGTATAAGGAGAACTCCTAGAAGCCCAGTGGGATATTGGAATCTCATCCCAGTGCTTTTGCAATCCTTTATCTATGCAGACGACATACTTTTAGTGGAGGACAGTCTCGAAAAGCTCCAAGCAACTATTAATGAATGGCATGTAGAACTCACAAGGAAAGGTCTGACAATCAATCCTGAAAAGAGCAAGATAATGCATGTTTGTTGGCAGGAATAGGATTGAGGACCTCAACATTACCTGCAATGGAGAGCGGTGGGAAGTGGTAGATCACTATGAGTAATTGGGAAAGATCGTAGCCAAGGACAGCAGAATCAACCAGGAGGTCTTGAACCGTCTCAAGAAGGCCAATGGTGTGTTCTACCAACTATCCAAAACATTCATTGGAAAAAAGGAAGTGGCAGCCAAGTTATAAATATTTAAAACTCTTTTTCTCCCAGTACTGCTTTATACTTCAGAAAGCTGGACAATGCTGGAAAAGCACTATAAGCAGATAACGGCCACAGAGATGAGGTATCTTCGAGGCGACCAGTAGGCAGGCTAAGGCACACTTATGAAAGCCATATCGAGAAGATACTAAGAGATAAGAGCAGTTCTGTAAATGAAGCAAAAAGAATGGCCCAGGATAGACAGCTTTTCAAGAGATGGGTCGAGGCTAATCCACTCCACGCTTAAGGGAGATAGAGAAAGAAGAAGAAGTAAACAATTTTTTCAATTAATAATATGAAAACACACTAAATATTTTGTTTACATACAGGTGATAGATCCATTTGTTTACAGGATGCAATTTTGTTTAGAGGGTAACCTTGGAGTTAGTTAACATGAATAACCACAATTGTAAACCATTTTGGATTTTATTTCTATTTGGATCCCAAGTCCATCAGTGATTTGTGTAAAATTTTGAATTTCCTTAGGCAAGTTTTTTTTTTTTTTTTAACAGTGCATCAACTATTTGGCCATTAGCGCCGGGCTATCTACAGGTTGTCACCCTTTTATAATGCCAACAGCACGTGGTCGGTCACCCATTCAGGTACTGACCACGCCCGACATTGCTTAACTTCGGTGATCTACGGGAACCGGTGCATTCAACGTGGCTATGGCCGTTGGCCCTTAGGCAAGTCTGAGAATTTTGATCAACATGTGAGGGATGAAATAATGAAAATCACTTTTAATTTGGTTCAAGAGAAGTCTTGGGTAAGCACTAAAAAAGTTTTTCATATATTGGGTCTTTCACCCAACACTAATAGCCCAGTTGTTGATAGGCCGTAAAAAAAAAGAAAGAAAAGAAAAGCCTTTCACATCAATCAAACAAAAGTATTTTATATTAGAAAAAAATGTATCCAAACTAGTTTTAAATTTGCATAGGCATGGAATATATGATCAAGCTCAACACTCTTTTGCCCAGCAATTTTGTAGACTGACAAAAGTGTTTTCAACTAAAACGGAATTTTCAATTTACCTGATAATTAAGTACAGATATCTTTGGTTTCAAGATTTAAAATTTGATATAATTATTGCACAAAAAGTACTTACAATTCAAAAATTAGCACCATTTCATCATCATCTTCGAAAGCATCATGCAAGTTTATAAGCTTTGGATGGTGAAGCTGGTTCATAATATCAATTTCTTTTCTAATTAATTCTTTTTCCATTGGATGGGAGACAGGTATAAATTTGGCAGCAAATACATTACCAGTCTTCTTTTCCCTACATCTGTGTACTACTCCAAATGCACCTGTTCCAATTTCTTCCAGAATATCATATGAGTCATAAACCGAAGCTGTTTTAATGTCAACAGGTTGTGGAACATACTTTGAGTATATATCAAATACTGAAAAAGTAAAATTCATAGTTAATAAAGGATTACTTCAATATCAATCAAATTTACAAAATCAGTTAAAGTTTCATACCATACTGATCATAGTCTTTTATGAATTCATCACATTTTCCTCTTATTTTCTTGCCAGTTTCATCAACTGAAAAAATACCAAAAAATGTTCAGCAGACACAAATGTTGAAAATTATATAGAACATTTATTTTAATACTTCTACATTTAAAAAATACATCAGTAAATTAAATTGTTAATTGCTCATAAGAGATCACTAATAATAAATCAGTAAATAAATTGTTATCTGCTCATTAACAATCAGATTAGATTTTAATTGATTTAAAAATTCAGCAGTAGAAGTACATAAAAAAAGTATAAGTTATTTTAATGCTCATATTATCATCTTAGGACAGATTATTGTTTTTGAATTAATTCATATGGAATATAAACAAAATTAAAATTTGCTGAAAGTATGACAATTTACCTTCAAATACTTTCTTCTTTGGTATCTTCTTGTCCAATGATTTTGTTCTTACTAGTTCTGATTCATCACTTGGAAGACTACGGCCATAAACATTTTCAGCGTAAACTCTGAATGCATATTCATGACCTGGTGACAGTCCAGATACAGCCATTGCAGTAAATCTAAAAATACATTAAAGATATTATTAAGCAAATTAGTTAAAATTGTCATAAAATTATGATTTATGACTTCATTTTTGTAATTAAAAATGTTTAGCTTCACCTTGTATGGCCAACCCTTATCCAACTAGTCATAGGAGTTTCTCTCTTTTCTACTAGATAATTTGTTATGTTACTTCCACCATCCCATTGTGGAGCTTGCCAAGACAGTGCTAGAGAATCAACTCCTACATTAGAGATAGTAACGAACTTAGGAGGATCAGGATGATCTAAAAAAAAAAGAAAAAAAAAAAAAAAGAAAAGAAAAAAAAGAGATGTATTATAGAACACACAATGATGTATGAAATTAATGTTTTATAATCCCATAAAGCTTGAAAAATACTGGCAGGACAAAATATTATTTACAAGCACTTTGAACATGCGTTTAGATAAAATGGATTTTGAGCTAGTAGAACAAGTGAAAGTATCATATTTGCTTTGAGCATTATGAGAATAGTCCAAATTTGTGTTTTTTGCTTCCAATAAAATAATTGTGTAGGGAAATTAATCAAGGACTTCCTATACATTTTTGTCTAGTTTAATTAATAAAATTTCATTAAAATTATTTTTATTTGATCTCTATTTAGAGATATTAAATTTATCATGAATATTAATAAACACACACACTCATATATATATATATATATATATATATATATATATATATATATATATATATATATATGTATATATATAAAAATTCTTTTTTATCCTAGCAGGCATGGGGTCATTAAAGCAGTCTTCCCTTTTTTATACTAAATTATTTATTGTGCCTGACATGTTTTGCGCGTCTTTTCTTCGCACCTCTTCAGGGGCACTTCTACAACGAAATATCATTTTTTTGAGCATCCACAGAAACCTTTTTTTCTATTATATTAAAACTATCAATGTTCCACAAAATGCATTAAAAAAATATTATCATGCTCCATTAAATATTACCCCTACCCAAAATATTGCAATAATTATAGCTAAATTACATATTTTTTATAAAAGGTGTTGAGTCCTACCTTGCAAGGAAGTCCTCTCGTTACCCAGTACTCCCTCTGGAGTCCGGCTTAATACTAACCCTGTAAGTGGATTGCCAAAAAGGCCCTGTCGTTATCTTTCCTTAGTTGTTGTCCTAGTTAAGTCTACTCATCAAATATTTTTTTAAATTTTTGGGTATTAATCTATTATTCCATAGAAAATTTGGTGTACATTTTTCAGATCAGTTCTTTTATTCACTGCTATTTTTGAATTTTTTAAAATATAAATATTTTCTTTTATTTATCTTTTTAGGGTATTTCTTTCTTTATTTAATATTTTGAATTCTTTAAAATTGAAACTGTGTTTTTTTGTTATTGCATGATCCGTCAATGCTGTACCGTTTTCTTTTGTGTCAATGCTCTTTACGTGTTGTATAATTCTTTTACCTAATAATTGCGCAGATTCCCCAATATAACATTTGTTACAGTCGTTGCAGTTTATTTTATAAATATTATATTTTGAGATTGATGCTTTAACCCTGTCTTTAATATTACTAAATACATTGTTTATTGTATGTTTATATTTCCAGCCAATTTTACAAACATCTTTACATATTGTTTTTATTTTGTTTTCTATAAGAGGATGAAAATCAAAAGTAAAATATTGCTTAATTGGATTTACATCTTTGTCAATATTGTTATTTAAAACCAATTGTTTCCTTTTTTGTAAAAATAAGTGATTATTTAACATGGTTTCTTCTAATCTGCCGTTATTTTTAATGAAAAAATGTTTAATATTAGTTTGCACCAATAATCTTTGTTTTTTGTTCGATATATGGGAATTATCATTAGGATCTCTTTTACGCTTATTATTCTGCACCTCCTTTTTTATTACTTCTGTATCTGTTTTAACTTTTTTAGATGGCCTTGATTACATAAAAGTTTTAGAATATTTTATTTTCTTTTTGTTTTGTAAATCGTTAAAAAATTCATCCGGCAAATTAAAAAGTTGAGGTTCAAATTTACATTTATCACTATTTTCCGGAAGGTCAATTAATCGTTTAGTATATATTATGTGTTTTTCGGCTCTTTTTATTTGAATTTCAATTAAATCCCTAGGGTAATTATTTTCCTTGAACAAATTTCTCAATTGATTTTGTATTTCACTGTAAAATTTAGGAGATGTTCTCCGTAAAGCTGATAATGTTCTGTTATATAAAAGGTTCTTTTTGAAATTAAAAGGGTGGCTGGAGTAGAAATTAATCATCCTTGTTGAATGATATGTCTTAGGTTTCCATTTATACTCTAGGAAATTATTCTCATTTCTAATTATTTCCATATCCAAAAATCCCAAACTTATATTCACTTCTGACTCTTTTGTAAACTGCAAATTATTCCATTTATTATGAAAATTTTTTAAAAGCTCGTCTACCTCATTTTCTTTTACGCATAAAATAAGGTCGTCAAAGTATCTGTATAAAAACTGTATTTTAATTTTGACCTCCGAAATAAGTTCTATAAGAATAAAAGCATGCTAATGGCCTCAGCAGCAGATGCACGTAAACAAACAAACAGTAACAGTATAAGAATAAAATTCATAACTATTCCACTAATAGGTATTGAAAGTGCAAGGTAGGACTCAACACCTTTTATAAAAAATATGTAATTTAGCTATAATTATTGCAATATTTTGGGTAGGAGTAATATTTAATGGAGCATGATAATTTTTTTTTTTAAATGCATTTTGTGGAACATTGATAGTTTTAATATAATAGAAAAAAAGGTTTCTGTGGATGTTCAAAAAAATGATATTTTGTTGTAGAAGAGCCCCTGAAGAGGTACGAAGAAAAGACGCACGAAACATGTCAGGCCCAATAAATAAAGTAGTATGAAAAAGGGAAGACTGCTTTAATGACCCCATGCCTGCTAGGATAAAAAAGAATTTGGATATTTCGGGTCATCTATAAGAATAAATAATATATATATATATATATATATATATATATATAATATATTGCATTTTGTTTTTAATTTCAAAGACATTTTTTATAACTGACTCATTATATATCATTCATAGTTTGTTTCAACATATAAAGATTATAAAAATTTTGAAGGATAACAAGACTATGAAAAAGCTTGTTTCATACTTTTTTCATAGTCCTACCCTCTCTAGCATGAAATATTATAAGTCTGATTTTTTTTTTTTTTTTCACTGTAACATAAAACAAATAAAAGGTAGAGTGTCAATAGAACAAGTAGTATTTAATAGATGCCATTAATACAAAAGTCCAATAACATGAACATGTTTTAAGCTACCATGGTTGCACTTCAACAGCATTCCAGAAAAAATGCCAATTCCTAATTATATTACCATCCTTGCTATGTTTTGATTTCTTGGTGTAGAGAAAATGTAATAAATAATTTCAGATAGAGGTGGTCAAGACTTAGACACCCGAGGGATTAGCAAGCAGCAGGCTAAAACATGTAGGAGTGCTCAGGACTTTGAACCCGAAAGGATTAACAGGCATCAGGTAAAAAAAGGTTCACGGATCATTTACCACCTGAGGAAGCCGACTGTAATGCCCAAGGAAATTTGTGGCTTGAAAACCCGCACCAATGGTGAGATATGTTGGAATGCAGGAGAAGAATAAATAAGATATGGAAGAAAGCCTTTCATAATCGACCATCTAATATATTTACACTTTTAACTGAATATTTTTCTAGCAATAAAAAAAATATACAAACAATGTATGCGTAGAAATATGAAATATTACAGTTATGCACAGTGACGTACCACTAATTTGGATTGATATTGTTGCTGAATCGACACCTTGATCATTCTCTGCCACGATCCTGTAAGCTCCATTATCAATATTGCTGCCGTCTCTTATAGTTAAAATAGCATGTCGTTCCTGTAAAAATACAAAAAGGATAAGTAATATTTATCATCGCCATTGTAATCTTTAATGAAATCCTAAACTTAGAATCTAAAGAGATCTCAATATCCTTGACTTTGTTTAATCTATTCCTGAAATGAAAATTATTTTGTTCCAGCCATGCTTCCAAGAATGCCATATGTTCTTCATAATAACAGGGTTGCAGCTTTGATTCCTCAATAGTATTGAAAATAATAGAGAAAGTTGATTATAATTAATGCTAGCAAATGGTCACTGTAAACAGTACCAATAACCTGTGTTGTTCTTTCCAAAATAAATTATTCTCCAATATAAATTACAATGAGCATTTTAAACAACAAAATGAGATAGTATGGATAAACAATTATTACTTTGAATGAACAACTTATTGTTATGTTATGAATTAATGATTACAAATTTTTAGTGATCAAATTCTTCATTTTAATAGACTTATTTCTTGATTATATAAATTATATGATTATTCAAAATGGTAAGCATATGCTTTTTAATTTAGAGATTTGTTTAAATAATTATTGTAATATTTAGAAACCTAAGTAATTTTTATTCCCTAATGGATAAATGAATATAATAAATGTATTTCATTTTCTGTCAGGAGCAGGGGGGGGGGAGTTGAATAGGAGGATAATAAACCATTCCTGCATTTGGGGGGGGGGCTGGGAGCATTTGGAGAGTATGGTATACTAATAATCTAGAACTTGGAATGGTTAGCCAACTAACACGCTATTATACCCAAATAAAATATTTTGCGTGAACTGAAGTGATCTTATTTAATTTATTTTTAAGGTTTTTATGACACATTTTTACCGTCAAATCAAAATTTCGGGAGGGGCTGCAGCCCCCTCTTATATACGCCCATGTTCTTTATATATACTCCAGCAAGGATGTACATATTTGCAGCTGATATAGATCGCGCTGATGACACTAAGGAGAACAGATGCTACTGCCAAAAGCTTTTTACTTACTTGCTTGCTTCTCCTCTTGTGCTGATTGCCTTAGAGAGCAGTCATAGGGACTGAATGATCAAGACAGTGAATTTCTCTCATATTATTTTTAATGTCTATATTAATAATGTAAGTGATAAAGTGGTCACAAATGTTATCCCAGTACCGCAGTTGTGCTAGTAGTGAATTCAAGAAAAGAAGAATTATTATATGTTTAACACCGGAAGTAAGCCCAGTGCAGAAGTTTCAGTATACGCTGTACCCAGCATTATAGGGGTGAAACTAGAAAAAAAAATGAAGTTCACCACCACCAACCACACATTTATATCTCACTCCGTTCCAGAAATATGGCCTTTTAAAGGGTCTTTAGAAAGAAACAAAACAGTTTTTATATATATATATATCTGGTTACATCAGTAAATAATTATAGACAGCCCATGGGGCTAAACCTTCCACCTACCCCGGCTGAGTAAATCTTAGAAGGATTAGCCCCATGGCATAATTTTTTTACTGATGTGACCAGATATATTTTTAGTCGTAAGCTCCTCAAGAGGCGCCTTAATGGCTTGAAACATGTAGAGGAGAGAATAAAGGGTTCGTAGAACAAATGATTGTGTTTTATTATTGAAATTCCATTTATTATAGTCTTTCTGGTTTAGTTTGAATAAGTATTTTGAAGGGAGAAACGTATTTAATCTCTTCCAAGGTGACATCTTGAACCGTTTTCAAATTTTGTTCCATGGTACTCCAAAACGACGGATTGATTTGAAAATGTTTTCAAATGTTTGACATATCCAAACTAGGATAGATTAATTCAGGCAACTCGACCAGAAAGGTCTATTAAAGGGTCCCTACTGAACTGAATTTTCTCAAAATCGGCTACAGGTTTTAACGGCCAAAAAAATGGTTTCATTCGTTTTCCTACGTGAAGGAGCCTATAAAACGAGTACCCCCAAGCATATTATGTAAGCGTAAACATTTTTTTCACGCCAATTTCGCTTCAAAAACCATTTTCCGGTGGGTGGATTCTGCTGGTAAACGAACTTGATCTCTCAAATTATACAAAAGATTTTTGTACCATATTTCATCAAAATCGGACCATTTTTGAGGCTGTGAGAGAGAAAAAGACAATTGCTCCAAAACTATAGATGATATGAAACAACTAAGACAAAATTAGGATTCAGCTCATAAAAATCTTCTAATAAAGTTCAGCTATTAGGGGCAACAACTTTTCGAAAATCACAACTCTTCCAAAAACAATCCTGCATGCTGCCAAATCTTATAAAAGTTGTAAGATTTATTTATTATTTTGGATGTACTTTTTTTATTCAACTTTTATGTAAGACACAATATTATCATTTAATATCAATTTCATCAAGAATAATTTTCATTTATTTCTGATAATATCACAAAAATAAAGATAATATTACTTTTATTTATTTGATGTTTTTCACTTTACAATTCCAATTACATTATGAAATTGAGAGATAATCTCAGTTCTGAGTATACCGTTCAAAACCTGATAAAATTTTGAAATATTTGTAAGATTCGGCAGCATGCAGGATTTCTTTTTGGAAGAGTAGTGATTTCCAAAAAGTTGTCGCAAACCAGAAGCTTTAATCATTTCTACTTTTTGAATTGATATTGCGGTTAAAAAAGACAGCTGTGAACATTGGCATTAGCCTTCAAGCACATTTAATGTTTATTTCATAAATGTAATAAAACGTTGAAAAAAATGTGTACTTATATACTTGTTTTTCTAATCAACCTTTAGAACGGCAATGTCTGGAACTGAGTGAGATAGAAATGTGTGGTTGGTGGTGGTGAACTACATTTTTTGTTTAGGTTCACCCCCTGGAGTATTGTCATTAACTTGCGATACACTCTGTGTTTATATATATTTAGATGACAAATCTAGAGGTATTTAAATGATTGGAAGGTGTTAGAAATATGCTTTAATATTATATCAAAATATTAATTAAAACCCATAATTAAAAAATGTATATCTAGTATGCACTAGCCAAAATGTTAATTTCAGGAAATTATTTGCTGAGTCCCATAACTGTGTCTGTTTTAAAATTTAAATAATTGATTGACATAAAACTAATGTGACTATACAGGTTACACGTGAGATAAACCAAATAAATACTACAATCTACAGACTTAAATATGTAAAATGAGGAGCAAACATTTTAAGGCTAAATAAAATGAACTATTATTTTCTTTTTTTAAATGTATATAGGAAACTATGATGTTTTTAATATTAATTAAGAGCCATTCTGAAGGGAAAGAAAACAAGAGGTTAAATATGGTTTAGAACATATATTCTTGAAGTTTTTTGTCAAATGACAGGTGACAATTTTTAACTTACCTTTATTTCAACAGCAAAGTGACCACCTGATTCAATGACCTCTTGGCCTCTATACCAGGTTATTTTAGGCTTAGGATGTCCAGTAAAAGGGATTTTTATAACTACATTTTCGCCCTTGTTGAAGAAAGCAACATTTTGGAAACGCGGAGGAACATTTAACTTTGGAGCACCTAAAAAATAAAATTCATTTTTAAAGCAATGAAACTAACATAAATATACCTCTCTTCATTCAATAAACAGTCCATCAGCTGCATAACTAAGCACTTTCTTCAGAGTTCCAATAATTTAATATTAATAAATAAATCTTAAAAATTATATTTCATCATAATCATTCTCAAGAGGCCTAGGGACAGTCTGAGACTTTCTTCTCACACCCAGACAATTAACTATAGAAGATAAATTCTTTAGAGTGTGCCCAAGTTTTTAAACTCATGTCCTCCAGTACATCAGTCCGTATGATTTATTGTTTAATAAACAAATTTAAAAATATCCATGCGAATATTTTTTATTTATGCTATTGTACTTACAGTTGATAATAAGTTCTGCTCTGGTAGACTTCACACCACCCTTATTCACAGCTCTGCAGACATATTCATCTGCATCTACACCATATACTTGATTAATCACTAATGTGTGTGTGTCACCCTCTGAAAACATGTAATGCCTTGCACCTGGTGTAATATTGTGTGCTCCTTTGTACCTGTGAAGATATTAATACTATCAAAACTTTTCACTCAGTAATTAATATATTTTGTTTGACAAACAAAAAATGAAAATAATATGCCCTTATTTATAAAATAGACAGTATTAAGATATAGAAAAATTATAATTGGAATTCTTTTTAACAAATTGTATGGAACTTTACGTATTTTACAGAATACTCAATAGTTAAAATAATTGTTGCATTAAAATTATTTGTTTTTGCATTACATACCAAGTAATGGTAGGCTTTGGAGTTCCTGTTATGATGCACTGGAACTGAGCATTTCCATTTTGACTTGCATAAGCATTACGTAGGGGTTTAACTATGTCTGGAGGAGTGGCAGCTAGAAATCATAATAAAAAAATGATTCAATCTAGTCAATATTTATCACGAAAATTACATCATAAAATCTATTAAATTATATACGTTACCTTGTGGATCTTTAATTTTAACACTGTTTGATGCTGTTGAGGGTAAGCTAAGCCCAGCTTCATTCTGTGCAAAAACCCTAAATTCATATTGACGCCCTTCAATAAGATTTGAGATGTTTATAGTAGTTGGAAGGCTTATAGCAACATTAACTCTCTGCCATGCATCACTCTTTATTTCACGTTTGTCTATCCAATATCCTTGAATTCGTGCCCCTCCATCTGTTGTAGGTTTTTCCCAACTAAGATTTACAAAGTCACCTCCTACTTCTGTGACAACTGGAGTGCCTGGGGCGGAAGGTACATCTGAAATTATGATTTTCAAATAATAAAATAGAATTAATAGCTCAATGTAATTTTAAAAGATTGCATTTTAATGTAAAAGATTTGAATCCATCAATTATATGTATATGTATGGTGGTATTGTGTATTTCATCTGTTCAATTATTTTGAACAAAAGGAAATGTAACCCCCATCCTTTCTTCATTTGTGTAGCTAGTATAAAGGCAAGTTTGAATATATATATATATATATATGTATATATGCTGTAACATGACTTAATAAGGCATGGAGCTTTAATTTTTTCTTTTGCAGAATTATCAATTTTAGGGGTCATTGAAACCATTTACAACTTATTATTAGGCAATTAAGTAATACTTAAACCATCCTGCCAATTATAAAATAGTACATATATATATATATACATATATATATATATATATATATATATATATATATATATATATATATCCTGCAAAACTCAATATAATATTTTAATTTTTTGAGTGAAGACTTCAATGGTTATTATATGATGTTGCTTATTTTAGGATCTTTTTATCATTCTACATCTTTTTTTTATTAAAATAAAATTCAATAAAAACCTCCTGTCTTTTGTTTATACCAATTTCTTGGCTATAATTCTGTTTTTCCGGGGACTGATCCCAGTCAGAAATTTTCCAATGGAGGTTAATTTATTAAAATAATATGGTTTCCCATTTATTATGAATGGATTAAAGACCTTTTAACCACACCTAACAACATTTTCTTTTTATGTCACTATTAGGTCAAATTAAATTAAATCTGTGAACAAAAAACTCAATGAAATTTAAAATGACTAAGTATTTAATGTAGCTAAACAAAAAAAAAAGAAAAAAGAAATAAATAAATAAAAATGCAAAATTAAATTAAATTCGGGGAAAAAATGAACTAAAGAATTCAATCTATTTCTATTCAAAAAGATTTTGATATAAGCACAAGAGTGCACATAAAAAATATTTTATATATATATAATTCTAAATTCGTCAGTTTAAATTACCAAAGGGTGCTTTAGCCTTCACAGGATTAAGGCCTTCTAAAGGAGGTCCCATTCCATTTTCATTCACTGCCATTACTCGGAATAAATATTCGTTTCCTTCAATCAGTCCATGTGCTGTGAATGTCAGTTCTCTACAAGTGGTTGAAATACAGATCCAATGAGAGCTCGTAATATCTCTCCTCTCAATGACATAATGTGTAATATGAAGACCACCATCATAACTTGGAGATTTCCAAGCCAGTGTACAAGTATGCCTTGTAATTTCTGAAACATCGAGTGGCCCAGTTGGAGCATCTGGGATACCTGTAATAGAATGTACAAGTAATAATTGCCTCTTATTTTTTTAAGGAAAATTGTTAATAAATACCTTAAATTAATAAAACTGAAAAAAACTTAATTGTCAATCTAAACAATAATAGGATGTTTATCATTGAAAAAAAGTAAGGAGAACACTTATAAAAATTCATTAGTTATTTGTATGACCAACTAATGTTAATTACATAGCAGTAAAAATAGAAACAAAGTTGATCTATTAAAAGTAAAGGAATTTTTTACTTAGGCAATGATTAGAACTTACCTGTAATGAAAATATTACAGCTTCCAGTAACACTCCCACTATCATTTTTCAAAGTGAGATTGTAAAAACCTGCATCATCATTCTTCACCTCTCTAATTAAAATAACAACATAATCATCAAATATAACGTATTTGACATGATCAGAAGGAGTAATTTCCTTTTTGTCTTTTTCCAAGTATGCTTCCATTGGCTGATCACCAGAATACATGATTTTGATTTTGCTATTATCTCCTTTTGGCAGATACAAAACACTAGGCATATGATTAATTCTAGGCGGATCTGAAAGAAAATTTTAATTTTAATTCTATAGATAATTATGTATGTAATTATATTACAAATAATATACTTAATTAAAAATAGAATTTTGATGTTTTCAGTAGTTATTAGTTAGTTATAAGTCATTGAGAGACCACAAATGAGTTAAAGAATGTAAGTTTAAGTTAGCCTAAACATAAGAACAAATCTCCTTAAAAACACAACAAATTGAATTATACCAACTAATATTCATTCAATATATGAACTTTCACACTTTAAAATTTATTTTATGAAGATAAAACAAATTGAAAGTATCTCGCAAGGTCGTTGACCATTCCTGATTTTGACATAAAATGTCCTAAAAGAATGATCCCAGTGGAAATATTTAAATATAAAAACCTGTCTTAACTTTAAAACTGAGCAACTCTTGTTTTTAGACATTTTAACGGAAACAACTTTGGAAGCTCCCCCCCCCTTATGTATGTCCTAGGACCTATGAATCCAAACCATAAGGTAGGACCTATGAATCTGTATCTAAATACAGAACCAAATCTCTATTCATTCAGCTATTTTTTAGTTCTTTACTGACTAATAGACATCCAGACACATAAAAGAGAAAAATATCTCCAAGGAATGTAGAAAAGATAAATTGACAACAATTCTGAAAATGATCCTTAATGTATTCTAGTAGTTCCCCTTTTATCCCCGATATTATTTTTTGAATAGATATTTTGAAATATTCATCCATCATGCATTTTTTTCAGAAAGGTTCCAAAATTAGTTAATTAAATGTTCACTCACTTCCAACTTTGATGTGAGCTGATGTTGTAGCATGCCCAACTACATTGTATGCTTCACAAGTGTAATCACCTTCATCAACTTCAGTAACTTCATTGAAAATTAATTTGAAGATTCCCCCAGATGATTCTGTTTTGAATTTTCCTCCAACCATAATTTCAAGACTGTTTTTCATCCATCTTGCTTGTGGAACTGGATTTCCCTGGGCCTGGCATTGCAAAGTGAATGTTTTGCCTAATGGTATGACTTGGCTATAGAGGGGTTGAATAAACATAGGCTTTTCTCCTCCTTCTGTTTCACATATCCTGACTGGTGTTGTACATGAACTTGGTTCACTTTTACCACAGCTGTTGTAGGCTATAACTCTGAATTCATAATCAGCACGCTCAACAAGATTGATAGCAGTAAAAGATGTATCAACTACATTATAATCATTACTTTTAACCCAACTAGCAGTTCCCATTTCTCTTTTCTCAATTATGTAACCAAGGATTCTTGAACCGCCGTCTGAGCTTGGTGGTTCCCATTTCAAATCTACATAGTTCTTTCCAACCTTCACAACAGACGGGGTTCCAGGAGATGAAGGAACTTTCATTTTTCCCTTCAGATGAAGAGCAGATGAATTCTGAGAGGGTTTACTCAGTCCAGCAGCGTTTTGAGCTCGAATACGAAATTCATATGTATGGCCCAAGGTTAAACTGTGAACAGTGTAAGTTGTATCCTTGACAAGATAATCATGGATTGCTCGCCATTGTGCGTCATCACTTGTGTCCCTACAATTATAATAAAAATATATCTATGAAGAAACATAATATAACTTTATATTATAGTTACTTAAAAATTAATATAATTATAATTACTTATTATTTCGAATTTAATGGACAAATGAATTACTTCTAAATGTAATTATTTTAATAAAGTTTAAGTACGATTAAGTAATAAAAGCTTCTCACCTAAATTCAATCTTATAGCCCTGAATTTTAGCTCCTCCATCATATCTTGGCCTACTCCAACTTAAGGTAGCAGTAGTATTATCCCAATCTGTAATTTGTGGAATACCTGGTGGTTCTGGCACAGTAAAAGGATATTTTGCAGTAATGGGAGTGTCCATTTCAATTGGATCGGAAATGCCATATTGATTTTCGGCTCTTATTCTAAATAAATATTTCTTGTTTGGCTCTAGTCCAAAAATATCATAGTGACAGTTCCTCACAAAACTACTGAACTTTACCCAAACCTGAAAATGAAACAGAAAGTAATTAAAATTGCTAGAAAAAGTCTTTCATCTACAATAAATCTGAATTATTTCATATTACAAAAATTAATATAAAGTATATCTCCATTAAATGGCCCAATTCATTATATCGCTCTAGTATTTCTAAAATGACACAACTCAAAATAAAAGTCAACTGGAAATGTGTCACTCTTGCCTATTTAGGGGCCTTAGGATTAAGACAGGAAGGGTGACACAAGTGCACTCTGGTGTACATACAGTTTTGATGGTTGATAAAGATATATTTACCATGTCTTCTTCACCCCATCAAAAAAAAAAAAAAAAAAAAATCAACTCTTTCAGGCCGGACTAGAACCAGTATCTTTATGGTGGGAGCCAATAGAATAACCAGCTTGCCATTGCAAGGTCTCAGTGATTGTAATTTCATAATTTAAGAAAGAAATATCAAATAAAATTGTGAGTTCCAGAGCGAATCGTAACATCTAACCTTGTGCACATGGAGAAACAGTCGTTTATCGAAAAAACAATAAATGGGGGGAAAAGTAGAAAGTATTTATTTTAAAAAAAGGTAAAATTAAGTATATATCATATTTAAAAAAAAAAATAAAAGTAAATGTATATTACAAATAGCCCAGTAAAAAATTAAAATCGTCTCTAACTCATGGATCAACAAGAAAGAGAATGGAGAGCACAAAATATTCAGCAATTTGAGTACAGGCTCAAATCGTTGGGCAGGTTTGCAGCACTCACGGCATGTAACAATATTCCCTGCTTAGCATTTAAAGGATTAATTTATAACACTTACACCAGATGAGCTTTCTAATTTTTCAACAATGTAGTTCGTAATTGGCGATCCCCCATCATCAAGGGGAGGTCTCCATGAAAGGCTACAAGTTTCTGGAGTAATGTCAGAAGCTTCAATGGGTCCTTGAGGAGGAAGTGGTTTATCTAATAACAATAAAAATAAAAATTATTATTCAATCGAACTTACGTATCATTTTCATTTGTTGAGCCGAAATACTTTTCCCAATATTAATTTGGATTTATATACTATTTTCTGGGTATGTATAAAAAAGTTGCCTTTACAACCGTATGTTCAGAAAACTAACATTTTAAAACTTTGTTAAAAAATGTCCTGTTACTTTTTTGTAATGAGTTTTTGTAGTCACTTAGAAGAAAAAAAATAATTTGAGAACCAAATAAAAGCATAGAAAGGAGGAGTGATGGAAGGAAGGAGGGAGAGAGATTTCTACAAAGGTTGAGGTTTGAGTCAACTTCTTTTTTCTTGTTAACAATGGATCTTTAGTCCTATTGATTGTCATTTCTTTCCAAGGCTTAGTCATAATATTTCAAGAATCATGCCACATATAATAAAAATAAAAGCCACCAACAACAATGACCAAAAAGCTTTATCACAATAAATCAAAATTATGGCATAGATAATGACGTTACTCACCAACAACAATGACTCTGCAACTTGCCGAGTCAGAACCTTCTGAATTTATTAGCTGTATTGTATAAGACCCAGAATCTGTAGATCTTTTGGCACACTTATTTCTGAAAACTGTTTCAGTGCTAGAAGTTTCAAATTTGATCCTACTATCTGATAAAACTTCTTCATTATTTACAAACCATAGTGGTTTAGGAACTGGATTTCCAATAAATGGAACTGTAATTGTAAATTCTTCTCCTGCAATTACTGTCATGTCTCGTATACTCAAATCGCTGGTGATTTTTGGAGCACCTGTAAAAAGGACATGGTAAAAATTAACTCAAACAAATTATAGTGATATTCCCAACACGTTAAGTTTTATATTCATATTTTTATACTTTCAATTAGCCTGTAATGTTTTCCTTTCTCAAAACTAGCATTAAGTTAAACCATTATACAAATTTAGAAGTATTAATTATGTAAAGCTAATTTGTATAGAAGTGCACAAAGGCTTTAGAAAAGAGCATCAGAAACCAAAAATAATAAAAATACATATGTGGCTTATAGAAGGGTTGTGCAGTAAGACGATCATAATTGTTAAGTCTTTAGTGAACAATCACTGCTTTAGCGGCTTCTAGTTTGAGAATTTTCAAATTAGTGCTAGCTTTGCCGGAATAGTTCTAAACATCCTCACTGGATACCAGGAAGACGCAAAAAATAGTGGAGTGGGGAATCTGGGGCTCCTCTTTTACAGAGAAACAGAAAACTTTACCGCTAAAGCAGTCTATGTTCATCCCGAGTATCATACTCTGCACCCTTCTGCGTCCCACTCTTCATGCTTTAACTTGTTTTGAGAACGCTCTTCAAGACTAACTTAACAACTCAAATTCTCTAATCCTTTATGTATTACAAAAGATATGTTGAATGGTCAATAACTTATAGGACTTGTTGCATACTTGTTATTAGCATATTTCTCATAAATTGTGATGGAAATAACTTGCCTCATTCATTGTAATTGTCTTTTTGGTGGATAATTCTTATATTTTTTCTAATTTTGCTTTTATTAACAGTTGAATAATTCCATAAATACTTAAATTATTTAATTTAAGAGTTATTTTTTATTTAACTATAAAACAAAATCGAATTAATAGTTGACGTTTTGTGTTTTGTATGAATTTTTTATGGTTTATTTCTTTATTACTTGTAATTAAAAGCCATTTCATGGATTATACTATTCAAAAGATAAATAGATTTCGTTTCTGGATTTTTTACACAAGGTAGTCATCAAACACTTATACTTATACACTCACAAATTCATACACACAAAAATCACAAATTATGTGTGAATCTCTTTGTAAGGAAACATGTCAATCAATCTTGTTGAATATTATATTAATGCCAAGTTAAGTTAACCCATGTGCGCCACGATATATATTTATTAGAGTATTTTATGAAAGTAAATTTTGTACTTTATAACTCCTATTTTGGAAATTTCTTCCCAAAAGAAAACATAGAATAACACTTCTGTCTTCTATAAACAGGAATGCATGAAGGAAAATAAGAAATATGCCAACAAATGTTGACACATAAATGAAAAAGGTACAAAAATGTTAAGTAGGTAACACGTAAATGTGTTGCGGGTTGCCAACTCCTGCATATCCCTAGAAGAACATACACCACTGTAGTGGTATGTCACGAAAACCGGAAGCACAATTTTTTTTTTTACGGTTCAAACTGTTTTATTTAATTAAATAGGCCTCCCATTGTAAGAAATCAGGCAATATAAATATTTTAAAACCAACAGGGAAATATATCCATTAAAGGGTTAAATATATTGAGGGTGACAATTGACTAGTGTTAAGTGAAGTGTGAAAAATCCTTAGGAACATTAAAAAATAACTTGTTAATTCTATATAAAATTTGTATAGCAACATATTTAGGTAAATCTACAGTTATACACTTCTTCAGGGGAACTGCACCAAAAACAGTACGAGTTGGCTGGGTAAACATATAACTAAGCAGAATCAAGTGGAGCTGGAGAGCAGTAGAAAGGCTAGTGTATTGCAATAGCTCTTAGCTGTTGTGAAGGTAATCTGCCTAGGGAAACAAACTCCCGATAAACATTGGGTATCTGTGTGTCCATGGGCAGGAGTTGAAGGTTATCAAAGCTGAACAGGGGGTTAAACATGGAGACTGAGCCCACTGCTTTTTATTCTTAATATGGATGAAATTGTATAAGTTTATACTTGAAGAAACCAGGGAAAACAATTTGGTCAATTGTAACTCCTCCCCATGGTCATACAGACACTTGTTTATGCTGATAACATTGTTCTCATTGTGGACTTGCAGCAGAAATTGCAACAAGCGGTAGCAGAATGTAATGACAATCTTAGAAGAAATATAGACAAAAGTAAATTATTTTAGGTGTCCACGACCCAAGATATGGAAGATGTACATATTTCATGCAAAGGTGAAAATCTGGAGGTTATGCCACACTATACATATCTGGGCTCTCTACAGTTCTGGGAAAATAGACAGTGAAATCCAACATAGCATTGGTAAAGCTAATGCTATTTATTTCCAGATATGAAGCAAAGTGATAGGGCAGAAGGAGGTGGGAATGGAGGCAAAGATACAAATCTTTAACACTTTCGCTGCGGCAGCTGTAAAAGTGAATCCCCTCTATTTACGAGCCTTTAGAATCTAATAGGAAAAGTAATGGACGAGTGTCCTTCCGAAGGGACACTCTAAGCGGGTAGGATCACTAGTCTCCTTCTGGAAAAACACCCGCAGCAAAAGTGTTAAAATGTTTGCCTTCCTATCCTTCCTTATGGTACACAGAGCTGGGTTATGAGAGATAGGCTATATAACTCTAAAAATGTAGCAGAAATTAAGTTTTTAAGATCAGTTGCTGGAAGAACTAGGAGAGACTGCCTAAGGAACGAGTGAATCAGGGTTGAACTGAAGGCGATTTCCTCTCAAAGAAACAATAAAAGAAATAGAGGTAACATGGTTTGGGCATTTCTGCAGAATTGAGAGACACCAGGATCCTATCAATATGATGGACTATCGCCTACTAGGCAATAGACCCAGAGAACGTCCAAGTATTTCATTTCTAGAGCAAATAGAAGTCTTCAGAAGGGCTAGAAGTAAAACCCTTAATGGAATGAGAAGGTTAGCTGCTAACTAGGAGGAATTGCTAATGTGGCACAATGTAACCCCACACTGAATGGCACTAAGAGGAAAGGAAAAGAAGATGAAGAATGTTTCTTACATGGAGGTATACGGCACCATATACTATCGGAGGAAGAACTCCATGGTCCTTGGCCTGCCGCATTTACTGCCGCAACTCTGAACTCATACTCATGATTGGTGATCAAACTAAGAACCCTATAACAGAAATTTAGCATTTAATTGTCTAGATCAAGTCAGAGCTAAAAAGCATTACTAATGCTAAAAACATATATTGAAATAAAATATTCATACTTATATTTCTATTATTATAGGAGCTAAGTAAGAAATTAATCTAGGTTAAGACTGTTAAGACCAACCAATTATTTCTAGTACTAAGATTTTCTTACTAATGTTTGTACTTTGGCACATTTTACGCAGATTTTATAACCTCTTGAATACTCTCCTCAAACTTAATTGAACAGTTATCTATTTTTGCGATATTAAGAAATACCATCCAATCATCTTTCCTTGATTTAAAATCATCTTCCTATTCTGACCAAGAGCAAGGTACACCCTTTTTGGCTGTTAAAGAATCTTAGGTATAAAATTTCATGTTCATTCATCACAAATGTAAATTTTTAATTTCCGTTTTTTGGAAACTTTGTACGGAACAATAAAAGCACATGCCTGTCACAAATCCATTTATGTGTATAAAATAATTGACTAAATTGACAATATTCTTGTCACAGCTGTGAGTGGACTCTCAGGTGGAAATGAAATATCCTGGTCTCGAGACTGCAACGACTTTCGAGTCTCAGGAAGCTGTTGCGAGAGCGAAAGAGATCTCAAATGGATAATACCATGAGATTATTCTCTTGAGATTTTGTCTCAGGTGGGCACTAAGCTTAAGGAAATCCGCAGAAATGAAAAGGAAAATTCCCTGAAATTGATTTTGTTGGTTTTGGAAACAGAGTTAGTACATTTGAACTCAAACAGAGTAATTTAGCACCAAATTTAATTAAAATCTGTCTATTATTGGGGCCACCATTGTGTTAACTTATAAGATACAAATGCATATAAGGGTGGCCATTATTTGTCTACTTTCTAAAAGTTTACCTCCCACCCCCCTATCTTGTCCCAATCAACAAAATAACGATCATGTCTCTCTTGTTGCCATATTTCTAATCAAATCATTTGAGCCAAACTACCTTCGAACCAGCAAGTTTTAAAAGTTATTTTATACATTCTAAGAGTTGTGAATTTTAGAACAAAGGAGAGTGCAGCATTCGTGATTCAAGAAGTTTCCATTATTCCATTTTTTTTTTTCTTTTTCAAAAAGCACGAATTCCTATTAGAAGAACTGAACACTGTGTTGATAAGTTACTCGAACTCTATTATGAATGGAAAGGGATCTTTCTTGGTATCATTCCGAATAACGGAGTATCGTTTCGTGTACCAGGAGCTGGAAGTCATGCTAGATGGAAGGCAAGGGTGGTTTATGCATTCAAGATATACCTGTTTCAAGATCAATTTCAGTTATCTCATAGGGAAATTAACTCTTTAAGATGAATATATATTCTTCTTACACGAGTGTACGTTCGAGCTTGCTTTCTGTCATCAGACACAATTAGAGCACCATATCATGACTCCCTATTCATGCATGAACTGATTCATTATCAGGATATTGATCCTGAAATCGGTAAGGCTGCTACAAAAAAAAATCCAATCATCTCTGGTATTTAGTTCCCGAAACTGAAGCTCCATCCTTATTTGATGACAACGTTCCAACTGTGGTTAAGGCAAATATTGCACAAGTTATGCTGGAAGCAGACAATCCTCAAGAAGAGGAAGAAGAAAAAAATCAACTGAAGAGATACGTTCTCAACCAAAATGATTTTTCTTCCTTCAGAAAAATCGAGTTTTCATCGTTTGTAAAACCTGGTACAAAACATTAAATGTTTTGAAGGAGAAGAAATTTTCTTCTCGAGATTTTCTATTAGCACTGATTTCCTCGAAAGACCCTTCAATATGGGAGGATGATCCAGGTTACAAAAGTGGAATTGAAAAACTTAAGAAGATACTTGAAGTGAATGACATTGGAGAAAGAGGCGTCAAACACATGCAGGATTACAATAACGTTTTCACAAAAGTTGAAACTGAGAAACCATGCCAGGGACAGCAAAAAAAAAAAAAAAAAAAAAAAAAAATGCCCAACTGCTACTAAATAGGTACTCTTTTAGAAAAAAAAAAATAATATTCAATATTTGTATTTTTTTTATTGTTCACACTATGCCTTGATTCTATAGAAATTATTGTAGTAAATAAAAATTTTCATAGACAAGTTATGTCCATTGGTAAACTTATTTTTTATTAAAGGTAAAATCCTTTTATTTTTAAAATTGTTCATGTTATTCCAGCAATTTTTAGAATTAAGTTTTGAGATATTTGATTTAAAATGATTTTAAACAATTTCTGGGGTTGCCTGGATGTGTCTACATAAATGTTTCTGAGAAAATGATTGAGATAAAGAACAGAATATCCCTTTTTAACAGAATTAATCGTTTTGTATACTATGTTTCAATTTCAAAGCATTTGAGGGTCGCCTAGCAGTTGTTAAATTGTGCTGAAATTTTGCACAGAATTGGGGGGATGGGAGCAGCAAAATTTAGACTTTTGAAAAAATTACCTATAGCTAAGGGCCACCTTAATGCATATGTATCTGCAATATGATTCTGTTTTAGCTATCTGAAATGTGCATTTGGTTCATCTATCAAGGGGTCTCATTTCAGAAGCCTTGAGTAGCTTTATGGAGTTGATAATCTACATAGGTTTCTTCCCTATAGGAGGAAAAACTTCCTGAAAGATCATGTTTTATTTCATAAAAAAAATACATAATCTGTTGTTTCCCAAAGAATCATTTGTTGTTGATAAAGAAAGTTTGTACAAATAACTCACTTGTGAGTGGTACTTGGCACTAAAGCATGCGTAGCTTTGGTCCATTTGTCCTCAGTAATTAGACGTTTTTCAATAATATAGCCAGTGATTGGTGAACCACCATCGTGCCTAGGTTTAGCCCAAGTTATGGTTATAGATTCTTCATCAGATTCCACATACTTAGGTACACCTGGTGCAGCAGGAGGATCTGGAAATTCAGTTTCTTATATAATATCAGTTACATTAAAAACAATTGAAAGTACTTTATTAAAATACCCCCACACACAGAAAGAAGTGTTTTAGGAGCACTGAAAAAATTGAATTATTCACTGAAGCTTTAATTTTTGTTACACATTGCCATATGTCATATAAAAAATAACACATAATGGAAAACTAATTATTGAATTGTAAATCATTTTATTCCAAGATATAAAATATTCAGTTTAATTTAGCCTGATTAGTTTGAACATAGATTATATATGATTGTTATAGGCATATGAATTTCACTCAAAAGGTGTAGGATGGTAATTATTCTTCAAAGGTCTCACTTGAAGGTCATATCCATTTACGAAAAATACTTTCAACAGAGCAATATTTGATAGTTATATTTAATATTAAGTATATATAATAAACATGCTAAGAAAAAAGTCAAATAAACTATTAGTAAAAATGTGTAAAGATATTGTGATGAAATAATTACCAAATGGATGCCTGGCTCTTATTGGGTCTCTAGTCATTGCAGGATTTGATGTTCCGTATAAGTTCTCAGCCATTACTCGGAAATCATATTCTAGTCCAACTTTCAAATTCCTTACTCGGCAAAATGGTACAGTACAGAAACTACTGACCTAATAATAAAAGTATTTAAACGATATTATCTAAAGGCTTTGTATAATTACTAGCACACACATGTATTATTAATAATATAAGTACTCAGACTACCTACGCCTAGGGAATGACTATGGTGGGTTTGCAGATGATCTAACGATAGTGATTTGTGGAAAGCTCCTGGAAGAAATTACCTACGAGTAACTGTTTGGCTTGGTGTGTGGAATTATGAAATAATAGGTCCCCAAATTTTGCCACCTCGACTAAATTCAAAATATTTCCACGCATTCCTCGATAATGAACTGTCGTTGTTCTCCTACGGAAGGGCCGTCCAAAATTGGTTGGAATTCATTATCCAGGGCGCTGTATAGGACATGGTGGGCTGGTATCTTGCCCGGCTTGATCTCCACCCTCACACTCTTGGATTTCTTTGAATGGGGATACATTAAATATTTAGTTTACAGGGAGCCCATTAGTACAAGGGAGCACCTCATCTTGAGCATCAGATGGGCCGGTGGACAGACTACTGCAAAGCAATGCACAAATGCCATCCAGTCTGTCAATGTGCAATGCCCGAATTGCTGCAAGAAGCCAAAACTATTATTTATTTATGTATACTATGTAAATTGATGTGTGTATTTAAATTGATTATTAGGAATTATTAGAAGAAGAAATTGTTATTTTATAATTACGCAAGCAGTCCAGTGTTAAATTTTGAATGTTTTAAGAATTGAAAATTTATTTATATTAAGAATTGAACGTTTTTGTCTTTTTTTTTTTTTTTTTTTTTGTGTGAGTTTTATAAATTATGTTGCAGCTTTACATGGTGTCTGTTTTTTTTCCACCATAAAGATTTTTTGTTGTTTTTTCGGAGGGGAGGTGGGAGGGTAGAGGGGGTAGGTGATAAAACATACTTTTAATGATTTTTATATAGGCCTTATGAAAGACTGTGTGCTCATGCGATTTTTTTCGTTTTGCTCGGAAACGAAGCAAAAACTAGATGCCGAAGGACTTTTTTCTTTGCTTATTCGTCCTGCATGTTTGGCCGTTTTTTGGGAGGACACCATGTATATTTGTTTGTGTGTGTTATGTGCTCAAAACCCATACACATATATAATTTGTGAAATATATAGAAATCCATTATAAGGAAATTCTGCAATTATATATATATATATATATATATATATATATATATATATATACATATATATATGTGTGTGTGTGTGTGTGTGTGTGTAATGAATTAATCTTTGTCTTGTGAACCTGAAACATTTCAATTTGAGTCAATGAATGGACATAAATGAGTTTATTCCCTTGGAAAACATAAACAAAGTATTTTAATAAATCATGAATTTGTGTTAATATAAACGTAAATTTAATATGATTAAAACTTGAAAAATAAGTTTATCATTTAACTTTGCCTACATAGAAGCATAGATTTTTTTTTTTTTTTTTTTTTTTTTTTTTTTTTTTTTTTTTTTTTTTTTTTTAAATTGATCTTTATTGATAATTTACAATCTGTACAGTTAATGTACAATAAGTAAATATGGTCACCTATACATAAAACAGTGAATAAGATGAGGGGAGAAGGCAGACATTACTGCCACTCCCAGTGAAAGGTAATAAATAAATAAAATCCAAATGTTTTCCATTGCAGTAAATAGTTCATCAAATTTGAATTTTATTTAATAAATAAATAAAATTCAAGTTTGATGAACTATTTACTGCAATGGAAAACATTTGGATCAGGTACATTCATTGACCTGGATTAGTATCAACTCTGTTTGTTGGCCTGGTAAAATAATTTAAAAATATATAAATTTAAATATTATAGTTTTTGCTAGATATGGAAATAAAAAAGCCTAATGCACACACTTGATTTGTCATAATAAGAAAATACTAAAATGACATGTGATATAATCAAATGTCTGCTAAAAATAAATAGCTATGAATGCTATGCTTAACATAGCATTCATAGCTGTGCACATCAAGGCACAGTAGTTTTATAAGTGATTTGTTCAATTTTTCTAATGGGCATGAAATCCAAAATATTTAAAAATAAAGTAACACCAGATGGGCCAACCACAGGCTATTCTCGACTGTTGTTTTAAAAATAAATGAATTTGGTGATCAAGTGTTTTGTTAGCAATATAAGAGAGCTCATCTAATTATGTTATAAAGCTCAAGCTATAAGAGCTCAACCAAAGGATCGAGGTTTGTACAATCCGAATCTTCAGTCCCTACTCTATAGTCTCTAGTCTCTACTCTAGTGAGTGAGCTACAAGCCTGAGCTTTATACTATTTTTACAACACATGTTCGGTATAAATTGAAAAAAAAAAAAAAAAAAAGAAGGTTTTTAAAATGCCTATGTTTCAGTCTTATTTCAGGTTATCATAGGGTCTTTATTTTGTTAAAGGGAGAGACCAGGAAAACTTGAAATAAAATTCTCTTGGCTACACGATGAATAATTCTCTTTACATATTTTATTGATCAGCGAAAATTATAACGTTTGTTTTATAATATTTGTATCAAATATATATAAATATTTCAGAAACGTAGGCATGAATTTCTAATATTTTATTTTAGAGCCTCCAATTTTTGTTTTTTATGAAACCAATATCACATAGCAATGCCCCTCTCTAAAAATCTTACCTTTGTCCATGTTGTTGAATTAGTTTCTTTCTTTTCGATAATGTAGTTAGAGACATCTATTCCTCCGTTATCTTTTGGTGGATTCCAAAATAATGTTAAGGCATCACCAGCAAATTCATCTGCTCGAAGATCCTGAGGTGGAGATGGTCGGTCAAGAACTTTTACATGAAGTGTAGCTGTGTCAAAACCATGCTGATTCTTCAATTGTAAACGATATTGTCCAGTATCAGAACGTAATGCATTTTTCACAATCAAGCTTGCAGAGTTGGGAGTTAACTGAAAAAAATCATCCAATGAACTATGCTCCTACTTGATAATTATTATAACATTTCAATCAATATCTATAACATATAACAATATCTCTTTCATAAGTTTATTTATAGATATGATCTTATTTGATATGGGATTACCTGCTTATGTACTCTTTCTTCATCAGTCATTACAGCATCATTAACTAACCACAATGCTGTAGGTTGGGGGAATGCAATAAATGGAATGTGAATAGAAAAGTCTTCTCCCGCTCTGACAGTAATGTCTCTTACACCTCCCAAGTCCATAGTGGGCTTATTTGGCTGCTCCTCCACTAATATACTCACACTTGGTCTGCTAGGATTAGAGGGACCAATGGAATTTACAGCAATTATTCGGAATTGGTATTCTTGTCCCTCAGTGAGATCATTAACCTACAAGAATGATGAATTTACTTGGTTACTAAATAATTTAAATACAACATTATAACAAAGAAAATGATATGTTCAAAAACCTCCACAAGGCTTGTTTTAAAACCTTTTGTTTTATTATATTATCAACATTAAATTATTAGATCAAATGTGAGAAAAGATATATTATTCTCAATTTATTTTATTTTAATGCTAGCTGTTCATTTTGATTGTTATTTCACATTCTTAACACATCATTGCATCGAATAGCAATAGTTTTTGAAAATAAGTGTCATTTAAAGGCTCTAAAACAAGTTAATCTTTGCAAGGGATTTAAAATTAAATCGACATGATTTAACCATGATCAATGCCAGTAATATTTAATTTTAACACCTTTGCTTTAGAAAATATAACTTGCCAGAATCAAACCCTAACTATGATCCGATGTTTTACCATTAGGCTTATTGACCTTTTTAAAAGCATGACTCCTTCAGTGGAACAAATTAATAATCATGCTAAGCAATATCATTTTAAATGATAGCTTCACTATAAAAATACAAATTTATGTACTTTATACAATTTTGATAAATTAATCATAAAAACCAGTGAGCACATTTTGCGCAAATGTAAAAAAAAAAAAAAAAAAAAAATGAAAATAAATTTAGAACTGACAATTTTTCCATGTTTTGTTAATTATCCAATAAAGACTGAAAATAGTTGACTCTCTAGAAGCACTGATGAAGGTTAATAAATCATATTTTCAATATCTCAGTATCAATTTTACACTGGAGATATTGGTTTTCAATGTTCAATGAAAATATAACCTCACAATATTCAAAAGAAAGAAAAATTCTAACTTAAAAAGTTTTGTCATCTAATCTCACTCAAATGATTGATGATTAAATTTGTAAAATATTATCCAATTTGAATAAATGTTCAGGTTACACGTAAAAGCTTACCGTATGAATACAGCTTGGAGCCATAACAGTGGCAGCTAAAGACCAGTCACTGTCACCTCTAGATTTTTTTTGAATAATATATTCACTTATCTTAGAACCACCATCATTCCTTGGCGGCCGCCAAGATAATGTTACACTGTTCTTTGTAATTCTGTCTGCTAGAGGAGGCTCTGGAGCATCAGGAACTCCTGTGGCAAATGGAAAATCAAAAATAAATGCATTGAACATCAATTATCTAATTAATTGCCCTATGTCTATTTAGGTTATCATTAGACCCTAGTCTAAATATAGATACAATGAGAAGAAATACTTATATATTTTTACTGCTGTAAAGATATGTTATCTAGCCAAGCTCAGTGAAAAATTATACTTCATGGGTCCAATAATGATTTATTTAACTAATGTTGGAGACAATCTCAATGTATGTTGGATAGATTTCCAAAACACATATCTCCCAATAACATTTGAAAGTTGCTTAGTATTAGAAGGTATACAGGTTTAATTATTAAAAAATGTTGGTAAAACCATTCTCTAAGTGCATTTTTAACAACATTTACAATTCCCCTTCTTGGTACAACTAATATTTATTATTACTCCAGCTCTTAAAGATTTTAAATGATAGAAATGCCAATAAATCTATAATTTCTTTTTAAACATTGGCACTTGGGTGACAGGCTAGTAAAAATAATCAATAATCCAACGAATGTCGCATATCAAGAAATAAAAAAAATAAATTTCATATTATAATATTACATAAAATAAATATATTGAACCTACTATAATGTAGTTTCATATTCATAGAATTGGAAGGAAAAAACTCCAAATAAATGTTTAATAAGTACCCTCCTATTTCTAAGGAAATCCTCTACATCCCTTTTTGAGTTGTTGAGTTCTTATCTGAGGATACTAACAGCAGTACCTGTGAAATCACTGAGTTTTTTAAGCTCAAACAAATTGAGCATTATGAGTCAAGGTCTGCTAGATAATAAGAATCGGAGCCGAAAAGAAAAATTGATCCATTGAAAAATCGAAAATAAGGAATCATAAAGTAATACCATAATTCTACTAAAACCGAATTTTATCCAAAGGAATTAAATAATAATAAACGAATCAAAAGTACTATATGGAGTTATTTTGCTAATATTATGTTTTGAACAACGTTTCAACATTGTTTTCTTTGGTATATTTTAAATAATATAGCACTATTTTTATCTTACAATTAGTAATGTTTCAAATATTCTACCATTATCAATGATGTAATCATTACAGTTGTATAAATTAATGCTGTGAATAGTTGTTGACAATCATCTAAAATAAATTAGTGTTATAGTTGTCATTTGATAAACAATACAAACAAAAACAATATTAGTCTAATAACAAATGTGTTGTGATATCTAGTACTATTGTAATGTGAATGCGAAAGTGTTTTGAAGTCTAGATTAGAATGTCAAGACATGACAGTATCTGTCGAGTATTCAGTAAACTCCATTCCTGTATCAGATATGGTAAGGAGTATGCAACATCCTTTTGAATTGTGAAGAGATAAAACAATTAAAAATTATAATGGACAGAGCTTAAACATTTTTGTATTGGGAATCATATTATCATTGGGAATTTCCATTATATACATAAGACTATCAACCAAAACAGCATTTGAGACTTCAGAAATATGTCTAAGAAGTATTATTGATTACTTTGTGGGTGACAGAGATTTTTAAAACTACTTCATAGTTTGAAAAAGTCAACAGGGCTATGTTAAGCATGGATATTTTTCTGTAATTATTGAGCAAGCAATAAGATGATTGAAAATTATCACAGGATTAATGGCAGTATGCTCAGATAATTGATTTATTATATTTTTCAATATTATTATCAGTGAAGGAGCAGGAAAACTAATAGTTTTATATGTCTCAAATGTCATGAATCAATCATTAACAATTTGGTTGAAAAAATGCCTATTTTAAGGTATGCTGAACATTTATATGGGAAAACAATGATAATTGCGAAAAAATAAGTCTCACAGGTGAAAAAACGAGGCTAAGATGACAGAGAAGAAAAATCCATCAAAGGAGTTTCAGAAATAGAAGGAGGAACGAGGCAAATAAGGTAGTCCTGTTATACAATGAGCAAGAATGGGCAGATTTTGGCAAACGGTCAGAGGAAAATAAAATAGTGCCTTGAGCAAACTATTGAAAACTACAGCAGACCTTCAAAGAGAACAGGCCGAAGTTAGACCTGATAGTGGCAATTCTTCCATTTGTCGCTTTGTCAGAAATTTACCTTTTGAATTTTTAACACTTTTTGTCTCCTTCCCTTTTATTAAACAAAGAGACATCACTCATGTCCACACATATATTCATATGAAAATAGAAAAGAAAGAGAAAAACCTATACTTTTTGGGGACCAAAATCATAGATGAAGGCATGTCAAGCTATCATGCTTTAACATTCATGCTCATAGAGCCTCCAGCCAAAAAAATAAGTTGTTGCATGCATACACGTGTGTGTGTGTAAGCTTTGTATGTTTAATAACCAAAAAGAGGTGCATACGTTTCTGTTCCTTTGCTATAATTGGATCAGTTGGTTTGCTAGGTTTTCCAGGGCCTGCTTCATTTACTGCTATGACTCTGAATTCATATCTTAACCCTTCGTGGAGTCCTTGAACAGTGAAAAATGTGTTGGGAGTGGGAAAGTTGTTTGCTTTTACCCAGTCGCCTCCACGTTCACGTTTCTCAATATAATAGCCTGGAATTAATGTATTAATTACTTAAAATTTCTTATACAGTTGCATTAAATGAAAATTTAAATTATATATATTTCTTTAATACGTTAGACTTGATTTAAAAAAAAAAAAAAAAAAAAAAAAAAGAAGTGCTTATCTATTAAAGCTCAAAAGTTCATTGCCACTTCTGCATGCGTACATATTATGAAAAAAATATTAGCCACAAAAATATTTTTATATCATTGGTGTTTTCAAAATTGTTTTAATTTCTATAGTTATTTTAAAGACATTTATCTATTAAAAAATGCCCACTGTCTGATATTAGCATTCCTGTTCGCTTCTTCCAGAAAGTGTGATTCAATTTCATGCTAATTTCATCAAGCTCCAGAATAGAGTGATACTATATTAAACCTTTACTATGTTATATATATATATATATATATATATATATATATATATATATGGTCAAACTAACAAGAATTTAGCTTTATTTCTGGATTTACAATTTATTTTTATTTTAGGCCATGCTATATTATGATAGTTTTTGTCATTATTTAATGTTATACTCAAAAACTAAATCATGAAAAAAATATCGATATCCATCAGGGCCATCCAGATTAAACTACTTTTCATCGCTGAAGATAACTTTCTTTCATTTCTTTCCCCCTGTGATATGTTCCAAAGTAAACTTCTTTCTATTGGCTATGCTTTTAAAAGACGGGGTTTGGACTTCAGTTTAAGGTGCTTTAATGATGTGCCTTCTTCAAAAGCCGTTGAACATTCCTGATGTTTATTTGGACCCCAGCTTGTTCACAAATTTCTCTAGCCATTACTTAATCAGGTTTAATTAGACTCGCTGATTGAATTAATGAATGTAATTTTTGCTAAAACTGTTCCTAGAGCAAGATTTAGATAAAAACTGAGAGGCTGACCTATACTTTTGTCGCACGTAAATATTTACATTTCAGCTAATTCTAAGGCAAGAAGGATCAGGACTGATTACAGACATGCTCTTCCAAAAGCAGGTGACATTAGAACAGTATGTATTTGCTTTGGCTTAAATATAACATTAAATAATGACAAAAACTGACAATAAAGGGTGGCCTATAATTTTGTCAGGGGGTGTGTATAGAATATAAAGATTTTAAACATTAAAAAACAAAACAAAAACAAAGTAGACAATATATATATACACAGTAAACTTCCTGTAATCCTTGATCTAAACTTCCTGCTTAGAGGTTACTTGATAAAAGCATTTACATTCACCTAATGATTTGTCATGTAATATTTAAATATTATCGATGTTTATTTTAGTATTCATAATTCATTTTTATGGAATAAGCGCTTTGTTTAAAAAAAAAAAAAAAAAAAAAAAATTAAAAAAACAAAAAAAACATACCTGTTATTGGGCGTCCACCAGTATTATGTGGTGGATTCCAAGAAAGATTACAACTTGAAGGAGTGTAAGATACAATCTCTGGTTGGGATGGTGCATCTGGAGGATCAAATGGGCTCTTCACTAAGACAGGTTTACCTTCTAAAGGTTCAGACACACCATACATATTTTCAGCTCTGATTCTGAAGTTATATTTCTTTCCTTCAGGAAGCCCTTTGACCGTAAATGATGTATTTGGACAAAATCCTGGAACTTGCTTCCAATTTTCGAGTCCAAAATCAGCCATCTCAATAATGTATCCTAAAATAAGAAATATATATTTATGTGTATATATAGGGGAAGGTGTTGTTCCTCTGACCGTCTTGTACCTTTGACCACCGAGACTGTCGCGGCACGTAGCAACATTTTATAAATTTTGGTGTAATTAGTGTTTAGCTCCTTCACTAGAGGGCTTGTGTAACCTACTTTGGATTATTCAAGTCAAAGAGGATTCTTGCAAAAAATACTTAGCCATTTCTATCATTAAAATGTACGTTATTTATAGATGACGTTTTGGCTCATAATATTTTTTGTATTAAGTCTTTTTAGATGGAAATCATTTGACAAAGTAGCTATTACATTAAGAAACATGGTGTAGCTTCTGAAATTGATTTATCTTAACCCTAAAAGTTTTAGCATGCATTTTAATTTACACTACCAGGGTGTTGTACCTCTGACCAAAACTAGTTGTTGTACCTTTGACCAGGTCAAAGGTACAACACACCTGAGTAATTTTTACATAATTCATCTTTTATGTTCTTCTGCTACATTTTTTTTTTTTTTTAAATTATTATTGGTTTCTTCAATTATTCAAAGAATTTAAAAAATAATAAATTTAATAAGTTCAAACTGACTTAATTAATCCTCATTGTAGCAGTTCGAACCTATCGCCCCTTGAAGTTGTAAGACCTTATCGAAAAGCGGAGGCAAGGAAAATGTCAAATAGGGGCCGGGCTAAAGGGAAACCTCGTATCCTGACAGATATTCCTGAAAAGCTAATTATTGAAGGTGAAAAAAAAACAAAAATAAAAACGAAAGCACCACCCTAAGCGTAAAACACCACATATAAGTGGTAAATAAAAAGACAATTATTCTAATGAGAGTTCAGATTCTGATACTGACACGGAAATTTCTTTAGGATAAAGTGACGTTGATCTGTCTGATAAATGTCGTGAGTTAAGTCGATAACCAGCAACAATTTGAAAAATATGATTTGAAAAAAGGAAATTTTTACTTGTTAAAAATAAAAGTAAAAAGACTATTACATATTTAGTCGCAGAGATCTGTAGTATTAAATGTCCAATGTTTAAGATCCAATATTTGAAAAAACAAAGTTTAAGTGACAAGTTCACGAGAGAACATGAAAATTTATATGATATTGATGTTGAAGACATTGTGGCTTAACTTCCATACCCTACTATTGCTAGTGGATTTGCTTGACAGTTAAAACGTTTATCAATTGGACTGGATTTTTCAGCATATTAAGCATAGCAAAATGTCAATAATAGCTTTTTATTATGCTTACATCCATGTCCTGTATTTATTAAACTTAAAATTAATCATAATATTACTCAATACAATTTTTCTTTCTGCATTGCTGTGTTGTTTTTACGTGGTCAGAGGTTCAACACCCCATGGTCAAAGGTACAACTACATGTTGTACCTTTGACCACTGTACCATTATTTTTTTAAAAATTAATAAAAAATATTAAATGTAAAGTTAGAACCTTGAAAAAATTAAATATGAAAAACAATAGAATACTAATTACAATGAAATAAAAAAAAAATTAATTTAGCCTTAATATTCAAGCTAAAAAAAATTCAATTGTGCAAAGTGGTCAAAGGTACAACACCTTCCCCTATATATATATATATATACACACACACACACACACACACACACACACACACACACACACACACACACACACACACACACACACACAGACACACACACACACACACACACACACACACACACACAACAGTGTTCTATCAATTGACTCAATAAATTCTTCCTTTTTTATATTTAAGATAACATATAAAATAAATCATTACTTATATTTAACTAATCTCTATTTTCTCGGATAAATTTCAAACAATAAGTTCCTTTTCAAGGGCTACTCTCAGAATCTTAACGATTTAACCTGGATGGAGATATTTTAGATTCAATCTCAATACTTGAATAAAAACATATTTAAGTAAATGAGGTACCTATCAAATAATATTTTTAAGTTGGCATGCTGTTCAGCATTTTCAAACTGTTCTTTTCTTTTCTATACCTTATCTAATATTATTTCACACACATTAAACATTTTTCATCTTTGTTTCCTGTTAAAACTGACCATGATCTACGTTTGTCATCCTAACATTTATTATCTAACCCTGCAGTTGAACTTACGTTCTTTATTCTGATGTTATACCTCTGATGAAGGCTCGAAAGTCAAGTCAAATCATTTGGAATAAAAAATGTGTTTTCTTAAATGTTTTATTCGCCTGTTCAAACCAAACCCTAAAGGTCTTTGACCTGTAAATGGAAATTTCAAGTCCGCAATCTTTTGATGCTTGAGCATCATATCTGAGATATGAATTTAACAAATTCGTTAATATTTTAATTGAAGCACATGTTTTCTTACAATTTATGCGAGTTGAATATTAAAATATTTTTTGATTAGACAAAATCTTAGAAAATATGTGCTTAATTTAAATTATAATAGGATGGTTAGTAGTAGACAGTACCTCTGGGGGAAGCTTACAGCTAGAATAATTTGGGGTTAACAAAGACAAATAAAAATAAGAATTGATTTATTTTATTCTTCATTTTCATCATGCTTACTGATAAATGATGGACTCCTAATAATGGGTATTACACCCTCTTTGGCAAAAGGCTCCCTCTATCTCAGTCAGTCATAGAAGAAATACATTTACAAAGTATATTTAGTCACTAGGACACTCATTAAAATGAGTTGTTCGCCAATAGAACAAGCAAATCTTGTTACTTCTAACCTTTCACATCCTAAATGTGCATCTGATTTAATTTCTTCCCAAACCATAAGAAATTACATCAGCACTGGCTGTGATTCACAAAGAGTACATAACAAATTACTCCCGTGATTTTCTCCACACTCTGTCTTGACTGGTACAGACTGAATCACATTTCCTCTGTAAATTAAAATGCTCCCCATTGCTCCACAGTCCACTAGAAACTCTAATCAACAAATAATCACCTTTCCCCTGGCTGAATGTGTGAGGGGGCTTATGGATACTACACTTATGGTTAAAGGGCTTAGTTTCTCCAACATTAGAGAAATATATTAGACGTTCTATCGTTCTCTTACTAGGGCATTAGCTGAGGTCAACTACTGATTTAAAAGAGCCATTGTTTTAGACCATAAGATTAAAAATGTTTATTCATGGCAAAAAATAGGTGATTGAATAATTCTCTGCCTTTACATCGTCTCTCTCTCCTCAGACGGGGCTGTAATACCTCCAAAACACTGCCATGCTCGTTCTAAATTCCACGCTATTCCTAACTCATTTATTCAGTTTCTCTCTATCATCATTACTTTACAAATTGCTGTTAACTTTTTTTTAAATAGAAATTATAATTATTAAATTGGTAATAAAGAAAATAATAATTCCAAATAATTTAAACTAAAATGATTAATTATGTATTTTTTTTCTTAAGATTTGAATGTTCATTTATTTAGTTTATATATAATTTTTTTTTCTTTAATAAGAAATAAGTGAAGGTTCCCGTCACTTTGGGCTATGGTAGGCCTGGGATACATGTGCCAATATATTGATAATTTGTCGTCTGGGCCACAGACTCTAACCACTAATATATTGGAACTTCGCCGTCTGGGTCAAAGCCACTCACCACCAAGATATTAGTACTTCGTCGGGTAAAGGTTAACCCTCTAAGGCGCAATCATCGGAAAACAAATTAAAAAACAAGTCATGCAAAAAAATGACTCCTTTTGGTTGCTAAAACACACCCCATAGCCCAATTATTGCAAAATCAAACTTTTTCACTTTTTTTTTTAAAACAGCCTAAGTCACTTATGCGCTATAAGGATCTATGTAATGTGTACTTGAATGCAAACCCGCATGTTAGGGCCGCAATCTTTCACACTTATAATAGGATTTCTAACCTGTGTTAGTACCCTTGTCCTAAGTATTCTTTGCTTACTTATTTTCTGAATTTCTAATCAATTTGATCATTAGCCCGTTTACTCAAATTAAAATTTGCGAAGAAATATTTTTACTCCTTGAAACATTTATAATTACATAAAACAGTGAGGAAAAAATAAACAGAACAAAAAAAAACACGATAAAAACACGATGTGCCGTAAAAAAAAAAAAAAAAGTAATAAAAACAACCCGTTCTCCTAGGCCTAAATTAGGATGTGGTTTTTCGCTCTTCCCGGTGAAAATATCTATTTTTAATGCATATCCTGTCTCACTACAGCACAAAACCCATACTTTCGTCTAAAAAATTATCAATAACATCCTAGCGACATATTCTAGAGAGATAAAGTAACAAACAATAGTATTTCATATAGATATATATGATTTTTTTACGTACATTATTGAAGGTAGATGTGCTTCTGTGGAAGGAAATCACTGATAACGCTTCAGAGGGTGAGGCGAGTTTGGGTACGCTAGGTGCCGTAAGACGACAAAAGCCGTTAAAGTACCAATATGTGGGCTGCCAAGGAGTAGAAAGGGGCTGGAAGGGTTGTAAATAGTTTTAACAGTCCCAGGATATCTATCAGAGCAACAAGCTATTAGAATCGGTGCCGCAAACGAATTTTTGAACTTACGATGGCTTAGGCCGTCTCTGCCCCTTAAAGGGTTAAGCAGGAAGAAATTCAGAATGTAACTTCCGTTGTAGCCCTAACTAAATACTAACTTATGAATAACTACTAATTACTAGTTTTAGTAACACAATGTACTGAACTGCTAGCTAGTAGTTCGAAATGTAATTAAGTACTGCCCAAAACTGCTACGAAGCATTCATAGACTCATAGGAATTGTGAGAGTAGTGCATAAAAATTCTGAGGATAAATGTTTGCCCAGGCTTCCATTACATCAGATGATACAGTAAAAAATAGAATAGATTACCTGTAATAGGGCTGCCTCCATTGTCCTCTGGGTGATGCCAACATAAAGATACACTATCATGTGAGACATCAGGGTATAGAAGAGGCCCACCAGGAGGTCCAGGTTTGCTTACAACAATGACATCAATTTCTGCTGAATCAGTACCATATTCATTTTTAGCAGTAATTATATACTTTCCAGAGTCATTTCGAGTTGAATCACTAATGTGAAGTTTTGTCTCAGAATTTGTTGTTGTAGCCTAATGAAAAATTATTGCAATGAAATAGAATAATTTATTTTCTATTAATCAACATATTGATTATACATTTACTCGAAAGGTACATAAATTTGCTTACTGTTATTCTATTAGTTTGTGGCAACTTGTGTTCATTAATAACCCATTCAACTGTTGGAGTGGGTGCTCCTGACATAGGAATGACAATATTAATGGGTTCACCTGCTCTTACTTTGATCTTCTTACCAACCAAATCAGTCAAATATAATTTAGGTTTCTCTGTAAAATAATGATGTGATCATTAACGTAAATACAATAAGTGTTTAAGCAGAAACACAAAATATGAAATTAATAAACAATGAAGAGGCAATAATCATAGAAATCGAAGCACTCTTAAAAAATATACTAAAATAAGAACATAAATTTAATACCTCTCATCAATTTAGCTTCAAAAATATCAGATATATCACTGAATTTTCCAGCACCTGCAGCATTTACTGCACATACTCGATATTCATATTGCTTTCCTTCATGTACTTGTGCATCAGTATATTCAGTTGACTAAGAAAATAGATAAATACTATCAAAATATAAACTATTAATGTATATAAATATACATACATACATACATATATATATATATATATATATATATATATATATATACACACACACACACACACATATATATACATATATGTGAGTGTGTGTGTATGTGTACAGGCTTTCATTTCTAGGCACATCAATTTTGTAAACAAATTGCTTTCATTTTTTAATTGTTGTTGTTTTCACTTGGAACAAGAGTTATAGATCTTAAATTTTATTAAAAAAAAAAAAGAAATCAAAAGTTATAAAAATAATAGGACAAATTCTGTCATAAAATGTTAGTTATTTAATTTGCTTTAGTGTGACAAGAAGAATCTGAAGATGAAATCAATACAAATATCTAATAAAAAAATTGCATGTGCAAAATAAATAAGTTATTAACAATATTTTCTGAATTAAAATCACATATCATATTTGAGAAGTTTTTCATGACATAAATATCACCCGCCAGGTCAACTTGAAGGTAGAAATTTAATAATTATAAACTCTATTTAAGAGGAACTTAAAATATTCCCTATAAACACAATTCAGGAACTTACATATTGTGATAAAATAATAATTATTTTGTACAAGAAATAAAAAACGTTTCTAATTTTTCATTTAATTTATATAATTGTATTTGTTTATTAGAAGCTACTTACATTTTTGATTATTTAGGTTTCACTTACCATTCTTATCTAATCACCTGAACTGTCATAATATTATTTTGTTTCCCAATACTTTACGTTTGTGAGGGACTATAATATCAGCTGTGCCATCTTAGCACGGTTCCGTTCTTATCCCTACTGTCATTTGGAAAGGTTGAAATAGAAACAGTTACCATTTTGGTTAGACCTTTCATGAAATAATTTAGGTCACGGTTGCAAGGGTACAGGGTGTCACAAAAATAATGGTCATCCATGTGCCAGAAGATTCTCCTATGCGAGATAGGAAAAAATAACCCCCATATTAATCCCCGCCAAATTGACCTTGAAATGTTATTCAAGGTCAAATTTTTTTATTGCATATTTTGAATCTACGAATCATGAGGAAGAAAAAGGCAACGGCACCGTAGGTCAGAAATGACTCCTTATGGTCAAAATGACTATTAACAGCGTATACGTGGGCCATTCCATTCCAATCGACAAATGGTGGCCGATTTTGATAATTTTTTTTTTTTTTTTTTTTTTACATGTTCTACTAACATTGCCTTATGCAAAAATACCTCATTTGAATTTTACAAAAAAAGCATATTCCAGTATAAAAAAATATAAGTATATTGAACGGTCCTCTGAGCGGCATTCATTGAAGAACCATAACTCACATTTTACAATTGACAGGAATGCCTTCATGATGTTATTCTTGAAGCTTATCAAGAGCTCCTTGCCGTAAGCTTTTAACTAATCACTGAAATTACTTATTAGGGATTTCACAGGTCATGTATGAATTTCATGAACCAGCCAGTCCTCGAGTCCCTCCCAGAATAGAGGATAGAATAATTGCCCTTGCCTGATCCAGGCCTACTATGGAGCTGAGAATGGCCCAAGCTACGGGAGTCTCGAGTATGACGGTCACCCGGATCCTTCGGGAAGAACGTCTCCCTTCAGATTACAGCAAGTTCAGGAGCAGAGATCATTGTTTTGCAGGTGGGTGCTGGACAAGTTGGAACCTCCTCCTCACTTCCTGCAGCGGGTATTGTGGACTGACGAATGTTCGTTTTCCAGTGTCATCATCCATGGCAGGAAAAATGGACGAGAATAACTTGGGGATTTGAAAAAATTAGAAGAAATTCTCACCAGGTTCTTAGTCGAGTGAGGAGGAATTTGAAAGCAAGGTTGGCAGCTTGCCTCAGGAATTAAGACCGAAATATTGAAGGAGAACAGGCCCAATTGCTGCGGGCGCTGGAGTGATAATCTTACAACTTAATTTTTTTCTCTTTTTTTGTAGGGGGGGGGGGGGGAAAGAAACTTTTTTATCTGCCCACGGGCGAGGGCAATTATTCTTTCCTCTATTCTGAGAGGGACTCGAGGACTGGCTCGTTCATGAAATTCATACATGGCCAGTGAAATCCCTAATGAGCAATTTCAGCGATTGGTAGAAAGCTTATGGCAAAGAGATTTTGATATGCTTCGAGAATAACCTCATGAAGGCATTTCTGTCAATTGTAAAATGTGAGTTATGGTTCTTCAATGAATGCCGCTCAGAGGGCTGTTGTTCAATATACTTATATTTTTTTATACTGGAAGATGCTTTTTTATTAAATTCAAACAAGGTATTTTTGTTTAAGGCAATGTTAGTAGAACATGTAAAAAAATGATCAAATTCGGCCACCATTTGTCGATTGGAATTGAATGGCCCACGTATACGCTGTTAATGGTCATTTTGACCATAAGGAGTCATTTCTGACCTACGGTGCCGTTGACTTTTTTCTTCCTCATGACTCGTAGATTCAAAATATGCAATAAAAAAAATTGACCTTGAATAACATTTCAAGGTCAATTTTGCAGGGGTTAATATGGGGGTTATTTTTTCCATTCTCGCATAGGAGAATCATCTGGCCAACGGATGACCATTATTTTTGTGACACTCTGTACATACCACATACTTGACAAAGAAATATGACTCCCTGGCCTTTTTTTCTAGTCGGTGATTCCGGATTGCTACATGAGATCAACCTTATAAGCGGGGTTCCTCCCTATGGAGGAGGGAGGAACCGAGCTAAAAAAAATGCTCTTTTATACCTTTATACATTATTTTTTCTTATATATGTTAAACAATATCATAACTACAACCTGATTATAAACTGAGATTTATTTTCTATTTGGATAAAAACTTACACGAGTTGGTTCTTTTGTTAATTTAATCCATCTGCTTGTCATTCGTTCCCTTCTTTCTACAATGTAGCCAGTAATTGCTGAACCTCCATTGCTAATTGGTTGGGTCCACCTGATAGTAATATGATCCTTACTGATATCTGTAGCTTGTGGTTTACCTGGTTTACCAGGGGTATCTGAAATCATAAAAGAAGTACCATGGTATTAACAAAATTCATAGAGCTTACATTTGAACTCTTTAATCTTTATAATAACTCTTCAAAATTAATTAGTTATTTTATTTTAAATATATCACTCAGAAAAATTGACTTATCGTTTTAGTTGTAGCACAAATAAGCCTATTGTTTTAGATTTGGAATAGATTTACCTCCAAGGAAATCAAGAAGAGGAATGTTTTGATTAGATCTTAATTCATCATTTTCTTAGCTTAATAATTTTAAGCTTTAGAAATCTGTAAATGAGCTGAAGAATTATTTCTCAAAGATGAATATTTGAATTCAAAACACAATCTAATCAGTACACCTATACTCCACCAAAAAAAATATCTATCTGGAAGGCAGAGAAGTTTGTCCAAGAAGTAAATCTAACTTGTGAAGATACCCAATATTTGTTTCACTCATTTTCTTTGGATTATATCACTATACTTTTGTTTATAAATTATAAAAGAATTATCAAAACTAATAAATATTATATAAATTTATTATTTATTTATTATATAATAAATAAAGCTAAACTAATAATATTTTAATATTATCAAAATAATAATAATAATAATGGCACTAAGAACAAAGTCTATGAGCCATAAAAAAAGTTAAAGAACAATGAAAAAAGAAAAGATAAAGATCTCGAAAAACTTGAGGGAATAACAAACTAACTTGAGGGAATATTACCAGAAAAAATTGATAAGTCCAGAAAAAAATATATATAAAAATGTTTTTCAAACATATAGTTTGAAAAAAAAAATATGATGAAACATAGTTTTCTTTTTTAATTTTAGTAATATTCATTAATTTCAAATGTATGTAATTTTTAATTAAGTTGAATTAAATACTTTAAAAAAATATGTTCTAACATAATGATAACATGATTAGTAGAATTTCATGTTCGGTTAAAACAAAAAAAGTGAGAATAAAAGCTAAATATCATACAATTTAATATATAAAACATTAACCTAACATACCAAATTGATTTTTAGCCACAACTGGTTTTGATGTTGTCAATGGATCTGAACGACCTTGAAGATTTTCAGCCATGACACGAAATTCATAAGTAGTGCCTTCTAGTAGACGTGGTACTGTAGCATGATTTTGTGCAGGGTTGATGTTGCTAAGGGCCGGTACCCAGCCCCCACCATGAGTAAGATCCCTTTTTTCAATGACATATGCTCTAGAAAAAAACAATAACATTATTATTAATGCCCGTATACAATGTATCCTGTATATGCGGGCCATAATTGAAATATTGTTTAAACAGGTAGAGATATCGCAAAATCGGTAAGGACCAAAGTTGAAACACTCATCGAGACCTTTCAGATGTGCCATTTGTTAATCCTAAAACATTTAGTTTTAACTATCAAGCACACACTCAAATATTGGTGTTGTGTCTTTACTCCACTTTTTTAATACATTTTTGTAAACTACTTAAATCTTTAAGAAATACATTATATATATTTTTGTGTTGTTGGATTGCTTAGAATTTAGTGATAAAATTTGAGCTTATTTTCAATGTCACAAGTGCAGATTTGATGTCTATCACCCTCCAATGTAGTTAGAGCCTATTAAATGGGAATTTCCCTCTGCTACCCGATCCCTTTGTGTATTTCTACGCAAAGTGAAATATTCCGTTTCAGAAAAGGAAAATTGTAAGGAGAACTTTGACATCTCCTGGTAAAATAAATGTGATCATTAAAAACTTTCACTCAAAAATTTACCATGCAATTTTGAATAGGACAATCTCATTTGGAAAAATCAGTACTTCAAGTTTTGAAAGTAATTGTTTCGTTCCTTGAGACATATTTATCACTACTCTTCCTTAGTTTTTTTAATTGTTTAAGAGGAAAATCAGTTTGTATAAATAACTAGGAAATACAAATGACAAACAAGTTAGCTTTTGTTGTGTTTGTGGTATGTAATCCCACTAAGTTTGTTGAGAGCAGGCTAATGACGTTTTTTTTTTCATTAGGACAATTTAGTCGGAAAAACCTTGCTTTTCTAATAGATTTTTACAACAGCGGGTGCTTAACACGTTAAACTGCGGTGCATGCCCCCGGGACATATATTTTCTCAATATAACGTATGTGCGGTTTCATTTTCAAAACATCATTACCTCAGAGTGGCTTATATTTTTCGCATTTTTATGAATAATTTTAATAGAAATGACAAATGGAGCCACAAGCACGTTTGTTTTGCGAGGTAACAAAAGGAAATCATGCATTTTATCATACATGCAGCCGGGGGCATATACCGCACTGGAGACATAACTTCTTTCATCCAGTGCGGTGCTTGCCCATAATCCATGCAAGATTTAATAATAATAATAATAGTAATAACCAAATGATAATGAATAATTATACATTAAAAAGTCCAACTCGCAGGAACTGCGTCATCTTTGCGCGGTTCCGTTCATATCCCTGGTGCTATAGTAAAGGAATAGAAGCAGTTATTTGGTAGGATTTTATCTTTCGTTGAAAATATAAAATAAAATCTCAAAGAGAAGGAAGTTTAACAACATACATACATTTATAAAACCGGATGGGCCTGGAAGGAAAAAAAGTCCGACTCGCAGGAACTGCATCATCTTAGCGCGGTTCCATTCATATCCCTAGTGTCATTTTGTATACTTAGAATAGAAACAGTTATTACAAGGATCCGGATTCTTAGGTTTTCACGTATTTTTTTCCTTTCTCCTAAACATGATAAAGATCGATTTTTTATATGATTCGCGTCTTGTAGTATCATTCATGCAAATTTGGAAGAACCTAAAAAAACTTATTCTGGATGATATCACCTAAAACCCAATGGAATGACCTAGACAGACCGGTGACAAAGGGCCACCAGCATACCCTTATACCTGGAACACCCTAGAGCCTGGCTTGGCCAGGCTCCACTGCTACAGACATGACATTTTTATTTTATAGTTCAATGTATTCAAAACTATCAAAATGTTTATAATTCCTAAATGTTTCATAAAATAAATACAATTTAAAACAAACAATTAAAAAGTGAGCTAAACAACTACAAAAACCCGTTCAAAAGAACACATTCAAAGTTTTCATCACCGTTTTCTCCGATTGACATCGACTAATCGAAAATCTTCTCAGAATATTAATTATAGAGAATTTAGTAAGCTTTTGAATAGTTTCTATCCACTTATGACGATTTCCCAACTGTTTTCGAGATATTAAGGAAAATATACGAAGTTCCCACAACTTTTCATGTCTCTTAATAAAATATTTTATTCAAATTTTTCCTTAACTCCAAATGTAACCAAAATTTACACATCTTTGTATGTATGGAATTTAAACATGCAGAAAATATTTTAACCGAATCCCATGATTCTAAGTAACCAAACCAAAAACTTGATATAACAACTATTTTTCCGATTTTCTCGGAAACGGTTAAAGATATCGCCTTAAAAATGGTTTCATTCGTTTTACTAGCCTAAGAAACCTATAAAACGAGTACTTACAAGCATATGAACTCAAAAACGTAAGCGTTACAATTTTTTTTGCGCGAATTTCGCCCAAAACGCCATTTTCCAGTGGGCGGATTTTGCTGGTTAACGAACTTGACCTTTCAAATTGGACGACGGATTTTTGTACCAAATTTCATCAAAATCGGACCATTAGGGGGGCCAGAAAACCGCGAACAGACAAATATATATATATATATATATATATATATATATATAAAAATAAATATATACATATATATATATATATATATATATATATATATATATATATATACAAATTTGAGCCACCATTATTTTCGGTCTCCAGGGGTTCTGAAACGCGAAATTTTCTAGTCGCCACTTCCGGATTGTTTCATGAGATCAACCTTATAAGCGGGCTTCCTCCCTATGAAGGGAGGGAGGAACCGCGCTAAAAAGAAGAGTCTGTATTGGGTGTTAACAAAATTTACGAAAAAGCATGTCCAGCAGGGAGGTTACGAAAAAATTCAGGCGTGTTATAAGTTATTGCGACTCGTGTCCCAATAATCCAATGTTTTGCTTAGACTGTTTCAATAGACATCCCCCCCCCCCGGGCATGTAACCTTCCTATCTGCATGCACCGCATACAGCGAAAGTATGGCCAAACAGCAGCCGCACTTAATGTGTTAAATCTGTTTAAAAGTAAAATTAGTTTAGCAGAAAACATTTCCAACAAATCTTTTATGAAAACTAGAAAACAAAACATTATGAGTATATATTCTAAGCTTTTCAAATCACATCAGGATCAAGAAACATGCTAATACGACTAATTCCCTATTTGTCAGATTTCTGTTTGTTAGTAGTAGTTCTGTTTGTTGGTAGTAGAGAATCTAGGTTTGTGTTAATATTTTGAGGAAAATATATTGATATATTTTCCCAAAACAACACATATAACAGAAAATAAATAAATGTATTCAATAATTTAGTTTTAAATCTTAATGAAACTAAAAACAATGGTAAAACATACGTGATTTCACTTCCACCATTATCAGCAGGCGGGTTCCAAGACAGTGTCACACTTGATGAGGTGATGTCCTCATATTCAAGAGGGGATCTTGGTGGACCTGGTCGATCTGAAATTATTTTGTTATTTATGAATTCAGAATATCACATATTACTTAAAAATTTTGTCTTTTTACTGAAAACATTTAAAAATACAAACCTAGAACGTTCACTTGTAATGAGCCTTCATCTATTCCTGAGCTATTTCTGAGAAGTAAATGATATGTTCCACTGTCAGTTCTTCTACAGTTCACAGTATGAACAATTGTGTGGTAGCCAATGCAGGACACAGTTGTCCTTGAATCAGTAATGATTTCTTTACTACCAACTGTCCATACTGCTTCTGGAGGTGGTTCCCCAATAAAATCTACAGTAACATGCAAGATTGTACCAGCCCTTACAACCACATCATTCAAAGGTGTAATTATCTTTGGAGCCACTGTAAAAGAAAAAAAAACTTCTGACTGATACAGAATAAAACTCACAATTTTTATTTGTTTTTTTTTTTTTTTTTAACAACTTTTTAGAGCACACACACATGCTCACATGTGAGGTGTCTATAATTATGCAAATCTTACAGTATCTCTGCCTAGTGATTATCGATTCCGTAGGCTCACTGGGCAAACTTGGTCCTGCTTTATTGACAGCAATGACACGAAATTCATACTCATGTCCCTTCAACAAGTCTCCAATATTTGCCTGTAAAATAAAGTCTCTTGGTATAACAGCAATAAATTGAAGAGCACTATAAATTGAAGAATTCAGAATTAAAACAAATTCAGTTTTTTTTTTTAATTTAAGTTATTAACATTAATCATTTTGAATTAGTTAGAAACATAAAGAAACTAATTTGTATAAATTTATGAGAAAAGCTAAGTTTTTATGCTCATAAATAACATAAAAAAACAGGATTGACTTGAATATGGAATATGTTCCCAAGAATTCCAAAGGTCTCCTTTACTTAACGAATGTAACAAGAGATAACAAAATGTCTTATTCATTGTTCCTGGAATTTTGGGATTTCTTATGACTTTTGATGTTATTTTTCAGACTTACTGTCTCCTCTTACTTTTCATCTAGACAGTCTAGAAATTTAAAATGCACTGATAAAAATCAAAACATTTACCAAAAATATTCTCTGCAACTGAAGAAAATTTATTTTTCTTGGGTTTTTATAAACTCTTAACAAAATTTTCAGTGCAGGAGACAGGAGGATATTAAGAGGAACATATTAAAATAAATCAATATAAAATTACAAATCTTACCGTTGTAGTATTACCAGGTACAGACATGGCATTCACCCAGTATGGACTTCCTTTCTCTTTTTTCTGAACAACATATTCTGTAATTGGTGAGCCACCATCAGATCGAGGCTTTGCCCATTCTATTTCAACAAAATTTTCTCCCCAGTCAATTATGCTAGGTCTTTCTGGGGCTTCAGGTTCATCTAAAATAAAAAATAAATTAAATTAGAAAAATACAGGATTAATTTGCATGTTTTTATAAAATTATAATTTACTTGTTTTATTTCCCTTGAAAGCAAAGTAAGCTATTAACATATCTAATACATAAAACCTTGAGAATTCATGATAAAATAAATCTATTTCAAAAATATTAATAGGAAAAACATATCCATATTGTAGTGCAAGATAAAAAAAAACAAACTAATAATTATAACAATATTAAAAGTAAAAGAGTGGATCTCTTATTTATGGAGTTATATATTAATGGATTATGTATAAAATAGATGTTTAATGCTATATTTATAAGTTAACAATTCATTTTGAATTTATTCCCGGGCTGAATTATTATGCATTAATATAAAGGAAGAATTTATCTCACAAAATAGGTTCACCCGACAAACCTATGTAATGTACTGTATAACATACAGTCTTCTTTTTCGTACATGGCCACCCCGCATGTGTGAACGCCAGCAGACACTTTTTAAAAAGCTTTTTTGCAACGTTCTTTTTGTTTCAGTTTAGACATCGCTAAAGCATATTATGCTAAAACAGTTGGTATTCTAATATACATAAAATATATTTTTAAACTAAATTACTGGTATTGCGCATACATGCTTTTCATGCTAGAAAAACTTCAACTTATTAAGAAATATTAAAATGTTTTATGGATAGAAATACTTCAGCTTTAAAAGCCAAATAAATAAAAAGATGCTATACACAATTTTTGACTAACCTTTATTAAGTTGACAGCAATAATAATGTTTTAATACTATTTTTTAAATTGTTATTATATTATAAATATTAAATATTCCTTACCAAATTCATTTTGAGCTATAATTCCAGTTGGCGTTTCTAAGGGATCTGACTCTCCAACAGCATTGACCGCCCTTACTCTAAAATAGTATTCTTTTTTATGAATTAAGCGATCTACCAGGAAATTAAGGCCAGGCGACATTCCTGCATCTGACCATGTTCCACGAGAAGTATCCATTTTCTCTATAATGTAATGGAGGATTGGTGATCCTCCATCATCATCTGGTGGCTTCCATGAAAGGTGCGCATTTTCTTTACTAACATCAAACACAGATAACGGGCCCTTTGGAGGTGATGGTCGGTCTACAAAAAAAAAAGGAAAACGTCAAAGGAAGGCGGCGCTAATGGCCTAGATGTCGATGCGCCATAAAAAAAAAAAAAAAAAAAAAAAAAAAATCAAAGGAAGGATCAAATTTTAAAAATGGGAAATAAGAAAAGCTGTCTGATTAGATGACATGAAGGACCGATAGGAAAAAGCCCATTGGCCAAAACTTTCTTAAGTTGAGATAGTCTTTTCAACATATTGTTGACATATATTCTTTTTTTGTATGTGAATTTCATCAACAAGGGTGAAAAGTAGAACAACATCCACAGTTCCTCAAATTATATGTTATTGTTTACAGAGCACTTTTAAGACTGAGAATTCCCATCTTCAGAACCTAAAACTTATACCTGTGCATTATAGTGGCTTTTTCTGATACAAGGCCCACTAGAGTGAAATAGCATTGTATTAAGGCACTGAAGATGACAGCACAGTCTTGATTCTTGAAAACTCTCAGTACTAATTGCATCAGCTACCCACGCCAATAGCACTGGATTGTCTATTGTTCACTGAAACTGGTAAACAAATCCCAGTCTGAATTTAAAATAGTGCTAGTGTCTATTATCCTAGCAACTGAGACACAATAAGGCCCCTGTGGATGATGCCGAGTTGTTCACATTTTACCACAAATAGATTACATTAAGAATCACACAAAAAAAATTAACTGATTACGAGTTGACAGTTTTGAAAAATGTTGTTATGCAATTTGGCAAGCGACCATCAAATCTGTTGCATTTTTCTATAAGTGTATAATTAATCAATTCATTCAGATTTTTTGAATAGACTGCTTACGTCAAAATTCCACAAATTTTGAAATTAAGTTTCCAGACACAAGTCAATTATATCTTCCCATTATAGTATACATATGAGCTAAGTAGATAATTTACTACTGTAAATAATAAATAAAATATGAATTATTAAATATTTAGGAGCTAATAGCTGTTAATGGCCTAGATGCAGATGCACCATAAAAAACATACTGACAATACAAGTCATATCATACCTAAAACTGTTACATTTGCACTTGCAGTACAAGATCCCAGTTCATTTACTAGCGTGAGACTGTAAATGCCAGTATCCGACCGTATTGCATAGCCTATATCCAATATGGTTTCAGTTGATGAAGTTGAAATATCAACTCTTGAGTCAAAGCTAACATCTTTGTGGTTGACTGACCATTTTGCTTTAGGCATAGGTGAAGCTTCAAATGGAACTGTGAAGTTAATATGCTGACCAACACGGACAGTTAAGTCTTGCATGGCTAGGGGATCAATATGTGGCTCAACTGAAAAAAAGTAATAAGGGAATTAAGAAAAAAAAAGTAGATTTCTAGAATATATTATCAATATAAAATGTCTAATTGAAATTACCATATTTTGGTCTCAACACTGGGTCACTTGGTTCTCCTGGCCCACCTTTGTTAACAGCAATTATCCTAAATTCATAAGCCTCGCCGTCATTTAGTCCACCTACAACACATTCTGTAATTTTTCCAGGAACCTCTGCAACCTTTTCCCAATTCCTAAAATGAAAATTAGAATGTGTTCACAAAATATAAACATATATGTATTATACATAAAAACATTCATAACTGGCAGTTTCGTGCTCTAGCATCTATAGAATTTGTTTGATTTCATGAGATTTGATACAAAAAATACATTTTTTAATTTGAGGTTCATTTTTCGTTCCCCGGCAAAACTCCATTTAATCCTGTGTAATGAATTATTCATGTACGATATTCAGTAATGCACAATATTCACTTATACAAAAGATAATTTGTTCCCCTGGTGTAAATACTATTCATTTATACAAAGAGATAACAGCTTTTCCATGAAATGTTCACAGACTTACAAGTGACTTACCGAATCGAGGAGAATTTTGTGATATGAAACTTGGAAATATAATAACGTACTTTATCTAACAACAAAATATGCACAAACAATAAAATTGTGACTTTTTTTTATAAAGAATTTATTTTATTTTAAATAGCCACGAAACATAGTACTATTCACTTATACAAAGTATTCACTTATATAAAACATTTTCCGTTCCCCCTCACATTTGTATAAGTGAGACTCCACTGTATATATTTATTATGTATGTATGTATGTGTGTGTGTGTGTGTGTGTGTATATATATATATATATATATATATATATATATATATATATATATTATATTATATATATTTAGTGAAATCGCCGTAGTAGCGATCGCTTATTACTAATAATCATAATAATAATACTAATAAAAAGGCAGTGAGCGACTGATACGCGCAGTTGCTTGGGGCTTTACAAACCCCCCTTCCTGAGTACAGTAAACCGCACACATAACACACACAGTACACTGAACACTTACACTGACATAAGGTCACCTACAGTACACACCCCAGGGTCACCTGGCAATAGGTATAAAAAGCATAACCCATTAGAAATGGTGAAAAGGAAACAAACAGCCTCGGACGAATCTGGAGTTAGGGCTCCTCCAGAGGGAATTGATTGTCAGCCCTCGACATCGGCAAGCAGTGCGAGCGGTGCCCCGATTCCGTATAGGCCTGTAAGACCAAGGCCATCGAACATGGTTATGTTGAGCAACGAATCAGGTTCTGACTTGAGCTTGGAGGAGACTGATTCTTCTCCCGCTCCTGTTAGACAAAGGCCAAGAGGTACGCAGAAACGCATGAAATGGACAAAAGACATGCATATTGCAGTCATGCGAGCATACTATCTGGCCACAAAATACGAACATGAAAAGATGGGTTACACATGGCGAATCGAACAGTACTGGAAGGAATTATATCCTGGTGTAAAATTGACTTCTCAAAACCTTGCAGATCAAGTAAGACGTATTGTACGTACGGGTAAGATTCTGGAGGGTTTTGAGTTGGACAGGATAAAAAATGAAATCCGACAACGCTCAGATGCAGGCAGCAGCGAAATTTTAAATAGGAATGAGAACCCTGTGGATGAAATCGAAGTAATGATAATGAGGCTGAGATATTAATGAATGATGTAAATGGAAAGAAAGATGATGAAGAACTTATTGCCACTCTTGAAGACCAATTCATTACTGAACATTTTTGCTATTTAGGCATTCCGTTCGAGCACAGACCAAGTATCCCTCGCATCACTAAAAAAGAAGGCTTTTAAAGCAATAAAGGGGATGAACAAAGTCCTAGAAACGCATGTTGAATCAGTCAATGATATAGACAACGTTCATGATTTAATATACTCAGGAGCGAGAGCAGTTTGTTACTACTTAGACTTTGGGAAGGATAAAGCATTTACTGCTGGTGAAACGAAATCAAAATCAGATAAATCCCCACCTTGGAGGAAAAGATTAGAAAAGAAAATATCTGAACTTCGCTGCAGAATTGGTATTTTAACCAACTATGTGCGATGTCCGCAGTCTAACTATAGCTATGTAACTATATATATCTTTACTGTTCTTAGATATTAAGATATCTAACCTAATCGTCTGAGATTCATGCTGAAAGAAGAAATTTCGTTGCTAAACCTCAATAATAAAATTTAATTTGGAAGAACTTTAGGTATGTGTTGCCTGAATAGATAAAATAAAAAGCATCTGCAAGAAATGGTTGTTATCGTGTAAGCCTAAACAGTTGAAAAAAAAGGTTTATTTTGTGATTGCCATGAACATTTTTATTTAATAGTTCAAGGAGTATTGCAAATCAATTTAATTTATTTCTTTTTTCATAGATTTTTTTTTTTTACTTTACAGAACACTTCTGTTTTTTTTTTTTACTGTTGATTTGTCTAATTCATAAGAACCTTTTAACTATGGTTGACTGCATATCAAGTCGAAAGCTACAGTGCCCCTACTGCAGATGACTGCAAGAGAAGTTCTGGGTCTTTATTTGACCTTTGATGAAATTAATAGGAGTTATTGGCTATAATAGAAGGGAGTTTATTGTAGTTTGCCGAATTCTGCAATCATGAAGAACTTTTATGACCCTGCTTCAACCTTCCTCTCTCTTATTTCTGTATTCCAAACACAGAAATAAGTGAGGAAAAAAAGTAGGAAGAATTTATTGTATTTAACAAAAAGTAAAAAATATATTGCAAATAGGCTATAAAAAGAGTAATAAAGTTTTTATCTCTGCCAGTGCAGGGGTCGAAGCCTGTATCAAAATAAAATGAGGATGCAAAGCATAAAGCATTCAGCAGTGTAGGCTCAAATTGTCGAATGGGTTTGCAGCACACTTAGTTTTGTCTCATTAGTAAACAAAAGTCCGACTCGCAGGAACTGCATCATCTTAGCGCGGTTCCGCTCTTATCCCTAGTCTAATTTGGAAAGATTAAAATATTTATTTATTGATAAGGCTTCGGAACTTTGGCGAATCGCCTGAAGATTAAAATAGAAGCAGTTATTATTTTGGTTCCACCAGTCTTGAAAGGTCTTGATTTACGATCTTACCTGGAAGGGTCGGTCAACACTAGAAAGGGTCCCGCTAGTTACAAGGTCTTGGAATCTAGGAAATCTATATTTCTAACAATAAATTGTTTTGTTATTTTACTTAACCAGTTTTATTGTAAAATACATTATCCAACTATAAGCAATTAAGAAATAACAAGGAATAAAAACAGACAAAAAACCGTTCGAATAAACGAAATCAATTACTTTAATGTTTTAAGCACTTATTTCTCCGATTGACATCGCCTAATTAAAACTTTCGTCAGAGCATTTTTTGTAGAGCATTTAGTAAGCTTTTGAATGGTAACCTTTCGCTTCCCAAGATTTTCAACCGTTTTTGAGATATTAAGAAATTATACGAAGTTCCCAAAACTTTTCATTATTTCTAGCACTAGAAAATTGGTCTCATATTGCCTATCCTGTTTTACACAAAAATACATTTTCCTAACATAAGAAATTACAAAAATAAAAATCAATAAAAAACTAAGGGAAAGAGACAAAAATTACAAAAAGAACGACAAACACCCATTCATAAGAACTAAACAGACGTATTTGAAGTTTTAAGCACTTATTTCTTCGACTGGCATCACCTAATCAAAACTTGTTACAGAATCTTTTCTGTAGAGAATTTAGAAAGCTTTCAAATAGTTTCTATCCACTTATGAAAATTTCCCAACCGTGTTCGAGATATTAATGAAAATATACGAAGTTCCCAAAACTTTTCACGTCTGTTCATAAAATGTTTTATTCTAACCCTTCCTTAACTCCATACGTAACCAAAAGTTTAAGATATTATTATTATTTAAATTTTAACGTCCATTTATTATTAACTACGAATTTTAGGACGGGTTATCTATAGGTTACCACCCTTTTCTAGCCAGGATAGGGGTGATGCCTTTTCTTAAGGCATCCCCTATCCATCTTAAGTTTAAGATATTAGTTTTGATAAAATTTGAACATGCAAAAAATGTTTCAACTGAATCCCATGATTTTATGTACCAAAACCAAAAACGTTATTCAGCAACTATGTTCCCAATTTTCTCGAAAACGGTTAAAGCTATCGCCTTAAAAATGGTTTCATTCGTTTTCCTAGGCCAAGAAGCCTACAAAACGAGTACTTACAAGCATATGAACTAAAAAATGTAAGCGTTGCGATTTTTTTTGCGCGAATTTCGCCCCAAACGCCATCTTCCAGTGGGCGGATTTTGCTGGTTAACGAACTTGACATTTCAAATTGGACGATGGATTTTTGTACCAAATTTCATCAAAATCGGAACATCAGGGAAGCCAGAAATGAGCTAACAGACAAATATATATATATATATATATATATATATATATATATATATATATATATATATATATATATATATATACGAATTTGAACCACCCTTATTTTCGGTCTCTAGGGGTTCTGAAACGCGAAATTTTCTAGTCGGCACTTCCGGATTGTTTCATGAGATCAATTTTATAAGAGGGGTTCCTCCCTATGAAGGGAGGGAGGAACTGCGCTAACAATATAAACAGATCTAAGGTGTTACACGGTAGCTGGTGAAAGAATGAATGAGAAGGTCTCGTATTGCAATTCTCTGTATGCAGGGTCTGCTTCCAGGTAAAGTCATATACTTTTACTGCCCTTTACCGTTACTCAGAAAGCTCTTTGTGTTTACAAACAAAGGACTCGGTATAGACCACCCGTATTAACCCAAAAGTGATTATATCAAGCTTGATAAACTTCCTCAATTAAATTAAGGAATTTAAGAGTGCTTAAAATAGGTTCTTGATCTAGTCAAAAAATTCAAGGAGAATTAGATCATGAATAGAAAATCTTGGCCAAACAGAAGGAAAATAACAATAACAAGGATAGTCAAACTTCGTTTTCAAAGATTGTTAGTTGTAACACAAAAACGGTCACTCATGATTCTAATAAATTAACTGTGAAGGGTGATTACACAAATATTCCTGTTGAGGCTTTAAAGCTTCAATTTAAAAAACATATTAACCCACAGGAATTATAGATTGGCCTAAAAACATAAAATCATTGAAAAAAGGATTTCTTATTATTGACTCAAACAAAAACGATATAGAGGTTATATCAACAGAGTTTTTAAATATATGCAAAGACCTGTTGATCAATAAAATTAAAATAAAAAATAGAGTTCTCTGTAAAAGGTTTAATCAGTTCTATTAAATACATATTTTCCAATGTAGTTATAATTTTAACTATTGGAATTATTATCCAAAGATTCATATAATTACTCAACAATAGATTCTAATTTGAAGCAGAGCTATTTTCGATATCTACCTGTTCTAAAACATGAAATCATTTATTAGGCACTTCGGATGACGTCATTGGGTCGACGTCAGAAGCGTTTTTCCTATCTGTGGAGTGAAGCAGGAAACGAGTTAAAAACAGCAACCAATTAAAAGGTGAGGTAAATAGAGGAAAAACGCCGTTCGTGGTGGTAGACAATCTTACAAGGCATTTCGCTCAGAAATCTCAGAAATATTCTTACAAATTTTACGTATCCTGTTTTATAACCAAATAGATTTATATTCTATAATCAATAAGAAAAGACTACTAGCAATAAAAAACTATGGGTAACAGATGAAAATAGGGAATACCAAGAACAATTCTAAAGAACGAAATCAACACCAGTACTGTAATCTAGATATTCATAAGGCATCCTCGAATTCTAACAAACAAAATATTGCTTCTAATTATACGTATCCTGCTTAGTGACAAATACATTTGACTGCTCTAAGCAAGTACAAAAATAACGAGCAGTGAAAAAAAAAACTGCGAGAAACACACAAATAGATCCGTTTAAATAAACGAAACTAACTAAGTTTTAAGCACTTATTACTCCTAATGTGACGACCCCATCAAACATTTTTGCAAAATATTGTTTGTAGAGAATTTAGTAAGCTTTCGAACAGTGACATTTCACTTGCCACGATTTCCTAACCCTTTTCGAGATATTAAGGAAAAAATACGAAGGGGGCCTAATAGATATTCATACGGGATCTGAGAACCCCAAGATTCCGCAAAAATAAAATATTCTAATTATACGTATCCTGTTTTATTGGCAAATACATTTGACTACTATAAGCAATTGCAAACAACAGGGAATATGCCAAAGAACTCGGAGTAGGAGCCTCGACAGTTTCAAGACATTTGAAGGAAATCGGCAAATCCAAAACTGACATTTCATACGGTACAGCCTGATATATTTCTAACAATGAATTGTTTTTCTTATTTTAATTAATCTATTTTATTGTCAAATACATTATCCAACTATAAGCAATGAAAAAATAGGAATAAAAACAGACAAAAGAACAGTTCGAATAAACGAAATCAATTACTTCAAAGTTTAAGCACTTATTTCTCCGATTGACATCGCTTATTCAAAACTTTCTTTAGAACCTTTTTTGTAGACCATTTAGTAAGCTTTCGAATGGTAACCTTTCGCTTCCCAAGATTTTCAACAGTTTTCGAGATATTAATGAAAGTATACGAAGTTCCCAAAATTTTCATTATTTCTAGCAACAGAAAATTGGTCTCATTTTTCCTATCCTGTTTTACAAACAAATACATTTTCCTAACATAAGAAATTAAAAAAATAAAAAGCAATAAAAAACCAAGGGAAAGAGACAAAAATTACAAAAAGAACGACCAAAACACGTTCATAAGAACAAAACTGACGTATTTGAAGTTTTAAGCACTTATTTCTCCGATTGACATAACCTAATCAAAAATAGTTTCAGAATCATTTTTGTAGAGAATTTAGTAAGCTTTCAAATAGTTTCTATCCACTTACCACGATTTCCCAACCGTGTTCGAGATATTAATGAAAGTATACGAAGTTCCCAAAACTTTTCATGTCTGTTCATAAAATATTTTATTCTAACCCTTCCTTAACTCCAAACGTAACATAACATTCAACATATTAGTTCTAATGAAAGTAGAACATGCAGATAATGTTTCAACTGAATCCCGTGATTCTAAGTACCCAAACCAAAAACGGTATTCAAAAATTATTTTTCCACTTTTCTCGAAAACGGTTAAAGCTATCGCATTGAAAATGGTTTCATTCGTTTTCCTAGCCCAAGAAGCCTATAAAAAGAGTACTTACAAGCTTATGAACTCAAAAACGTAAGCGTTACGATTTTTTCTACGCGAATTTCGCCCCAAACGCCATCATCTAGTGGGCGGATTTTGCTGGTTAACGAACTTGACCTTTCAAATTGGATGACGGATTTTTGTACCAAATTTCATCAAAATCGGAACATCAGGGAAGCCAGAAATGAGCTAACAGACAAATTTATATATATATATATATATATATATATATATATATATATATATATACAAATTTGAACCACCGTTATTTTCGGTCTCTAGGGGTTCTGAAACGCGAAATTTTCTTGTCGGCTCTTCCGGATTGTTTTATTGTATCAACCTTATAAGCGGGGTTCCTCCTTATGGGGGAGGGAGGAACCGTGCTGAAAATGGTTATACAGTGAAACCTCTCTATAGGAGGACACCTCTGGGAGAACCAAAGTTGTCCACTATAGAGAGGTGTCCGCTATACAGAGGGGTTGGTCGAGCTGGATACGTACCGAATTTGTACATTTAATTCATGTTTTAATTAACCATTTAATAACTACCCATAACAAGTTTTTTTTAAGTAAATCGAAATAAGTTCAATAAGTATAAACTTATAAAAAAAATTTTTTATTCTAAAAAACATAAAGAAGTTCTTAACTCTCCGACAACATTATTGTCACAATTTTCCGTCCATTTCTTCAAAATTTCATCTTTCTTTTTCAATATTTCTGCTGCTTGTGTTTTCCCTATCTTAAAAAACTCGGCAACTTTACTCACACCACATTTTTCGCGATTGGAAAATTTTATCACGTCAATTTTTTCTTTATGTGTCAGAGATTTCCGATTAGAAATATTGAAGAGAAAGCACGATACTTACTCAACAAGAACTAAAAACCAACTGAAAAGTTAAGAGAGAGAAGTTCTGCGGAAGGAATGTGAAACGAACAGAGTTATAGAATATTCCCGGAACCATGATACCGCAAAACAATAGTAATTTGCCAGCGGGAAAATCATATGCTTCTGCTGAAAAGGAAGGGGTTCCTGTTGTGAAATTCCTAGGAAGATATAAGTAGTCACTATACTGTATATATATCTTATTCTTACAAAGAGTTTGTTATTGTTAACACATTTTAACACCTACACCGATGGGAACGCTTTTATAAATAACATTAGCTGTAATTGTCCGTAGTAAGGAGGTAAAAAATCAGGTTTTTCTGTCCGTGTCCTTTGTACAGAGGTGCCCGCAATATAGAGGTTTATTTTACCTATAGAAAAATTCGGGACTGTGAGAAAATGTCCGTTAATAGAGGTGTACGCTGTAGGGAGGTGTCCATTAAGGGAGGTTTCACTGTAATTTTTTCTGATAGTGATTTTTATTAATTTTACCTTATGACTGTCAGCGAATGTAAGATAATATCTTATTTAATCTAGGAACTTCAAATAGTGTTCGAATCTTTTAAAAATCAATGTGTTTCAGCATTGAGTAAAAGTAACATATAATTCTTAAAATGAACTATTATTTATAAATTAAATGATTATCGTATCCATTGCTTGCAATAGTCTAAGATTTTATTTAATTTATTTCCTTGATGGAAGAGATTCTTACCCGAATGGCAGCCTCTTTTCAATTATATAATCTGTAATAGGTGAGCCCCCGTCCTTCTTTGGAGGAGTCCATTGCAATGTAGCTGATTCTTTTCCATACTCTGTAAAGTAGATAATACAATAAAATTATTGTTGTTTAAGAGTACAACTATAATAAAAATTATTTTATTTAAAAATATTGAAATGACCTTTGATGACAGGAGTTCCTGGTTTATCAGGTTTTTTATATGGATCTCTAGCAGTAATTGGAGACTGTCCAGTCAGTGGCAAGGATTCACCAATTTTATTAACAGCTTTTACCCGGAAATTGTAATTATGTCCTTCAATCAGATGCTCAACTCTGCAATGAATGTATCAGTTGAAAAAAAGTGGTTAGTATAAAGAAAAATATCTATAGCCAAATTAGTTGCAATAAATGGATTGTTGGAGAAAATGTTCTTTTTTTTCTGATTCACTTGAATATAATTAGAAAGAATTAAAAATGCTGTACTTTTACATTTTGATGATGTCCCTTTGTTTGGAACACCTCTTCAATAAACACTCCATTTCCCAAATCTCTTTTAACATGTTCACATTCCTTAAAAAAGTAAAATGTAAATACTTCAATAGTAAAATTTATCAGAGGGATGCTCTTTGCCTCCTACTGTGTTTTTATGTCTCTTTGACTGCTGAGTTTCAAACCTATAGCAATACTTGAGTTTTGTATATAAAATACATATAATTCTGTATTTCACCTTCAAACTAAAATTCAAATAAACATTCACCATTTTAGGATACACGAATAACGGTAAGCTCAGAATGAAACTAAAACAGATCATAGAATGAACCAACTTATTATTGCTTTATATATATTTTGTTTGTAAATGTTTTGAAAATATATTTATAATGTATGTATAGTTATATTTTTAAATTAAACCTAATTTGTAAATCGCCCAAATTTATGTAATAGACATCTGTATAATAAAAAGCTCATCTTAATTGTCTGATTGACCAAAACTATTATAGAATGTAGGCCAGACAGGTACAAAAACTGAACCAAACCTATTCTTAAGTATAACTGAAAATTCAGTAATTTCTTTAGAATAGTCCAATATTATTGAGAAGGCTTTTTAAAGAAATGATTGCTAAAAATATAACAACTATGCATGAATGAAATATTACATTATTTTTTTTTATGTAATACCTTAGTTTAGTTCCAAAACTATCTCCAACTGGTACCCAGCGAAGACTATCACTGTCCATTTTTTCAACAATATAATGAGTGATCTCAGAACCTCCATTATCTCTAGGTGGCCTCCATTGTAAGAGACAAGAGTTCTTTGTAATTTCTGAAGGAGCCAAAGGACCTTCTGGAGGTTGTGGAACATCTGTAAAATTTAATTCATGTACGATTCTGCTACATTAAAACTTAAAATTACTACATAAAAAAAAAACTTATATGTTAATTAGTTCATATTAAGGATGTCTAAGTGCTACCTATAGTTACAAACTAGAATGCTGTTCACATACGCACTCATTGAATTACCACTAGATTGATAAGTGACAAATGAAATTTGCATGGTATCTACATAAATAAAGGGTTTCAAAAATGTCCCAATGGAAGTGAGTTAATTCTCAATTTTCTCTGAACCAAAAACTTTAAGCTACCAGTATAAATTTGCTTGAGAGTAAAATTGTACTTTTATGGGATTCAGTGCAGTCTAACTTGGATGTAACAGGTAAGAAGTCAAGTAGATAAAGCGTTCAAGAGATAACAAGAAATTCATTTGTGTGATTGGCGATTTAATTATTATATCACCTCGACTTGTGGTTTTCGGTGTGAAAAAACTAATGCATCACATTTAAAGTTAAGAAAACACAAGCAAATAACTTTTATTTGTTTTTCTGAGAGTGATAGAATTGCAAAAATACAAGTATATAGAAAATGTTTAAATCAATTAAAAAAGGGCATGTCAATGTTTAAAAAGGAGCCAACCTTTCCCTTCTCCTCTGCTTCCAAAATATGTGGGTATGTACACCAACTTATAGGAGAAAACCACCCTGTTAATCAACTGGAGATATAAAGTGATAAATATTTGGATAAAAAGTTGTAGGTAAAAGCTATCAAGAACATACACAAAACTAAACGATCTGTGCCCAGGTTAACAAATTACAAAGAAAAATTCAACAATATGTTATTTAGTAAAACCAAACTTAATTTAATCACTGTTAAATCTGAAGTAAATTACTAACAAGTACTCACCTAAAACAGTGATGTTCACTGTTACACTATCAGATCCATTTACGTTTCTAACAGACAGAGTGTAAGGTCCTGAATCACTACGTTTTGCATCAATTACTTTAAGTTTTGTATTATAATCGTCATGAATGATTCTTATTCTCTCATTACTAATAAGAGGATTTCCTTTCAGGGTCCATTCTTTGGATGGTGGTGGCTCACCAGTGATAGGAACATCAAAGTCAAAGTTTTGACCTGCTCTGACTTTTATATCCATCATTGCATTTCGATCAATCCTTGGTGCCACTGAAAGCAAAATTAGAAAAAAATTGAAACAAGAATGAAAGAATATAAAGAGAACATCAAAAGTTAAATTATTGTTAATTAAATACAATTAGTTTAAAAAAGAAGAATTGAAAATATAATTTGTTCTTTGAAAGATATCGAACAATTAAAATGTTTTAAACTAATTTCAACCACTGATAATTACAACTTAAATCTAATCAACTTGGCTATAGTTTCCAAACTATGAACTTATTCCAGTCTGTTTTTATTGTGATTTAACATACAAAAAGAAAGAAAATATTTTAAAATACATAATTTTCTTTTGTTGTTGTTATTTACTTAGTATAGGTGCCCCAGCTGCTAAGGTCATTAGGACGGTTTGTCAGGATGTAATATTTATCTTTAGAAAAAGCATGTTTATTTTATTATCGTTAGAAAATGTATGTTTATTATAAGGAAAAATGAAAAGTCACTCACAGTTTTTAGATCTTGCAGTAATAGATTGGCTTGGATCACTGGGTTCCCCTGGTCCAGCTTTATTTACTGCACGAATTCTAAACTCGTACTGATTACCCTCAATCAAACCAGGAGCAATCCCTGTAGTTTTATCACCAGGCACTTCTGCGCACGGCTCCCAGAAATTGCTAGAAATGTAAAACAATGTATTTAATGAATTAAAAAAGAAAATAGATAACTTAAATGTGGATAACAAGATAAGAAAAACAATTTAATTTTTTTTTCATTTATTTGTGAGCACCCTGCAACAAAGGCAATTCACTAGAGACCAATTTAAGATAATAAGCCTAAGCAATAATATCAAATTTATACTAATATGATGTTCTTGTACTTCTGTTAAGTGAAAAAGTAATCAATACAAATTTAAAAGCCAGATTTTTTCAACTATTTACATGAATACAAAGTTTTTTCACCTTTATAGACATCTTGTTTAAGACAAAGGACTCTCCACATTTAGAGGAAGATTAAAGAGCAGCCAACATTATGCTTCTTTCGGGTTTATACCATTACAATGTCCTTTTTATTCCAAATATTCTCTATTTTACTGATCCACATCATATTTCTCATGCATGTAGCATGGGTGAAGCTTGTCGGGTTGGAGAGCCATATAAGAGAACAGCACAATGCCTTTAAAGTCGGGTGAAACATCGCACTTACATTTCTCAGTTTCCAACATTTTTTCTAACCCAGCTTTATTCTTTGCGTAACTTTCTTTTCCATTTTGGATTCAAACAAGACTACTTGTCCCCGTAAACATATTCTTGAAAATAAAGTACTGGTAGACCTTCAATTAAGATGGGATTTTTTTTTTTTTTTTTTTTTTTTTTTTTTTTTTTTTATGGCACACTAAGAACTGGGCCATTAGTGCCAAAATGTGTTAATATTTTTAATATTTAATGTTTTAATTTTATTTCATTTAAATTTGGTAAAATCTCTCAAAATAAGGAAGCAAAATCAATAGAAACCTATTTAAAAATATTATTGAAAGTCACACATACATCTGCCAAACCCATAAAAAGTCTGAATCACAGGAACTGCATCATCTTAGCAAGGTTTCATTCTTAATCTTAATGTCATTTGGAAAGGTTGAAATAGAAACAGTTATAATTTTGGTTAGACCTTTCATGAAATAATTTATGACCTCAAATAGGTCCGCCCAGACCCTGACCTCTACCTGACAGAAAAAGGGTCAGGCAGCACCCTTCATCCACTCCTAGAGATACTAATCTTACTGTTCAATGATTTGAAAAATATCAAAATGTTTACATTTTCTCGTACTCTTCAACTATAGTACTAATTCTACAAATAATTCCAATTAAAAAATACAACCAACTAAAAAGTGAGCTTAACAACTACAAAAAACCGTTTTAAAGAACAAAACAAACACAGTTCAAGATTTAAGCACTTATTTCTCCGATTGACATCGCCTAATCAAAAATTGCTTCAGAATCTTTTTTGTAGAGCATTTAGTAAGCTTTTGAATGGTTACCTTCCGCTTACCAAGATTCCCAACCGCTTTCGAGATATTAAGGAAAATATACGAAGTTCCCAAAACTTTTCATGTCTAAAAATAAAATATTTTATTCTAATCCTTCCTTAACTCTGAACGTAACCAGAATTAAAACATCTTTCCTTGCATGAATTTCAAACATGCAGAAAATATTGTAAATGAATCCCATGATTCTAAGTAACCAAACCAAAAACGTGTATTATATGTAAACATATGTATACAGATTGTAAATATTCAATAACAAAAAAATAAAATAAAAAATAAAAACTCTCGAAAACGGTTAAAGCTATCGTCTTAAAAATGGTTTCATTCATTTTTATAGGCGAATAAACCTATAAAACGAGTACTTGCAAGCATATGAAGTAGGCATAACAATTTTTTCCGCTCGAATTTCGCTCCAAAAACCATGCTCCGGTGGACGGAATCTGCTGGTTAATGAACTTGACCTTTCAAATTAGATGAAAGATTTTTGTATCAAATTTCATCAAAATCAGACCATTATTGAGGCCAGGAAAGAGCGAACAGACAAATATACATATATATATATATATATATATATATATATATATATATATATATAAATATATATATATATATATAAATATATATATATATATATAAATATATATATATATAAATATATATATATAAATATATATATATATATAAATATATATATATATATATATATATATATATATATATATATATATATATATATATATACAAATTTGAAGGGGTTCTGAAACGTAAAATTTTCTAGTCGGCACTTCCGGATTGTTTCATGAGGTCAACCTTATAAGCAGGGTTCCTCCCTATGGAGGGAGGGAGGAATCACGCTAAAAGCATGAGTCCATCGCCACTGACGGGCTCCTTAAGTATGATGTGCGTTTAATCTCTGTCTGAGAATGCCAGTCTTTACAAAACATATTTGTTTTGGCGATAGACTCATGCTTTTTATGGGTTAAGCAGATCTATGTTAGACTAGCAATATTTTTTGACTAGGTTTCTATTGATTGTGCTTCCTTATTATGAGAGATTGTACCAAATTGGATTGTTAATAATACAGAAATTATTTTATTTAATTCTAATTGATCAATACAACATTGGAGAATAATGTTTACCTGAATTTGTCCTTCTTTTCTATTATATATGAAGTAATTGGTTGACCGCCATCAGTTTCTGGTTTATCCCATTCCAATTCAACAAAGTCTTTGTCATAATCTCTTATTATTGGTGTACCAGGTTTTCCAGGTTCATCTGTACATAAAAAATATAATTAATGAAGCAAGAAGAAACTACCACAATAATTAACAATAATAATAACAAAATGAAATGAAAATGATATAACTCTTCTTCCTAGTTTACTCTTTCATTATATACAGGGTGTCCCCCCAAAAAAGGCAAAACTTCAAGGATCAATGCAGGATATAAAAAAAAAAAAATAAAAAAAGTCCTTTGGCATAAATCTTGTTTTTGCTTCATTTCCGTGAAAAACGCGAACAACTAAAACACAATTATGAAAAGGCATTCTTTCATAATGCCTGTATAAAAATGATTAAAAGTATATGTTTTATCCTCCACCCCCTCTAAACCACCCACGACCCCCCCCCCAAAAAAAATCAAGAAATCTTCATGGTTGAAAAAATAAATTGACACCATGTAAAGCTGCAAGTTAACATAATTTAAAAAACACGAAACAAACAAACTTTCAATTCTTAATAAAAATACATTTTCAATTCTTAAAACATTTTAAATTTAACACTGGACTGCATTCAGGATTATAAAATAACAATTTCTTCTTCTAATAATTCCTAGTAATCAATTTAAATACTTTTCTAAATTTTGGCCCCTTGCAGGAATACATGCATCACATAGTACATAGGCAGACTGGATATAATCAGTCTAAGGTAAACCCTTAAGCTGGCTCCAAAAATACGATACAATCAACACATATTACATTTTCGTTCTTTGTCCTTACAATTTAATAAGTAGTAAACTTTCATTTAGGGTTACTGACATAAAAAATTAGTTTTCTATACAAGAACATCTACCAAAAACTATGCTTCTTTTACACCTTCCATGGTCATTCAATATTATATTCCTTGTCATCACATTAAAAAAATTATCATAACTTTAATATAAGAATACAAAGGTGCAAGAGAACTTTTAAATAAGTGGTCCAGTGAGATGAACCTCCCCAGAAGACAGTGCTGTACCACTCAATACCCTGGGATTTGGAATCTTTTAGATATATATTTTTTCTTTTATGAGCTTTAGTCACTACTAAAATGAGGTGTGAAATATAATCAACTAATCAATGGAATGGCATTAGTTAAAATTAATTCTGGGGAATAGTTTAGATAAACGATCATAAAACAATGTTATATATTAGTAGGAAATAAGAATTAAAAAAAAAACACTAAAGTTTTTTTTTTCCATTATTATTATTATTATTATTATTACATTTTAACGTCCATTTATTATTAACTACAAATTTTAGGACGGGTTATCTATAGGTTCCGACCCTTTTCTAGCAAATCTTCCCTTGGTAGCTAGCCAATCATTTGTTTCTGGGTATTTCATTGAATGGAAGTAAAATAAGGCATATATGTTTCATTTAAGGGGCAGGCAATTGGGTTTCTACTGAGAAAATAAATGTTTCTACTAAGGGACCTCCGTCTGAAATGTCTGATATACCCTAACAAGGATTTACATATTTTGAATTTATTTTGTAATTTGGTACCTTAATTTTACTTAAAAATGCAAATAAATAAATATATTAAAAATGTTAAATATCATTATATCCTCAAATAATAAGGGTTCAAATACATAAGTGACAGCTTCTAACTGAATTCTCTAATCCGGCATTATCTCTAATCCGACTGTACTGCGGTCCCGACAAAGCCGGATTAGGGAGAGTCTACTGCATATATATATATATATATATGTTCAAGCTCCTCTTCTCACAACTACTTCTGTTGCAACTACTCTTGTTACAGATTTCTTGGCCTAGAAAATCAAATGAAACCATTTTTAAGGCGATAGCTTACCCCGTGTTTGAGAAAAGTGGATAAATAGTAGTTGAATTAAGTTTTTGATTTGGGTACTTAAAATCATGGGAATAAGTTAAAATATTTTCTGCATATTTGAAATTCATATAAACAAAGATGTTTAAATTTTGGTTACGTTTGGAATTAATATTTTAATAATAGACATGCAACGTTTTGGGAACTTCATATATTTTCCTTAATATCTCAAAAAGGGTTGGGAAATGGTAGTATGTTCTTTGTGGAGGAAAATTATTCTTAGTGAATTATTACAACTTAAACAACTCATTATTACAAAAATAAATTACATAATATCATATTAAGCCAGAAATTAATGTACGGGGACGACAAAAGATAAAAACAGACAAAATTATAGATTCAAATCAATCAACAAAATGCTTAATCCTTCATTTTGTTATGGCAATGATATGAATAGTCCTTCATGTCTCTCATGCGGCTAATCCCAGTCCTAGAAAAATAAACTAAATCATGGATTGACCTGTTAACCCTTTTGTTGCTCTGAACGAGTTAACTCGTGTACGAAAAGCAGTGCCCCAGACGCTCCACACGAGTTAACTCGTGTTCCACTGTCGGTGCCCCTCACGCTCCACACGAGTTAACTCGTGGACAGTATTAGCCCCGTCTGTCACTTCTCCGGCCTAGTTCTATTAACTTGCATAAAATCAGTAGGACCTAGCGATATTAAGGATGGTTCGTAGGTTCATTAAATCTACGGAATATTATAATCTTTAATTAACTAATGTGTTTATACAATAACCATACTATGTAAGGGTGCGTTTACACTAGGATAGTTATTGCAGGATATTTATATCAGAGAGAAATTCTGACTAATGGAAACCATTTAAAATGTATGTCTGAAATAAATTGCTCATGGTTTGCATTAGTCAGAATTTCTCTCTGACATAAATATCCTGCAATAACTATCCTAGTGTAAACGCACCCTAAGATTTTATAATGTCTTATCTCTGAGGCATCTAAAGAAGCCATAATGAAATGATGCATTCAATATAATTTTCTGAGAATTTCTAGGATCTGTAAAGACTAATAATTTTTGTCTAAAGGTTAAAGTAACAGAGACTTTCAATAAATATCTCAATTATCCTATAATTGCTAGTGATTTTATTATTTACGAATAGAGCTTCATCCGGTTCTTCACAAACTTTTCGATTTCATCAAATCTTCATCGTATAATAATTGATATTTTTCATTGTGCAAGTCTATTAGTATCTATAAAAAAAATGTTAAGTCCTACAATCGGCATTGTTATGCGTAATTGTTGAAGCTGGCGCACCTCGCCGCCTATTTGCAGTGTCGTACTAAGATTTGTCTCTCCAGCCATATTGTTGCTGTTTATATTTTTCAGCCACAATTTGGATCTTGTATAGTACAGTTGCTAGCCTCCTTCGATATGAGTGACGATGCACCTCGTTTTCTGAGAGAGAGGAAAGAGTCGAACGGTAGTGAAGTCGAGATGAGGAGAGATTGGCGAGCGTACGGGGGGAGTTAGACGGAAAAGCATCGAGCGTATTGGGCGCTGCGAGTCGCTTCATTCGTCAGCAAAGAAAGGGTTAAACTAAAAAATAATCATATTCTACGTGAAGAAGAATTTTTGTTGAAGGATTACAAAAAAATCCGTTAGGTTAGGTTTGTTACACTTTTAGAAAATTTCCCACATTAAACAGTCTATTTTAAGCAATTGTACTAGTTAACACTATAAATAAGGTTTAGAGTTTTTTTTTTTTTTACTAATAATAGCAACTAGTCTACTACTAGCAACTAAACTAAAAAGGTTTTAGCTCTTTAAATAGCCTTGTTAACCATGTTTTATTAACCCTTAGAATGCTAGCGGATCTGAGAGGGACCGACCGCCGGGTGCTACGAGCTTTGAGAGCCGATGCTACCCCCAGTGCTAGCCTATTTTCCACCCTCCGCGTGCGACTTTGGTTTGGAACAAGACTATACTCAGACAGAGCTCCCGCCTTGGGTCGCTCTTATTACGTAGATATATAACAGGGGACATGCAAAATTGCTTGTTTTGTTGTAATTTAAGATGCTAATTTCATTAATTGTGTGTACTTTAGTGTGACCTTTTCAATTATTATAACAAGTTTCTTATTAAAATTAATAAATAAACAGTTTCTAAAATAATATTTCAATTGTTTCCGAAATATTTTAGTTTTAAATTTAGCACTATTAGCCCTGTTAGTATGAATGCACCCTTTTATCAAACTATTCATGAAAACACTTTCTCTTCTCTTCATTTTACCCATTTTATGATTTATATCATTGTTATGATTCTTCAATTTATTTAGTAATTTTTTTAAAATATTGATTGATCTTTATTGATAATTTACAATCTGTACAGTTATGTACAATAAGTAATTATTTAGTAAATAACTGGGTCTTTTTTTACTAAAAACTAATCATTTTATTTTTATATGCTACTCATAAAACTGGTTACGTCCAATAATTACTTGCTGGAAAAAAACAACACTTTTTTAAAATTTGTGTTTTGTATTTATTTTAAAAACAAATTTATTTATAATAAGCAGTATAGGCGCTAATGACCTACATGTAGATGCGCCGTAAAAAAATAATAATAAAAAAAATAAGTAGTATATTAATTACTATTAATTAGTAAATAGTAATATAATAATAAAGTAATGAATTAGAAGTAAATAGTAGGTATATAACAAAAATATTAATAATAAACATATAAATATAAAAATAAATAATAAACCGAAACTAGTACTGAGAAATATTTCTTAGGGTCATATTTCCCCACCCCTAATTTAGCCTAAAGGTGGGAAAAGGTTTGGCAAATTTTAGTATTTTAGTTCTGCAAACAGTAGAAATAACAACCCAACCCCTGCAGGTAGCCGCCTTGGTACAGTCTGAATTGGTGATAATGGACCTTTCAGGTGGTCTAGGACACTCCGCTCGAGATAAAGTTAGCTTCCACAAACAATAAAACCGGGAAAAACACACGTAAAGACATTCTTCTGCTATCTATCGGATAGCTAAGTAACTAGACTAGTTGTACAGCGTGATACAAGAGATCTCTGGGCTTTCTGGAAGCAGAGATTATACAAAGAATATGAAAACGAATATATTCGTATGTCGCACTCTGAGGAATGTCCTGGCTGCACGAATATATTCGTGCTTCGCACTCAGAGCATTTTTTTAGAGAACGAATATATTCGTTTATAGCACGGAAAGGGTTAATGTTGATCCTGAAAACTGCTTTTGGACAATACATCAATAGATGATACAAATGCACAAGCTGAAGCCACCTTTCCCTTATTTGTGCCTACATAACATTTTAGAGGCAAAACAATTTAAAATTAAATTTATTTCTATATTAAAAAAATACTCTCAGAATATGTTTATTATGTCTATTGTTTAACAAGAAAAGGAGCACATAATTATATATATGTATGTATATATGTATATATATATATATATATATATATATATATATATATATATATATATACATACACAAATTCAACCTTTTCCAATCCAAAGTCAATTGGAAATGGTTGAATTTGAAATGGAAAAGGTTGAACTTAGAAATTCTTATTTATATGTATGTGTGTGTAAATTTAAATTTGCCAATGCTTTTGTTATTAAGGAGCTACAATTGATGGCCATTTTAGGGTGCAAATCAAATCATTTATGTTCATGTTATGAGATCGATGCCATAAGGAGCAAAGAGAGCGAAGAAACAAGCTGAAAGACAATACCCAATCTCTCAGCACTCTTAAAGCTAAAATGTTTTGATTCCCAGTCTCACAGGAATGATTAAGTTCTGTTGAGTCCGGATAAACAGAATGGTATTGTTTATCAAATGTAACATATCTTCAGAAAACATTTTATTAATGACATTTTAGCAAATGTCGTTTTTTTTTTTTTTTATTTTTTTTTTAAAAATAGGCAAATATTATTAAATAGAAATACGTACCAAATGGATTCTTGGCTTCAACAGGTAGAAGTGTAGTTAACGGGTCTGATTTTCCCTGTTTATTTACTGCTCGTACTCTAAATTTATACTTATGTTTTGGTGTAAGCCCTGCAATTTCTAATGTAGTCTCTCTTCCAGCCGTTTCACCTGCAGGAACCCACCTTCCTATAACAAAATATTATGTATTAAAAATACAGAATAATAACATTGGGGGATATGATTGAATATCAAATAGATAGCTTTTCAATGTTGTCAAAATTACATTTGTAATTGTTGGAATAAATCAACAATATTTATTATTTGGAGATTATTTGGCTTATCCAGGTAGTTATTAGTTTTATGAAACAATTACAATGATGATGAACCTTTCACAATGATCTAAGATAATTTAAATGTAAAAACAATTTTTTGGAAAATATAAAAACATTGAAAGGTGTTTGATATTTTATAACTACTATGTAGAAGTGGCCATGTTTTCATGTAACGAGAGTTTTTAAAACTAAAAATTAATTTTATGTAACACAAATATTGTATTGTAACTATCAATACTAACATAATTATACTGTTACAAAATAAATAATTCAAAATGAGTGTAATTGCCATCGTTATTGATGTATTTATGGGATACAAATTTTTGAACTGAGTTCCAGATTAAGGAAAAATCACATTTCTTGGCAAGAACTAATAATTTTCTGATAATATTCTTGAAAGAATGCAGTTGCTCATAACAAATCATTTTTAGCATTATTATTATTTAAAACATAATGTAATTACCTGTTGCCTCATCTAGTTTTTCTACTACATAGTTTTCAATTGGACATCCTCCATCATCATCTGGGGGTGCCCAGGTCAGTTTACAACCTTCTGAATGAACATCAGATACTTTGAGTGGGCCATTAGGAATACCAGGTTTGTCTAAAATTACACCACAAAATGTTGAACATACATGTAATAAAATAATTTTATTTATAACAATAGAAATATAAAAGTTAATATTTAATATAAAAAATATAAGCTTTAAAATTATAATATAAAATAAAATAAATAATATAAATAAAATTATAATATAAAATAAAATGTCATTGCAATGTAAAATTGCAATGACATTTCCATCTCATTATTATTATTTCATCCAAAGATAATACAAATGTACTTATAAGATAATATATTAAATAGGAAGTGATTACTATAGTTGTGATAAAAAGAAAGCTGTTTTACTATGATTTAAAATAAGCTTACCTAATACTGTGACTTTGACTTCGGCAATATCTTTGCCATTGACCATTGATATTTTCTGCTGTTATTTTGTATTTTCCTGAATCAGCTCTGGTAGCAGAACGAACACTGAGTTTTGAACCATAATCGTAATGAGTTACTTTGACATTTCCTCTTGTAACCACTTCTTTGACACCAAGTATCCATGTTGTAGTAGGCATTGGTTCACCACTAACCTTAACATTGAATTTGAAGGCTTGACCTGCTTTAATTGTAATGTCAATAAGAGTAGATCGATCAATTTTTGGTGCCATATTCCTTGGTTTAGTAATTATAATAGGCGTAGGATCACTTGCATCACCAGGTCCTGCTGCATTTACAGCCCGAACTTGGAATTGATATGATTCACCTTCAGTTAAGTCAGGAACAGTTGCTGTATTCTGGTAAGCTGGAACAACAAGAGCTTTTTCCCAATTGCCATATTTGTCTTTCTTTTCAATAATATATTCAATAATAGGCGATCCTCCATCATTTGCAGGAGGAGACCATTTCAAGTCAACATGGTCTTTGTCCCAGTCTGTAGCCTCTAAATCCTGAGGCTTTCCTGGTTCATCTAAAAAAAACAAAGAAATAAGTAATTTAATACATGAAAAATATTAAATCATAGAAATTTATTTCTGGAGTAATTTACATGTAAACAAGTTGTAGAGCTGTTAAGTAGTTTTCAAACCAATCTTCATGAAAATGATTCCTACTAACCTCTATTCCTCCCAACATCTATTACTATTGTCATTTTAGTTTACATTTTTTGATGGTTGAAGTTATGCATGACACTATACATAACATAGTGCTTTGCGTGTTAAATAATGAATTACATTGACAATGAATGTCATTGTCTAAACCTTGTCAGGCTGCTTTCCCTTACAGGATGATTCATTGTGAATTTGGTTTGTTGATTTTATCAAAATAAATAACTACTTATAAATATGAAAGTATTAATATTAATTTCTATTAATATTAATACTTTCATGTTAATATTAGTGGCTGCAGTGATAAAGTCCTTTTAATATTAAATATTAAGGCAACTGATACTAATCCTGGTTCATTTAATTATGATAATGATCCAAATAATTGTTTAAATAATCAAAAGTAAAAATAATATTTTCTTTATTCTACCAATAAATAAATATAAAAGGATTAATTAGTGCTAATGACCTAAGCAGTCCGAGCACCTATAATATAAATAATAAAAAAAAGTATTAATATTGACTAATCAGTAAATTAAATCTTCCAGCATTCTAAGTCTTCATTTGTCTACTAAATATCCAAGGAAATTGCTCTTTTCAATGAAAATAAATTAAATAATAACTATAAATTATAAACATACCATATGGGTTTTTGGCTATGATAGATGTTTCTGTTTCTAGTGGTTCTGATTCTCCTTCAGCATTTACAGCAAACACTCTGAAAGAGTACTCATTACCTGGAGTTAGGCCAGTTACATCCAAATCTGCAAAGAAAATGAATAATTTGCAACATTTATATTTTTAATGAAGGATAAACATATTTAAATTTATTTATTAAAGGGTAAGGGTACTCTTACGGGTTGTAATATTTGAATTCAATCAGACCTGATTCTTCTTGATTTTTTTTCTCTCTCATCTTTTAATAAACTGTTTAAAAATTTAGTTTAATGTTTTAATTCGTCTTCAACAAATTGATTTTAAAATGCACTTATTTTACTAGGCATAAAAGTTCTTTTAACACGAACGAAGAAGCACTGGAGTGCCCGTACTGCCAGATGTATTATTATATAAGATAATTATGGAAATAAAGAAAAAAAAATATTTTGAATATAATGAAGTGAGTGTTTAAAAATCAATAAAAGTTCATGTAAATAATAATATATTTTAGTGAAATGTAAGAAAACTATAAAGGTTTTGATATAATTGTGACCTAATAAATGTTTTATTAAAAGTCTCACGTAATAATTCAAATTTTCTGATAGAGAATGATGTTTTTAACTACGTAAGCATTGTATAGAGAATGAGGAGGATAATTTGTTATTTGAAGTTTGGAAATTTATTAATTTCAATGGAATCGATATTTCTAAGTGTAATTTTATGTTTTCATCTCTAGTATTTTTGACTCAACTAAGTATATTTACTTTTCTCAAAAAAATAACAGTTCATTTTTTATTTTTGTACCACTTTATTAATAGAATTAAACAGCATGTAAAAAATATTGACGAAAAATCGAATAATAGACCATGCTTTCAAAAACATGCATTTATTTGACTTTGACAATATAACGATAAAGTAAATATTTATATTACAAAAACAATAAGAATTCAGTTAATATAAAAACAGAGATTCAATTTTAAATAAAATATTTTATAATAATATCAGTCAATAAGAAATTATATTATTTAAATTTTAACGTTCAATTGTACATGAAAAAGATTTTTAGGGTGAGTTTTCTAGAGGTTACGACCCATTTTTAGCCAGGATAGGGCTGATACCTTTGACGATTTTAAAAGAAAATTCATCACCAAAAGAGGGAACACACGAGCTTAATGATAGTGATATAAAGGATTAAGAAAATAGGATAAACATCTGATATGATGATCACCCTCAGCCTTAATTTATCTTGCGAGCGGACCAAAGATGCATGCCAAATGTTTTATATACTGGCCAATGTATGAATTTTATGTTGGGAATTTTAGATTTGTGGGCGAGGTTAGCTCAGTGGTAGAGCACTCGACTAATGAACTGGAGGACCAGGTTCAAAACCCGAGCGCGCACTAAAGGTTTTGTCTTCTAGTGCTGCCGTTCGAGGGTTGGATTTGGGGTCCCAGATCGTCCCTAGGCTCACCCAGCCTTTAATTAATTTAATTAATAATGGGTACCTTGGGTGCTAATGACTCTCCCAGTTGAAGCAGCCAAGGGGAAAATCAGGCGGCCGGAGCACAGTGTTGACCACACTATCTCCCTAGTGTGCTGTACGGTCAATAATCAGATACCTCTACAGTATCTGCCCCTCTGGGCCCTTGTGGCCTGTTACGGGACTGATTTTTTTATTTTTTATTTTAGATTTGTCCATTACTAATATGATAAGAAAAAAAATCTATATAATTAAATAAATTTATGTAAAAAGGTGTTAATGTTTCCATGACCTCTGGCAAGGACAGGAAAGTGCTCCTTTTTTTTTTTGCGGACTTAAGCCATATAAATTGGAAAAAAGTCATTTCCTGTTCATTTATATTTTCATATATCTTAAAATTGAAATGCTATACTCTAATAATAATAATTGATGTTACATTAAAATTTTAGAAACCAGTTTCTGGAACAGGTATCGTGTACGCCATACCCTCAACTCATGTCCAATCCTCCTAGCATTTGTTAGCTCTCCATAGAGCCAATCAGTGTAGAGCTACACTCAACAGTCCGTCTTTGGACTGTTTTATAACTATCACAATAATGATTTTGTGTGTGTGAAATAGTTTTGAGTCACAAATGAATAATTTGATTCTCTTCGCTCAGAGGGTCGAGATCAGCCCAGTGGTAGAGCACTCGACGCTTAAAGGACCTGAGTTTAAAACTCGGGCGCCTTCTAAAGATTTTCTTTTCAGTTATAATCGTTTAAGGGTGGGATTCGGGGTCCCAGACCGTCCCTAGGCCTAAAAAGCCTTTAATTAATTTAATAGGTATCTGCAAAGGGAAAAATCAGATGGCCAGAGCATAGTACTGACCGCTTGCTATCTCCCTAGTGTATCTTATGGACAAGTATCAGATACCTCTACAGTATCTGCTTCCCTGTGAATTGATTTTTTTTTAGCATAAATATGCTAATCTGGAAAAAAAACTGTTATAAAAAGTCTCACAAAACAGTATCCGCAGGCGTTCGCGCATGCGCATTGGCCTTGTACGAAAAAGAAGAATGTATATTATAGAGTTATAATAATGTTATAGAGTACATTACATAGGTTTGTCTGGTGGACCTAAGCGTTACAAAAAAGTGTCACAAAAATGTGTCCGCTGGCGTTTGCTCATTCGCGGTGGCCATGTACGGAAAAGAAGACAACCTTCTACCTTCTCTTAATTCTCTAACTTCTCTTCCTTCTCTTAATTCTCTACCTTCTCTTAATTCTCTACCTTCTCTTAATTCTCTACCTTCTCTAACTTCGCTAACTTCTCTTAATTCTCTAACTTCTCTTAATCCTCTAACTTCTCTTAATTCTTTACCATCTCTTAATTCTCTAACTTAATGAATATGATTCAATCTAATAATTGAATCATATTCATAGATTTAAAATCTGTTAAAAGGATCAATATGATCTCATTAAACTCCATATTTTTTTCCATTATTTGCCTTAAGGAAAACATTTGGTCAATAGTTGACCTATTCCTCCTGAAGCCAGCTTGCTGATTGCCCATCGAGCTTGCCAACTGTCACTAATCAGTTATATTAAATAACAGATAATACTTTATATGCACTGTTCAGCAGGCCAATTCCCCAGAAATTGTTGTAGTCTGTGGATACCCATATAATAAATAAAAAAAAAAAAAAAAGAAAATCCAAGGGCCCAGAGGAGCAATACTGTAGAGGTATCTGATACTTAACCATACAGCACACTAGGGAGATAGTGTGGTCAATACTATGCTCCGGCCGCTTGATTTTTCCCTTTGCAGGTACCCATTAATTAATTAACTAATTAATTAAAGGCTTGGTGAGCCTAGGGACGACCTGGGACCCCAAATCCAACCCTTGAACGACAGCACTAGAAGAAAAATTCTTTAGTGCACGCTCTGGTTTTGAACCTGGGTCCTCCAGTTCATTAATCGAGTGTTCTAACACTGAGCTAACCTCGCCCCCTACCCATATAATAGAATAAAAAAATAATTAATAACTTACTTGGCTCTGTTGACCTTCCACATGGAATCCATGTACCTTTTGTTGGATCAAATTTCTCAACTGCATAATATTCAATAGGACAGCCACCATCGTCTTTAGGTCTCTTCCATTTTAGATGGCATCCATCTTTATGAATATCTGATACCTGAAATGTCAGAAATTACAAACTACCTACAGAGGAGTGATGTATCAATCTTATCTGGATCTTGGTTTATAGTATGCATAGCTAATAATCACAGATCAATCAACGAGGGGGTTATGATTTAGATTGCAAAGATCAATTTAAAAAAAAAAAATGTATCAAACTGGTCTGGTCTGCACCTATCAAATGCCCTCCTGATGAGGTAAAATATCTTTAGCCAGGTCTTAACACTTAACAAAATTCCAGTAGCTACAAAGTGTATAGGAGTTCTTATAAATTAATTTTTGGTTAACATCCATTTATTAATAACAGAAATTTTCTGAGACTTATAAATTATACATATATAAAAAATGAAACTGTCCTTAATATATAAATGAGTAAGTCTACATCTTGAGAACTCAGTGAAGTTGTAAACAAATCAACGGAAGTATATAACGCTACCTCTTCTCCTCCCTTACATTCAAAAGAGAAATTAAAGCAGTGATCCTACAATAGAGTTGAATGTATAAAAAAACCTTTTCTTACAAGTCTCTAATTCGACTCGTACTTTTAACTATCAAATAGCAATATGTATAAGCTATGTTTAAACATTATTTACATCAATATTACTGCTTAGTACAAGTAGTACCTACTTATTTTGTTTTCCTTTCAATTTCAATCAAATTATAACAAGAAGATCTACTACATTTGAAAGTCAATGCACTGTAAACAAAATATTCGCTACATTCGCTTTAATTTCTAAGAACGTACCCCTCATAAATATTGAGACTACTGTTTAGCATATACTTTATGAATAGCATAATGTTTACTACTTATGAATAGCATAATGTTTAGCATATACTTATGAATCTATATTAACTGAATAAGTATTTAGTTCAATATTTACCTGTAGAGGCCCTTGCGGAGGAGATGGTTTGTCAGTTACAATAACTTGTACGCTAACTTGGTCTCTTCCAGAACTGTTTGTCGCTGTTACTACATATTCTCCTGAATCATTGCGAGATACTGGTCTAACAGTAAGCTTTGTATAGTAATCTACATTTTCAACTGTTACTGTTTTTGAGTTCCTATTGCAATAAAATACAAATATTTTCTTAAAAAAAGATAAAAACTGTGATAAACAATGTGATATGTTTCTTTACTTTTATTTTCAAAATGGTTAGCATAAATAATAAATAACATGATACTATCAATTTTTGTTTTCATTAATGCATAAAACATTTTAACAGAAGCATAACACACATTTCAATAACAATGTTTTTTATTTTTCAGAAAATAGTCTTTAAACCTAAAAATAAATTACAAAATTTAACTGATGGCAATAAATGAAGAGCATCAAAATTCAGTCGTCTTTAGAGAGCTTTTCCCTTCTCTATAGGGGTGAAACTACTACTAATATTGCATGAAGATGCTTGTATCAGGTTTTCATTGAAAGTAAATAAGTTTTAAAAAAAAATACTTCTGAATAAAAATTAATTTCATTAAAAATTTAAAAAAAATAATAATTTTCCAAAATCAAGTCCTTCTGAATTATCAACCTATTTTATGGATTTTGAAAATTGTGTATGCAATTAAGAGACTGCAAAAAAATATATGTAAATTATTTTCTAAAATGACAACCATAATTATCATAGAACAAACATTTTTTTTTTATTTATTTATTTATTTTTTTTTTTTATTTTTTTTTTTTTATATGGTGATTCTGCATGTAGGCTATTATCACTGGGCTATCTACAGGTTGCCAACGTTACTAAACATCCATGGTGCAGCGGGGTATTCTTTTAATTGGCTCTGAAAAGAAAAATCTCAACCTGCTGCAGGCGGGCATCTCCTGCTTGAGAATCCAAGGTGTTAGCCACAGGATCATGGAGAGACCTGTTTGTTCTGTTTTTTCTGGTAGTAAATTTAACAAATACTCATTAAATTCATAAGTCAAAGAATAAAATAATTCCCAGGAAGAAATAAAACTTTAAAGTGATTTTTCATTTGTTAAAATAAACTGAACTTGATTTTGAATATTATCTCCTAATCAATATTGTTTCTTCAATCATTCCAAATCAGATATGTGTCTAATTATTGGAGTGGACATGTAAATACAGATAAACAGTACCTTATAACATTCATATTACATTTCCATTCAACAGTTGGTGGTGGTTCTCCAATTATATTAGCATCAAATTTCAGCAAAGATCCCACAGAGAGAGTTATGTCCTTTAAGTTTCTTCTGTCTATTCTGGGAGCAACTAAAAATTGTATTTGTTATTAGCAAGTAATATTTTGCGGAATTAATAATTGTGTTTCTAGCAGTTTTCATGTAATATATATATATATATATATATATATATATATATATATATATATATATATATATATAATTAAATTTGGCACAAAATTACTTTGTGTGATTTCAAAGGTCGAGTTTGTTAATCAGCCCATCAGAACATTGTGCAAAATTCATGCAAAACAAATCGTAACACGATTTTGCGTTCATAGGCTTGTAGGCACACTATTTATAGTTTTTTAACATAGGGATACGAATGTAACCTTTTTTAAGGAGTCATCTATCAGCATTTTCAAGAAAAGTGAATAATACTTATTTTTGTGGTAGGCGGAAGGTCAAATAATAAAAACTTCAACATACAGTATCACCAACTTCATTACGTCCCTACATGTTTCACACCTTTTTTGGTGCCTCTTCAGGGGAAAAGTTACATATGTAAAACTTACAGCCTCAATCTGAGAAGGATAACCTTCCACCAGTACGGCCACATCAAATTACGGATTTTTCAAATGATTTTTTAAGTTTGTTCTCCTTAGTGCTTTATTGGTTATTGTTTTTATAATTGATTTAACAGGTTGAGTGCTACACCGGATACAGGTGTCTCTTTTGATTTACACATGCAAGCCACACCCGTGTCCACTCCACGTTTTTTTTTTTTTTTAATTTCGGATATTTTAATTACTATATTCAAAAAATTATTGTAGCATATGAATACTAACACCTTAGGTATTCATAAAAATGCATTGGCCCAGGAGACAAAAATGCAAAATTTAGCTTAGCTCTCAATCTGTTAAGCAGTAAAATGAATTTGTTAGTAAAAAAATATAATACATTTTTTGTTATTTGTAAGAGAGATTTCCAAGTACAAGGTGAACAGGCCGAGTGGGTAATTTCCACTACTGTAAGGTTTCAGTTTTTTTTTTTTTTTTTTTTTTTTTTACTTCAATGGAACATTTAATACTTAGAATAAAAATAAAATATAACTTACGATATCTTGGTTTAGCAATGAATGTCTTGCTTGGATCACTAGGTTTACTTTGTCCAGCTTTATTTAAGGCAATAACTCTGAATTGATATTCATTTCCTTCAACCAAACCTGTTACAAGAGCTTGGGGAGTAGCTGTCGTTGTTTCCAAGGCCTTTTCCCAGATACCACTGCCACAAAGAACACATAAATTAAAACAAAATTAAAAATATTAATAAAAATGTAAAATGTGTTTGTGAAGTCCATAAATCATCCCTGAAAACTAAACTAAATCCTTCATATTTGTTTATCTATGGGATTAGCTTCCAGGACAGTAAATTCTAGATAGCTACATGAAGTAAACGATAAATAACAAACTAAGTAAGATTTTTTTGTATGCTTGACTCCATTAGGTAGATGTAAAATAGTATTTTTAGGTTGTATGTTAACTCTTTATGGACAGGACTATGTATGAACTTGTTACTCCCTCAGGTGACCCTGCCTTTACCCAATCTTGCACTACATTCCGTGCTATTACGCTATTCCTAACTGATTTATTTAGTTTCTCTCTATCGCCTTTAATTTAAATATTGTTTTGTTACCTTTTATATAATAATTATTATAATTATAACATGAGCAATAAATAAAAGATTAATTCAAAATAATTTAAACTAGAATTATTAATTACGTAAAATAAGTTTTTTTTTATTAGATTTATATGTTCATTTATTATTATATATATATATATATATATATATATATATATATATATATATATATATATATATTGTAATAAAATTCTAACTTGTAAAATAATGGGTTTTAAATTCGAATAGCCGTTAGAGACAAGAAAGGCGCGAATGGTATAAGTGTGAAATTAAATAATTTTAACTTTCTATTTTCAATTTTTAAGAAAATAAATGAATAAACAAATCGTTTCTATATTGTTATATTTATGGTCCATTCTAACTTACAATTTTCAAGCATAAATATTCAATTAGACTCATTAATTTTTTTTTCCTGGATGGAATGCATCCAGGGTGCAGCCAGGAATTTTCTCAGCGAGCCCTGAGATGAGAAAATTCCTGTCGCCGGTGGGGATCGAACCCACCATCTCCCGCTTACGAATCTAAGGTGCTAGCCACTAGATCACGGGAGACCCCCTTTTATGCTATTACATTAAAAGGAAACTTCTGTCCCCCAAAACTGCAATGCTCCCACTGAAAATTTAATTGTTTTTGCTCTGCAAAAGACTCCCTGTCTTCCTCGGAATTCTCTTTGTCAACACTTCCTGAAGCTGAGGAAGGACCAGTCTACATAGGATATATCTTCTGAGAAGACTCACTCATGTCATCCTAATATGGTCGGCCTAAAATGCAAGCTCCAATATATTGGTACTTGTTTGTCTGGGACATGGCCAGTCAACACCATTATACTGGTACTTTGTCATTTGGGCCAAAGCCGCGCACCACCAATATATTGGTATTTCATCATGTAAGGGTTAATTAGTGCTGTAAAACGTATTTCATTAAATATTTATCTAAATATGCTTTATGCATTAACTTTGCATCTCTTAAAGGGCATATCGAAATCCCAATTTCATACAAGCCAAAAATGATTCAAATTGGTAATTTAAGCTCAGCCAAATAAAACATTCTGGTCAAGATCAAACATTTAAAAACAGTCTAAAGCCATCTATACAAATAAACTTTAATCAGTAGGTTCTCTCATATCACAAGATGTTGAGAAACAGCCATGAATGTAATAGTTAACATATAAACAATTGATGATTGAAATAGATTCTACTGAAAGTAACTTTTGTCAGATTGATATTGAAGTAAATTTTTAAAGCATCCAATATTTGTGTTTTGTTTTATTTGTGGACAATTTTTACAAGCAATGAGACCATCTTTACAATACTTTTCTGCCCCAGTTAAATAACATAAATGATTTTGTAAAAACACATTTTAACAACAAAAAAAAAGAAAAAAAAAAAAAAAAAGAAGAAGTTTTTGAATAATTTATTGATGTGACATTTCACTTTTGTGTTATGAATCTAACCAAAATTGATACACCTCTCATTTTTATCAAACATTTATTTACATGCATTGTTGCCTGACTAACCAGATCAGGGACTATTTACATTTACAATTTTTTTTTTTATAGCACATTGACTTCCATGGCAGCTCTGTTTCGAAAATTATTCGAACATTCTTTGGTTTTTATAGTACTTGCAAGAACTTGAGTCACCTTTTTAGAGGAAGGCTAGCCTTTTTCGACCAATGAAGAAGATGCAACTTCATTATGACACCCCAACTTTAGAAAGAAACCCCATTAGAAAGCCAGTAGAAGCAACACACAAAAACGTTCTAATATATTAGTTTATAAAAATACTTTTAATAAACCTATGCTTTACCTATATTTATCTTTCTTTTCAATAATATATCCAGTAATAGGAGATCCTCCATCAGATATAGGTTCTTGCCAAATAAGGTCTGCTTGATTTTGATTCCAATCAACTACTGTTGGAGCCCCTGGTTCACTTGGTTCCACTAGAAAATTTTAAGTTATGAGAGAACAACAAATTTAGTTTCATAGCCAATGTTTATGGGGGTAAAAAGAAAAACTTAAAAGGGGGGATATAATGTTCTCTTTAAGAATCAAATTTAAATAGATAGATCTTAAATCATCCATTTAATAACTCACCAAAAGGATCTTTAGCAATGATTGAACTATATGCTTCAAGAGGCTCCGAAACTCCTTCTTTGTTTACAGCTTTTACTCGGAATAAGTATTCATGCCCGGGAGTAAGGTCTGTTACTTCCATTTCAGGAATAGGAGTTTGACCAACAGGTAACCATACACCTGTTTCTGGATCAAATTTCTCTACTATATATGATTCTATAGGTTCTCCTCCATCATCTTTAGGTTTCTTCCACTTTAGTGTACAACCATCTTTCCTTATGTCTAAAACTTCCAATGGTCCTTCAGGTTTGCCTGGTTTGCCTGGAACATTACTTCTAATTAATATCACATAGAATTATAATAGGAGATTTTTATTCCTAATTCTAATAAAATTATTGTGTATTAAAAGAAAGGCTTTACTTCCTTTCAGGACATACTTATTGATCATTAGGTCCATTACAAACCTATAAAATTTAACGAATCATCGTACTCTTATTTAGATGTTATGTTATAAATCTACTTTTAATTAGCCACTTGAAAACATAAAGGAAAAAAAGTCCAACTAGAGAACATTTTTTGTATTATTATTGGATAATTAGAAATTAATTGTTGGAAAAAAATTCATAAAATTAAATAATGGTGCAACGAGATGTTGGGTTATAAGTATGTAATAAATTCCACAAGAATGTATTCATAATGTTATATCAGAGAATCTACAATTTCATATTTAATAATTCAGTAGATGACACTTGCGCTCAAGAGAAAATGCAAATTTATTATATTACAGAAAAAAAGTTTCTTGAAACAGAACAAAAAAAAAATTATTACACAAATTAAACGAATACAACAAAATCGAACATTATGGATTTTATTTTAATTTGTTTAATTGAATTCTTTTGATTATAACTAAAAACAGGCAATATTATGTTTGACCTTTTTGACTATTCATAAAAATGGAGGACTTAATTGAGATCTAGATAACAGAAATAATATTACAAACAATATGATCATCTTTATTAATCCATTAACTCAATACTGATAGATATGTCAAAATTTATAACATGATGGAGGCTGTTGTCATATCTTTACGATTGAGCAGCAACAATAACAAATAAAAAAATAACATGCGTAAAAATAAATGTCCAATAATCTCCATCAATTTTTACATATGAGCACGCACACAGGTTCTTTAAAAGCCTTAAAATGATCTCAAAATATAGGAAAAAGCACAAGTGTGTCTGTATTTGAAGAGCTTGATTAATTTAAGAAAATGATTCATAAAAATATATAAATATTTATGAAGAAAATACAAGTTCTTACTAATGACAGTGATCTCTACTTCAGCATCATCTGCACCATATCTATTAGACGCATGAATTTTGTATGTGCCGGTATCTTTTCTTTCAGTAGCTTGTACAACAAATTTTGTATTATTAGGTGAAACTTCAATTTGGCGTGATCCACTTGATGATATCATTTTATTTCCTTTATACCAAACTATTTCTGGAGGAGGTTCACCTAAAACCTTTACCAGGAACATTATAGGCTCTCCTTCCCGTACAGTCAAATTCTTCAAGTTTTTACGGTCAATTTTTGGAGGCACTAAAACAGAAATATTAAAATATATAGGATCGATGGTATATAAATAACAATTCATACAAATACAAAACTAGTTACTAATAAAATTATCTAATAATTAAATGTATCTTGTCCTAACTATTGATTGGTATAGATTCAAATGTCTGGAAACAAAGGAATTAAATTGAAAATAAACAATTGAAACATCTTTATCAGAACAAAAACATATTTATGAGATGAAGCCTGTGATTTCATCATAAATAATCATTTGATTAATATACTTCTGAATATATTCTAATAAATCCAATACAGGTGTTTTAAAACATATAAACTTTTACAGCAAGGGAACAATATGAAAACTAATGTTATTGAGTATAGAAAGATGCCTTGACAATATAACAGACACTTATTCAGTTATTCAGCAAGCAGATCAGTTTTTGTTTAAATATATGACAAATTAGTTATATAACTAAGCATATATTGTTTTAAAGCTATATTTCTTTTGAAAAAAAAAAAGTTCTTTGCAACTTGGTATAATTTTTTTTTTTGAATTTTGTAATAATGGATAGCAATAACGTTTAAAAAAATATTGTCAAAATGTACATATACTTTTATGAATATGAATAGCTCATAATGAGTGTGACAATTAATGTGTTCCTAAATCAAATACTTTCTTGATATTTCGTTTAATGCTATTTCATGCTCACATAAAGTAAAATAGGACATCATCCAAGAAAACATAATAAAAGGGGCATACACTGACTGAAAACATTGTAAGTGCTTTTCTCTTTTGTACATAATAATTTAGATTAAAAATATATATACATTTTCGTGGTTTCGGGGTGATAGTTTTGCTTGGTAAACTTGGTTGCCCAGGACCAGCATCATTTACAGCAATTACACGAAATTCATATTCAACTCCTTCGTCCAAATCTTCTGCTCGGGCTTTAACATCAGGCGCTTTAACTTCAGCACATTTAGTCCACTTGGGGCTTCCTTTCTCCCTCTTTTCCACAATATATCCAGTTATTGGTGATCCACCATCATTTACAGGTGGTGCCCATTTTAAATCAACAAAATCTTTATCCCAATCAACAATTTCTGGAGGATTTGGTGCTCCTGGTTCATCTGGAAGAATATATAACATAAGAAATCATAATACAATTCTGAAAGCTTGTTAAGACGCACACATGTATCGGCATAAAAGTACATACACACATTAATTTATTTTAGTTCTTCCCAGTTCATGGAAAAGAAGGCAGAATATCACATTATGATTTTTTTTTTTTTTTTTTTTTTTTTTTTTATTAAAGGAAGTGAATCAGTACATACTGTGAAACAGATCTTACCTTGTGTTATATGGACTTAAAACTTGTTAAATTGCATTTTTTTTTCTAAACGTGAGGTAAGTGTAGTGCAGTTGGAGCAAATAATTATAATAATCCATGATTTTATGTAAACTAGAACTTGCACTTTAGCCGTGTGAAATTCCTTTCTAACTGTTTTAACGATAACAAATTCAACTTACATTTGAAGAAAATATTGACTAGTTAACAATGATGCATTTGGACATACCCAACTTAAATAGGGTTTTTATTTATTTCTACCTATTGAGCATAAAACTTATAAATCCTAAAAAATACAACTGTTTAATTTAGTCTTTGCTTGTTTGCAATTTGACTGTAGCCCAAATATACTTTTATTTTATATTCCTCTCATCATCTCCTTAAGTTTTGGATATAATTTCCAAAGTAACTTATGGTTTATTTTAAAAATGGCAGAAGGTTAATTTCGTTTCAACAGAGCTTCTATGTTGAAATATGACTTTTCAAATAAAACATTTTTTGACTAACATTTAGGTAAAAATCTCATACCTTTCATTTTTTTTTTTGTTTGTTTAACAGAAACTTTATTAGTCAAAGATCGTACATCTTGTAACAAGAGTAAATAATAATAATTTACTTTTTTTTTATATAATGATTGTCGAGTATTTGCATTCTGTAGGTTTGCCAAACATTTTCTGAAGACAGAATGGTTCATAAAAATGAAAAATATATTTAGGGAAACTCACCATATGGATTTTTAGCAATAATTGATTCAGTTGTCTCCAAAGGTAGAGATTCTCCTTCAGCATTAACTGCCATGACTCGGAATTTGTATTCATGTCCAGGGACCAGACTCTCTAAATCTAATTTGTTTTCTTTTGTCTTTCCAGCAGGCATCCATCGACCTAATATGTGATGTAATAAAAGAAAAAATTAATATAAAGCAACTAAACAATGCCTATACTATAATATTATAACAATGATAAAAAAGATTGAGTTTTATAACTAATTTGTGCAATAACCAAAATAATTCAAAGAAAACATTACCCAATTTTATGAGTGTATAAACATATATATATATATATATATATATATATATATATATATATATATTGTAATATTTGATTACATTTATTTTTGAATTGTAATGATATCTGATTACACATATTTTCGAATTCAGGCGCGATATTAAATCAGATGGTGGGAACAAATAAACCAAAATTAAATATTTAAAACTATATTTTGAGATGTTCAATATAAAATTATTTATTTAAACTTTAACGTCCATTGTTATTAGCTACGAATTTTAGGACGGGTAATCTATAGGTTACCGCCCTTTCCTAGCCAGGACAGGGCTGATGCCTTTTCTTTCTAAAGAAAAGCCACCACCCCATAGTGGGAATAGAACCCACGACCCTTGGCACAGAGTGTTTAAGTGCTCACGCCTTAACACTCATGGCCACCGGGCCTCCAATATAAAATTAAACATTTATTAAAATAAATGATAAAAAAAAGTATTTATATTGAACTGTTTAGTAGAAAGATATAGTTTTGTAAAGTGGAAACAAATCAGCCTATTTGTGTAGAAGGCAGTGTCATAATTCTTGCCTAACCGTGGAAAAGTCCGACTCGCAGGAACTGCATCATCTTAGCGCGGTTCCATTCATAACCCTAGTGTCATTTTGTATACTTAGAATAGAAACAGTTATTACTTTGTTTAGATCATTCTTAATGTAAACACATATTCCAAAGGAAAGCCAGATTGTCAGCAAGGCACAAGAAACTATTCTAAGCGAAAATTACTCTTTCCGCCGTTCCAAGTTTCTCTCTACGAAGACTCTACTACGAATTTGTTTCTAATTGACTTAACTTGCTTTACTAACATATCCATTTTAGTGTTAAATGCAATTGAAAACACTAAACTACTCATTTTACTGTTAAATGCAATTAAACAAAATAAAATTGTATAAGAAAATGGGAAAGTATTGTTATGTTATTTTTTAATGTATTACGCCACATACAACCACAAAATATAATTATATTTCTGCTATAGCATTTGGTTTTATGACTTCCTACAGGTACAATATCTGTCATCTCTCCTAGGATGCATCTTGATTTATGAAGTGCAATAAAACCTACCTGAAGCCTGCCTAGTAGCTCGACCCGGGCAAATGTCTGACCGTACACAGAGTCTAAACATTCTCTTTCTGCAGGAACTGTGTCATTTTAAGACGTATCCATTCTCATCAATATTGTCATTTCGAAAGTTTAAAATAGAACTAATCTTTTTTTTTTTTTTTTTTTATTATTTCATGAAAACTGTTAACACCCACAGGTTAGAAGCGGAAATTCCTCAATCTAAAGCAAGACTCTCAAAGTCAATTCAAAATACAAACATGTTTCTCAATTACTTGTCATGTTTTATTGAAAAAAATGCAATCAAAATAACAGCAAGATATTAAAAACTAAGGCAAACCGAGAAAAAAACAATTAAGAACAAAGGTAAACAGAGATAAAAAAATCTCTTTCTCTTGGCAAGCTATATTTCTAACAATGAATTGTTTTTCTTATTTTACTTAATCTGTTTTATTGTCAAATACATTATCCAACTATAAGCAATTAAAAAAAACAAAACAAGGAATAAAAACAGGCAAAAAGAACCGTTCGAATAAACGAAATCAATTACTTCAAAGGTTAAGCACTTATTTATCGGATTGACATCGCTTATTCAAAACTTTCTTTAGAACCTTTTTTGTAGACCATTTAGTAAGCTTTCGAATGGTAACCTTTCGCTTCCCAAGATTGTCAACGGTTTTCGAGATACCAACAAAAGTATAAAAGGTTACCAAAACTTTTCTTGTCTTTTAATAAAATATTTTATTCTAACCCTTCCTTTACTCCAAACATAACCAAAATTTCAACATATTAGTGTTGTTAAAATTCGACCATGCAGAAAATGTTTCAACTTAATCCCATAATTCTAAGTACCAAAATCAAAGACAAAAAGAACAGTTCGAATAAGCGAAATCAATTACTTTAAAGTTTTAAGCACTTATTTCTCCGATTGACATCGCCTAATCAAAACTTTCATCAGAACTATTTTTGTAGAGCATTTAGTGAGCTTTCTAATGGTCATCTTCCGTTTCCCAAGATTCTCAACCTTTTTCGAGATATTAAGGAAAGTGGCGCTAATGGCCAAGATGTAGATGCGCCGTAAAAAAAAAAAAAAAAAAAAAAAAAAAAAAAAAAAAAAAAAAAAAAAAAAAAAAAAAAAAAAAAAAAAAAAAATTAAGGAAAGTATACAAAGTTGCCAAAACTTTTTGTCTGTTAATAAAATATTTTATTCTAACCCTTCCTTAACTCCAAACGTAACAAAAATTTCAACATATTAGTTTTAATAAAAGTAGAACATGTAGAAAATGTTTCAACTGAATCCCATGATTCTAAGTACCCAAACCAGAAACGGTATTCAAAAACTATTTTTCCAATTTCCTCGAAAACGGTTAAAGCTATCGGCTTGAAAATGGTTTCATTCGCTTTCCTAGCCCAAGAAGCCTATAAAACGAGTACTTACAAGCTTATGAACTCAAAAACGTAAGCGTTACGATTTTTTTGCGTGAATTTCGCCCCAAACGCCATCTTCCAGTGGGCGGATTCTGCTGGTTAACGAACTTGACCTTTTAAATTGGACGACGGATTTTTGTACCAAATTTCATCACAATCGGACCATTAGGGAAGCCAGAAATGAGCGAACAGACAAATATATATATACATATATATATATTGTAATGATCTAAAAGGGGGTGCTCTTGAAAAGGTCAGTTTCTGGCATAGCAAAGAGTAGCATTCCTATTCAAAATAAAGGCTAACTTATACTTCATAAGTCCATCACAAATATTCTCCTTTGTCAATCAATTAAATAATTAAAAGAGTAATAAAAGAGATAGCCATTGGCAGTGCTTAGTTTGGCAGTATTTATTTTTTTTTTTTTTTAAAAAAGGCAGTGTTAAATAAAAGAAGTGTCCAAATATCTCGGCTAGGAGCGATAAGGTATACAAGTTCCCAGGAAGATAACAAAAGAGGTGCTTCCAAGAATGAACATGAACATCCAGGGAGCGATCGCTGAGGACAGACACCCTTGGCGTGGTGGGAGTAACGCCTCTATAAAAAGGGCCTTCCCCCACCACTCACCCCCATTCAACCACCAGAGGCTGAGGACCGAGCCTCGATGCAGAACCAGCTGGCCAGCCGACACAAAGCACTTCACCTGGACATGATGGCCGGACACCACTCCAAGAATTAGCAGCCGACCATCATTCTCCTCAACACAACTACAAGCAGCCTGCCTCTTCACTTCCAGAACATCATCCGTAAAATAAGCTGAGTATAACTCACTCACTGCCAATCTTTAAATAAATTCTAAAAGCTATCTAAAATCTAATAATGGCCAAATTTTATCTTTTTGTATATATAGTAATATTTTAAATATGTTCTAACATTTCTTAATAACCCAACATTGATACAAATATGTGAGTCAAGCAATTTTTCTTTCTTATATTTAAGTTTATATCACAGCCATGCTAAATCTTAAATTATATATTCTTTATTCAATATAAGTCAATTTTTTCAAACTCTATTTTATTTATAATGAACCTTTCTCCTGGTATATAATATGGTCTCAACACATAAAAGGACAGATGGTAAGAAATGATTCTAATAATATATTTCTCATGCTTTTTATTTCAGGAAATTTATTATATTAATTAATTATTCAAATGGTTTTATTCATAAATCCGTATGTGGTGAGTTTGGTAATTTTAAATGAACCCTGAGATTTAAAGAAAATATAATAAAAACATTTCAAATCAATCTATAATAATTCTTCTAAATTCTTTTTCTCCCCCCCCCCAATAAACACCACAATATATACATATATATATATATATATATATACAAATTTGAACCACCGTTATTTTCGGTCTCTAGGGGTTCTGAAACGCGAAATTTTCTAGTCCGCACTTCCGGATTGTTTCATTGTATCAACCTTATAAGCGGGGTTCCTCCCTATGGGGGAGGGAGGAACCGCGCTAAAAAAGAAAGCATCTCGGTACTTCTCGTCTCATGGTCGTTGATGGCTTAGCTACACGGTACATTTTTGGATCATTTTGTTTTATGTATATTTGGATATTTTTATGGAAGCCTACATCTTATTTTGGTTGCTGAGAAGAAATCATCTACATTGGTTTTTGCCTATCATCAAGGAGAAAGAAAATCTATTGATCTTTACTGAGCTGCCGAAAAGGAAGCATTATTCAAGCTGTTTATGAAACTGTGAAATTATTGTTATGGATGATCTGCCTAACTAAGGTAATTTGTTTGTTTTTTGTAAATATATTTTTCTTCGTAGCAGTTCGAATGTAGATTTCATATTTTACCTTCAATGCATTTAAAAATCACCACTTATTTAATCTGAACCCTAAATAGACCCTGAGATCCAAAAAAGATAATAAATGTTTCATTTTATAACAATTGTCTATAAATATTCAGATAATTTTAAATACAAATAATTTAAATAAATTATAAGTAATTAATATCATAAAATATTGACACAGCCAATGTGTGGCAAAGTGGCTACAATAAATTATCATAAAATATTGGCGATCCAACATGGGTCTTTATTTCGTGTTGACAATTCAAAATAAATTTTGAATAAATACAATATTTAATGCCAAAAAATATCATAAAATATGATATTTTTTGGCTGACCTGATATATATTTTTTACTTGTTCTTCTTTCTTTTTATGGCAGGGGTCGATAAAGCAGTACACCATTTGTTCTTGTTCAACTACTTTATTTGCTATATTTTCCCGACATGTTTCGTGCCTTTGTGTCGCACCTCTTCAGGTGCTTTCCTAATCAGGAAGTCCTCTCGTTATGTATACTGGCTTAAGTCAGGTATACATGACGAGAGGACTTCCTGATAAGGAAAGCCCCTGAAGAGGTGCAACACAAAGGCACGAAACATGTCAGGCAAAATATAGCAAATAAATTAGTTGAACAAGAACGAATGGTGTACTGCTTAATCGACCCCAGCCATAAAAAGAAACAAGAACAAGTGAAAACTACATAATTTCTTTTTTTTTATTATTTAGGTACTATTTGTGGATTCGCTATAGGCCCTGTCTTAGTACTTAGACCCAACCTCACCATCTTGATATTGTATTGTAGCTGTTCTAAATATATTTTGTTTATTTATAAAATGGCTTGTAAATTATATTCCTCAAAATTGATTATGTTTTTGTAGTAGGGCTGGCGGGGTAACTATTATGTTATGAATATACTATTTTAATTCTGTGAGGCCATCAGTCAAATGTCAAAAATCAGTTTTTGGAAGTTTAGAGTGGAGATAACCTAATTCATGAGGATTTATAATAATGCAAACACATGTTAACTATGAGAAGATATATTTGCTTGACTTTTAAAATATATCAAAAACCAAGAAATTTATCTTCAAGAGTTTTATTCGGACCATTAGGCATAAGTAAGATAGATTGTGAACAAAAATATAACTAAATACTCAACCTGTATCTAAATCAAATTTTTCAACTTGATAATATTCTATTGGAGAGCCTCCGTCATCTTCTGGCGGTTTCCATTTCAATGTACAACCTTCCTTGTGCACATCAGATACTTTCAAAGGTCCCTCAGGAGAGCTTGGAACATCTAAAAAATATGTGTTCTATAATTGTTACATAACAGAGTTAATTACAATACAAATAAAAAGAATCACTCCCATGACATGCTACTGGGCCCTGAGGGACAGATACAGGGCAGATATCTTATTCTTATCCTTATAGTTCTCTAGGGAGATAGTTTGGTCAGTATATGCTCCAAATTTTATACAACTACTCATTAAAGAATGGGAAGGCCTAGGGGAAGTCTGGGACCTCAGTTTCAAACCTCGGCAATACTAGGAAATAAAATCTTTTTATGTGCGTCCAAGTGTCGAATTCATGTACTCCAAGACATGAGTCGAGTGCTGTATTGCAGAGCCCAATTACAAAACAATTACTTTCATTAAAGTAAGGATAAAAATGAATATTTAGTGATTATTTGATCAAATGAATTATGCTATTTTAAGAAGATACTGAATGAATATGACTGAGTGCAGAGAAAAACAGTCAGAAACCAATAGATAAATTCATGATGAGGGAATTGATAATATATATGTTGATTTAACAAATATTATCCAAACAAGACTCCAGCTCATCACAGAAAGAACCCCACGCCTGAATAATGATATTTAAAACTGTTAAGTGGTTAAACAGGTAGTGCTAGTGGTTGAGGGATACCCAGTGATACTCTGCCATGGCATTACAATCATGTCCATTGCATAGTAATTGGGACTAGAATACTTATGTCTATAATTTAGAAACATACATTATCTTACCAATTACAGTAATTTCAACTGATGCTTCGTCTTTTCCTGAAGAATTTTCAGCCTTTATAAAGTATGTGCCAGTTTGCTTTCTTGTAATGGATGATATACTGATTTTAGTTCTATAATCTTCATCATCGATAACTATGTTTTCTTCTGTTTCTAACCTAGCCTTATTTTGAAACCACGATTTCTTGGGAGGAGGCTCACCAGTTACTCTCACATCAATTTTCACATTATGTCCTGCTTTCACAGTTAAATCCTTAAGTGTACTACGATCTATTTTTGGAGCCACTAGAAAAAAATAATATAATTTTAGAAAAAATCTAAAAAATTTTTGATTGATTACAAAGAAACAAATGCATTGATATATTGCAATATTGATATATTACAATATTGCAATGCATTGATATATTACAATATTGCATATTGATTACAAAGAAACAAATGCATAATGAAATATTACCATAACGATCTTTAATTAGCACAGGGTCACTTGGTTCACTGGGTTTACTTTGTCCTCCTTTATTAACTGCAGTTACTCGAAACGTATACTTCATTCCTTCTAAAAGGTCTGGAACTCTGCCTTCACATTTATTTCCAATCAATTCTACACCTTTCTGCCATTTTGAGCTACAAAAAAAAATAGTTGGGCAAAATATGTAGCTATCTTAATATAACAATTAACAATTATCAAGTTCACATGTGTTCTGATGATTGTAATATAAGTTACTTGAATTGACTATTCCTCTTAATCTCCATTCCTCAAGCATTTTTTTTCAACAACAAATGAGATTATTCCCTTTACTAATTAAAAGAACAACGTCAATGAAATCCCCCAGTTTATAGTTAATAATCAACTTTTCTTAATCTTTCTTTTGTGGCCACGTCATCTTAATATATCCTGTATTACTTTAGGTAGCTTGAGCATATGCCTTTAAAGCATGCATATTATTGTGCTGCAGAAGTGGAGGCTGATTACTGTAAGACTATTTTTTTCATATGTTTTGATGTCTGAAGTTAACTTTATCAGGCATTGGAGAATTTTTGTTTTTACTGGAGATAATTTATTTTAATGTTTTAAGAAATTGTGTTCAGATTACTTTGGTGATAGTAATGAACTTTTCCTCATTTTCAATTTGTTTTTTAATTAGTACCTCAATACAATTCCACATAATTAATTTGAGAGATTTAGCATTATTGATAGACTACCGTATAGCTAAATTTCTTATCAATACATTTTAATTTACTCGCATGTATATAGGGCTTAAGGGGTTTCTTCGCCTGAATTACCCTCCATTGTTAATCTCTGTAGTCTGCCAAAGCTTAGAAACAAAGCTATGTTTGAAGCTTCAAATTTCCAAAAATTCCTCTTACCATCTAGGCACCCTGTGTGTATATTACACAAATTATTAGAGCTGATATTTACCCTGTCAGTTAAAGATAAACTTATGAAACTTTACACAGGTATTATACTAATAGATGTGAGTAAAATTGTTAAGTTTCATAATTTGACATTGAATAGTTTCTGAGATAGAGGCGATGGAAAATCGGAATTTGTAGGACTCACTCACTCACTCATCAAAATTATTAGACACTTCCCAAGAAGCTAGAGACTTGATATTTTTCAGGATGATAAACATTAGAGTCAAAAAAGGCAAAAATCCTGAAAATTTGGGTTTAACTCTGCTTTCGGGGGGGGGGGGGGCTCTTTTTTTCAACGTTAGTTTTTTGGGGGATTATTATTTTCAACTAAACTAATAGTGAACTAATTTTAAGTTATGTCTAATAAATTATTCATTAAATGGAATATTTTGAAAAAAAATGTACTCCAGGAAACAGTTCAGGAAAATGTTTGCATTATATTTAAATATTGGACGGTTTGTCAAAGCCATTGAAAATAATACAGCAGGCAAAGCATGGTTTGTAGAATGAATAATCTCGCAGTAATCTGTTACCAGGCAATCCCAATAATTCAAAATAGAACTGAACTAAAGAGCAAAGAAAATATTGTTGAAATCTAATTACAAAGAATAAACTTCTATGTGTATGTGTGTGTGTGCATGTGTATTTGCACATTAGATCCTAGGTGATTACCTATATTCATCTTTCTTTTCAATTATATAAGAAGTAATTTGAGCTCCACCATCAGATTTTGGAGCAGCCCATTTCAAAACGCAACTGCTTCTGTCCCAGTCCTTAGCAGAAGGTTTGCCTGGTCGCTCTGGTGGACCTGGAATTATATACAAAAAAAAAATATACTCATTAATAAAACCCTAAGAGAAGAATTTAATGCAATTATAAGTTTTCTTTACTTTGTTGAGGTATTGTATCCTATGAAGTTGAATATGAATAATTTAAGGGCACTGGATAGTAGTTTTGGTTGCTGCTCTCTAGCATTGATATCTTTTTTTGTTGAGAATTAATTAGATTTAAATAGTTATTTACACTTATTATGAATTTTTTTATGTTAAAATACCTATGGTTTTGTGCATTTTTGGTTACCTAAGGTACATGTTGAAGCTCCAGGTTCTGCTAGTATAATTTTAGCAGAGGTTCTTTTGAAATTACGAGGTCATGGTTTATATCATGTAATATGTTTTATAATTTTTTTTTTGTTAACAGCGCATTGACTTCTGGGCCATTAGCGCCAAATTTATTTATTTATGATTTTTCTTTTACAGCGCATCGACGTCTAGGCCATTAGCGGCTACATCCCGGGTGCAGCGAGGAATTTTCCCAACGAGCCTTGAGTGAGAAAATTCCTGCCACCGGTGGGAATCGAACCCACCATCTCCCGCATATGAATCTAAAGCAGTAGCCACTAGACCAAGGGGAGACCCCACTTATGAATTGTTTTAAGATTTATTATTTATTCATTCTTTAAGAAGGAAGTGACTCCAATGCATAGAAACAATGAAATTATATATGAGAAAAAAAAATACAAAACACAATGAATAAAGATGACCAATTACATATTTTATTTTTAAAAGTAAGATTAATGTATGTATGTATATATATATATATATATATATATATATATATATATATATATATATATATATATTTGTCTGTTCATACTCTAATCTATATGCATATATTATTTATGTTTAGCCAAGGAAAGGAAGGAAGTATTCCAAAAATTAATAGTTTATTAACAAACGTTGGAACTTGAATACACGAAAAACTGTAAACATCTACATTTCAAAGTATCTTGAAAGTGGTTGCGAAATTGCGGTAAGTGGAAGGTGATCATTCGTAAGCCTAATAAAGGTGCTACAAAATAGGTCCAGACAGAAATATAGATAGGACCACCTCGCAGAGAAAGTTCCACGTGTGTTGGTTTTGTTCAATTAGAGGTAAAATATTAAGGGTTTATATTCTAAGCTTTCCAAAACATACCAGATACAAGCATTATATGGAAAATTGCAATGATTACATAGTTCCTAAAAGACAGACATTTTTTTTATTTGGTGTCACTTCCAGTTCTTTGGCCATTATCAACTGGCTATTCCCGTGTCGTCAAGCTTTCTAAACATCAAAGTAAGGAATTATTGCAGAGACAACATAAATGGTTTTATCACAATGCTGAAAAAAATTAACCTGGCTCAAGCTGGATTAGAACCCTCCGTGGAAGTCAGCATGGACAAAACATGGCGGCAGGATGGTTTGTGGAACACTAACAATCCTGCCACCAGGAGTCCTTTACTTACTTACTTACTTACTTACTGGTGGGCGCTAAAGTCCATGAAGGACCATGGCCTCTGCTAGCAGCTTCTTCCATTCTCCCCGGTCGGCAGCGAATCTCCTCCAACGGCTGATCCCCAGATCCTTCAGGTCTTTTTCGACGTCGTCCAGCCAGCGAAGACGGGGCTTCCCTCGCCTCCGTCCTCCTCCAGGCTTGCCGTACAGGAGTTTCCGGGGGAGTTGTGTAGGTCCCATCCTTTCAACATGGCCTAGCCATCGCAGCCGCCCAGTCTTAATGTGTGCCACTATGTCCGGCTCTGCATAAAGATCCCGCAGCTCTTGGTTGCTCCTAATCCTCCACTGCTCACCGATCTTCACAGGCCCATAAATCCGCCGCAGAACCTTTCGCTCCCACACTCTCAGCATACGCATTGACTCTGATGTTAGGGTCCATGCCTCACTGCCATAGGTGACTGTTGGCCTCAGGATACTTCTATATACAAGTGCCTTTGCATTTCTGGACAACCTATTATACTTGAGTACTCTCTGCAGTCCAAACAAACATCTGTTTCCAGCAGCAATTCTCGCCTTTATATCAGCTGGTATTTCATTATTTTCTGTCAGCTTGCTGCCTAGATATTTGAATTCTTTGGATCTTGCAAAAGAGTACTCTCCAAAGACGACAACTTCTTCATGGGCTTCTTCTGACGTTGCTGACTTCATATAGACCGTCTTCTCCACATTTACTTCCAGTCCAAGTTCTCTTGCAGCACGCAGGAATTCCTCCAGAGCCCCGGCGACAGCTGCGAATGTTCTGCCTGATATAACGACATCATCGGCATAGGCTAGATGTTGGGTCAGCCTATTGTAAATAGTTCCGCCGGGGTTTGACCTAATTTTCCTAATGGCATGCTCAAGGACAAGGTTGAAGAGTAAAGTGGAGAGTGGGTCGCCCTGTCTAAGGCCTCTTCTTACATCAAATGCGGCAGAACACTTCTGACCAGCCTTCACCCTGCATCTAGTTGTCTCTAAGGTCATCCGTACCAGTCTAATAAGCTTCCCTGGCACACCCAGTATCCTAAGGCATTTGTACATATTTTCGCGGTTGATGCTATCGTAGGCTTGCCTAAAGTCAACAAAAACATGATGAAGAGTAACATTAAACTCTGTTGACTTTTCCAGCATTTGCCTGACCGAGAATATGTGATCCATTGTTGATCTTCCTGGTCTGAAACCGCACTGGTATTCTCCAATTACCTTCTCTGCTATCTTTATTAGACGCCTGCTTATGGCAATAGAGAAAACTTTATAGGCGACATTCACCAGTGCAATGCCTCGGTAGTTGTTGCAAACTGTCCGATTTCCCTTCTTAAAGATAGGGCAAAGGAGAGCTTCTTCCCAATCCTTTGGCATTATCTCTTGGATCCATACCTCGAAGATCAGCTGGTACACTCCATCCCAGAGGTCTGCTCCACCATGTCGCAGCATTTCCGCATGTATGCCATCCCCTCCTGGAGCTTTATTATTCTTAAGTTCTGAGATAATTTCCATAATTTCTTCCATATCAGGAGGGGGCTCCACATCTTCGTCGTTCCCTGGGCTCGTATTTAAGGGTAAGGCGCCCATGTCTGTGTCTGTAATACTCTCCGTGTTCAGCATCTCCTTGAAATGCCTAACCCACCGTTCCATGACCTCTGATTGGTTGCTGACAATTTCACCTTGCTCGTTTCGTATATAATCAGTTCCAAAGCTGGGCCCTCGCTTCACCTCATTCACTCCCCGGAAGAATTTCCAGGAGTCCTTTGCCCTATTCATTTACTGAAGGAGTTTTGATTTCTTCAAACCCCCTTTGGAGAAAAAAAGAACTAACAAAAGTATGAAGAGAATTAAAAATTAATTAAGGTTTTCTTAATAGTTCCAAATAAATAAACCTCAAAAGTGTTAACCATCAACATTACATTCATAAGTTTTGTTAGTATAGTATATAATTAACAATACTGATTAAATTAAGTTCTAAATTTAAAATGTTCAATGTGAGAATACTTTTATTAAACATTTACCGTAAGGATTTTTGGCAAGAATTGGTGTGGCTGTTTCCAAAGGTTCTGATTCACCTTCTGGATTTACTGCTTTCACTCTAAATAGGTATTCCTTGCCTTCTTGTAACCCTGAAACCTAGAAATATTTTTGATGAATTAATTCTAATGCAGATGTTAGAAAAATATGCATTATTACTTACAATTTTTTTCCAATGAAGACAAGAATAAACCCCAGAAGAAAAGGGCTATAGACTCATCAAAAGAATAGTACTGTCTTTCACAAATTAACAATTGAGAACTTCTTTCTTTATATATTTGTATAAATATTTTCAAAAAATGAATCAATTTTTTTATAATTTTCTGTCATATTGTAAATCTAAAAAATTATCATATATACAGGGTGTCCCACATTGAGATGTCATAACTTTAGGGATTTATTCTGCACCTCATTTGTAGTTCAGGGACGCAGAAATGAGGGTCCTATCCCAACATGGAGCAGAGCTATTCAATTTGTTGTCTATTTTCCAAACTATTGGTTTTTTTTGTAATGAAAAACTGTGTTTTCCGGATTTCTGGTTATTGTATCGCAAATAACGACCACATTTTTAAAATCTACATTAAATATCCAATAAGAAACCCCTGTTATTCAAATGTCGTCATGTAAATTAAGAGCTATACTAAGAGCCATATAAATGTGAACTGTTGTCATTAGAGTTTTCCTAACTTATTCAATATTTTCTTAATCAGCTATTTGTAAACTTAGTGGTTTGCCTCCGCCTCAAAAGTTGCCTTATTTAATAAGCTTTAAAATGGTACCTCATTGTTTTAGAAAAAAAAAATTATTTGAGCCTAGTTTATTCTGATTTCTAAGTCAAAACCAATAAATTTGCTTAAGCGTGAAGAAGCCATTCTGAACTAATTATTTAATTCCACACGATAATCATATATCCCATCCTTCCTACACTTGATAAATACACTTTTTGCTCTGATTAAGGGTTGGAGGACACTTTGAAATCAAGGGTGAAAGGTGACAAAAGAACATATTGGAAATAATTATACTTATTTATGCCTGGCGTCTTCCCGGGAATTGGCGACTGTATTCACGGACTGCAGCAGATGCATTACCATTAATGAAGCCATAAACGAACACCATATTCGTGAATTCTTCGTTAGAAAAAAAACTAGGCATTAGTACAACCTGGGAAGTGAACAACATACAAACAGACAGATAAATAAATATCTACTTGATTGTAATGAATAACCCAGTTAGCTTATAAACAGAAATTGTAGTGTCTAATTTTACAGAAGAATTAAATAGTATAGAATTAAAACTAGAAATTTAATAAAACAAGACCCCTCAAAGTGCGGGGGGGGGGGGGAGAGAATGGGGGACTGAGAGTATTACAATCATTGGTAATTGTATAGAAAAAACTCCCTTCTGCAAAAAAAAAAGCGAAAAAAATAGATTTAAATGAAAAGACTGTTATACTTCTCTTATCTAAATCCATGCCAATGGATTTGTTACTAATTGCTCCATTCTTCGAGAATTGTCTCCCACCTTATTAAATAAGCAGATATTTATTTATCTGTCTGCTTGTATGTTGTTCACTTCCCCAATTCCCGGGAAGACGCCAGGCATAAATAAGTATAATTATTTCCAATATGTTCTTCTGTCACCTTTCACCCTTGATTTCAAAGTTTCCTCCAACCCTTAATCAGAGCAAAAAGTGTATGTACCAAGTGTGGGAAGGATGGGATATATGATTATCGTGAGAAATTAAATAATTTGTTCAGAATGGCTTCTTCACGCTAAAGCAAATTTATTGGTTTTGACTTAGAAATCAGAATAAACTAGACTCAAATAATTTTTTTTTCTAAAACAATGAGGTACCATTTTTAAAGCTTATTAAATAAGGCAACTTTTGAGGCGGAGGCAAACCACTAAGTTTACAAATAGCTGGTTAAGAAAATATTGAATAAGTTAAGGAAACTCTAATATAGCTCTTAATTTATATTACAACATTTCAATAACAATTGTTTCTTATTGGAAATTTAATTTAGATTCTAGGATGTGGTCTTTGTTTACAATACATTAACATAAATCCGTAAAACATAGTTTTTTATTAAAAAAAAAACAAAAAACAATAGTTTTGTAAATATACAAACGTTTGAATATCTCTGCCACATGTTGAGATAGAGCGCTCATTTCTGTACCCCTGAACTACAAATGAGGTCCAGAATAAACCCCTAAAGTTATGACATCTCAATGCAGGACACCCTGTATATAATAATAGAATTTCTTTAAGTGATTTATAGAATAAGTTTGCACTTAATTTATGGTTGAATTACTTAATAGCTCCTATGTATGCATTTAAAGAAAATGTTTAAACTGTTTTAACTTAACCAAAAGTTAATATCTGATTGATAACTTGGCAAGCCTCTGGATGCCTGAAATACATCAATAGATCAACCAATGAGGTATTTTTATAGACATTTTCTTGAATATTGACTTTCATTTTCTTGTTGGTAAACTTAGTCACATTTTTTTTTTTTTTTTTTTTTTTTTTTTTTTTTTTTTTTTTTTTTTTTTTTTTTTTTTTTTCTGGAATATCAACTACTGCATCATTGCATCAACTTGGTCTTATTACAGTAGAACCAGGGGTGATATGCACTTTAAAGAGAAGATACAAAAATATATTCCTGTGATTTCTTCTTGAAGAAAATAATATCACCAACTCAATGAAAGAAATTGTAAAGAAGTGGATGATAAAAACCGCAATTTTTTCAGTGTGTGAAGCCTGGGCATATTTACCCCCTACGATGTTAAAGAGTTCATGGACGAAAATATTAGAACATGACAATTATGACCAGGAAACCTCTCAAGATGTTATGTCAAATCTCCAAAGTTCTTCCGGATTTCATCCATGTTGATAGGGATGACATGAAAAATTGGCAGGAATGTGACATGAATGAAGAGGGATTTGAAAAACTCAGAAACTGAGATAGCAGATCTGCACCGAAAAAACGAGCCTTCGACCTCTGCGCAGAACGACCAAGGAAATGAGAGTGATGACAATGATTCGCTTATCATTCAAGAAGCGAAAATAAAACACAACCAGGCATTAGAGGCTCCAGAACTTCTGCTGAATTATTTTGAGCAGGAGGATGCCGATTTCAGCAGAATTATCTTGTTGCAGGTGATCAGAACAGATATAAGAAAAGAATTATGTAACAACAAATTATTGACTTTCTCAACAAAAAAAATTAATTTGAACTTTAAGTTTATTTTTGTACTTATACAAATTATTAATTAATAAAACGTTTACATACACATTTCTCAATGGAAATAAAAAGGTTTACATGACATGTTGTACACATTTTTTTCTTTATAACCTTATAATCCAGCACATTTAGTCAATAAAATATTGTGTTTTGATTATCCGGGGTTTTCGATTATCCATGGACCACCCTCCCCGTCATTACCCTGGATAATGGAGGGCCTACTGTATATGAATTTTCTTACTAAAATGGCATATTTTTGAGGTGTATGCTGGAAATACTTGGGGAAAAAATCCAAATTCTTAAATATTTAATACAAAGACCTATGAAGAATATTCTTACATCTGCTTCTGTTCCTTTGGTTGTGGCAACAGGAACCCATCTTCCAGTTTCGAGATCCATCCTTTCAATCAAATAGTGATCAATTGGTTCTCCACCATCATCTTCAGGTTTCTGCCAAGAAAGATGACAGCCCTCTGCGGTAATATTATCGGCAACTAATGGACCCTTTGGTTTGCTAGGAGCACCTTTAAAAGAAGTATATATTTTAGTAAATGTTACACAATTTATTCTTAAAATTCATTACTACTTATTTACTTACTTAAAACAGTTATTTCAACATCTACTGTGTCTTTTCCTGAGTCATTAACTGCAGTAATTGTATAAACACCTGTATCCTTTCTCAGTGCTTTCTGTAGTGTGAAAGTTGTTTTATAATCCTCATTATGTATTGATATCCTAAAAAAGATTATTCACTTTATATAAAATTCAAATTCAAAGATAATTTTAAAAAAATAACTTCTTAGATTAATAGATTTCTAGATTAATTAAACTTATTACAAATTTTTAGGATTATGATTACGTTTTGGTCTGCGCAATGCAGCACAAACGTTCCACAGACTATGGATAGCATCCTCACACTACCCTCTGTTTTGCCTTCACTACCCTACCTCGATGACATACTGGAGCACTGTAGACACCTAGAAGATGTTTTCAAGCTGCTAGCCAAAGACGGATTAACCATTAACTCGCAGAAATGTATTTTCTTACAAACCCAGATTGAATTTCTAGGATTCATAGTCGAATCCCAGCTAAGCCACTACCATCAAAGGTGAACGAGATCACTGAATTCCCCCACCCTACTAACAAAGGTCAGCTGTGAAGGTACCTTGGCATGCTTAATTTTTACCGTCGATGTATACCCAGAGCAGCCGAGCATCAAAGGATCCTCCACGAACTGGTTAGAACAGTGAAGAAGATGGATGCAACACCCCTCAAATTTTTGTTTTAATAAAGAAGGATATTTTTATTATTTTTTTTTTTGTTTATCATCTGGCCTGTCACAAAAGGAAATAGGTGCTGATCTGCATGTGTCCATTGGGCAGAAGAGGAGACCTGCTATTAACTCAAAGCATATTTTATCAAACCATCACTGATTTTTCTCAGAACTCTACTCTTCCCACTGTATCTTGCTTTGCTTATCCCTGACCTGGTATTCATTTCACTTGAACTCATCCGCCTGCACCGTAGAAAAATATAATAAAAATGTTACCCTCTCTTATAAAAAAATAAGATGTCCAATCAAATATGATTTGACCCTGAATACAGTTCAGATGACAAGCTCTACTACTAAAGTGGAGAAAGTTTTGTTGATTATACGACCATATAAAGGGATCCAAGCATGAAGGTTGAGTTCAGGAAGCCTTTTACCTACCGTATGCATACTGCTATCCATACTCTGAGCAATCTCCAGCTTGTCAGAGGTCTGAAATGTTTGGAGGACATTTCTGAGGGTCTGCATAGCAAGTGATCATCAGGTGGTCGTCATTCTGGGGCGGGCTGTTACTAGTGTCATAGTGTAGCTTCATGTTCACAAGACTGCTCCCTAATCATTATTTCAGGCAGCTCTTTAATTATACTCACATTGCTGGCTTCATTCCTCCTTAACCTATTCAGTAATCCAAGAGTTCACTGCATTTTTCAGAACCATTTTACACTCTTAAAAATATTCGGTACAATGAAATATTTCTTTTCAGGGGGTAAAAACCCTAAAGCAACTGGAGACAAAATTATATGAAGTCCCCATTTCATCTTGATGTTTTTTTTCTTTTAATCCTAGTGAGAATAATTAGATTTTCCCGAATGAATTAATGCTTGACTATGCACTGCCCCATATTATTACTTCAGACTCAACTATATTTCTTTAATCTACATTTTGTTTAAAATATTCAAGATTTGCCATCTTTTTTAAATAGTTATGATTTTTTTTTTATTTATTTATTAATTATAGGTGCACCAACTGCCAGGGTCATTAGCACCTGAGTAGTATAAATACTACAGCAATAACCCTCCTCCCTGCCCCACCCAGAAATGAAGAAAAATATCAGACATATCCATACTTGTTCAACTATCTTGCAGATGCTTAAGATTATTATATTATTATTATATCTGACCTGTTATTATCAACTTGTTTTTCCTTATAAGTCCATGTAACTTTTGGGGGCGGTTCACCCTTGATGTTGGCTTCAATCTTTAGAGTTTTTCCTGATGTAATTACCTTCTTTTGCAGGTTTTTACGATCTATGTAAGGAGCCACTGAAAAAATAAAATAAGCAAAAAACTAAATCATAATAATAATGTCAATTGTACTATAAAAACTAAAAAAAATGTTCAATTAGAATATTATAATTATAGTAAAATTATTCTACTAAAATAAAGTTTTTATGCTGATTTAGAATGATTACTTGACTTCGATTCCCTTTTCACAGTATGTATAACATTGGGAAAAGTTATTTCCAGGTTAACATGATTACTGCCCACAATAAGAATGCTATCTTCTTGAGAAACAAAAAACTGCATCAACTTAGTCCTACCAAGGATGGTTAGCAAACTCACCTGACTACTGCTCATTGCATTAATGTGTGTATGCTATAGTATTCAAAATTAAATTAAAATATGCAAAATAACAAGTATGTCCTGACGGAGTGAAACATAATATAAAGAAGAAATAAACTGTTTGAGAATATTAACATAATATTCATAAATTATTGAGCTTCCGCCATCATTAAAAATATTTATGGGTTGCTATTCCAGAATATGCACTTATCAAATTTGTGCACTTTGAATTTGTGAAATAATGGATAAAAAAGTATATATTATTCATTAGCAAAAAGTCACACTTACAAAATCGAGGTTTAGCAATAACTGAATCAGAAGTGTCACTATGAGGACCTGGGCCTGCTTTGTTCACAGCTACTACTCTAAATTCATACTCATGACCCTCAACAACACTGGTCACTTTTCCAGTAGTCCTGAAAATGTAAAATAAAAAAATTCTTGTATCAATATAAGAGTAATGCTCCTCTTTCTGAGTTTCATTCATAAAATTAATAAAAAATACTTATTTATTTTCTGCTGAAGAGGTGTAATTATGAGTAGAAGATATCATGGTTTTTTGGGCAAAATTCGCACAAAAAAATTGTAAGTCTTATGGCTTCCAGGTACAGATTTATAAGTAATTGCACGAGCAAAATCTAATAAACCATTTCACAGATTTTTCTTGGGATTTTCGGATATTTTCTTATATATCTCGAAACTGGTTGGGAAATCATAGTAAATGTAAAGCATCTAATCGAAAGCTTACTAAGCTTCCTACAAATACGTTCTTTTATGATTTTTGATAGTGTGATCTCATTCGGAGAAATCCATGCTTAAATGGAGTAATTTATGTTTAGGACACTGTCAGTTTCCTTTTGTGGCATCTAAGATATTATGTTAGAGTTTGCTACTGTGCTCAAAAACCAAAGCCATTCTCTATGATAAAATTGCTTATTTATTTAAAAAAATTAAATTATTTAATTAAGAATAATAATTCTCTAAAATTAAATTGTTTTATTATGGAGTAAAAATAATTTCACTTGACAGATGAAGAATTGTACTTGTAAATTTGAATACAAACAAAACTATATTTAATTTTTACTAAATTTAAACAATACAGATTTTTGTGAAGACTAGGAGCCAAGTTTCATCAGGGGCCTTGGAACTTCTGCCTCAAGAGGAGTCAGCGTAAGTCAATTACGCTACACAAGATCAACAGGGGTTTTTGAGGACTGACAAATAGACAAAAATGGTCATTTGTGATCAAGCCAGATGGGGTTTACCAGGTGGGAATTTTTATTAGAATACCTTACTAGGTCAACAGTCTTGTCTCAGTCACATTAGACTAAGTAGTGAGTTTAAATGCTTAGGGTTTTTATTTTATTATTCTGTGAATTGTAAATGTATTTAACATACTTTAAATAATGCGAGTGGACTCAATTTTAATGTAATGGAAAACATTTATAATTAATAAATATTTCTAAAAATTCCTTCTATGAAATACTTTTATTACCAATTTTGATTTTGCGTTGTAATGTTTATGCATGTGTGTGTGAAAAAAAGTCAGTCCTTTAACTGGCCAGGAGAGCCCAGATGCCCATCTACCTGCCCAGTTACTGTAGACGTATCTGATTCTTGACCAGACGGCACTATAGGGAGATTTTGAAATTGTAAAATACATTATAGAATAGGATCACCTTCCACTACTTTTATTTATGTTGTTAACCCTAAAGAAAATGTGTAAAATATCTAGCAGCACAGATCTGTTTTGCTTACTATATTTTGAATATTTTAAAATATATTTGAATCTTCACAAAAATACCAATTGACCAATACTATGGACCACTCACTTATCAGCTGAAGTTTAGCTATGTACATAAATAATAGTTTAATAAAACTTATGAACAAACCCAGGAACTGTTAGTACGTCTGCCCAGTTTCTCTCATCCTTATCTCTCATTTGTACAATATATTTGGTTATAGAAGCACCACCATCATCCTCTGGCCGAGTCCATTCTAAATCAACAAAGTCCTTATCCCAGTTCCTTATCATGGGTCTCCCTGGTTTCCCTGGTACATCTATGAAACATTTAATTTTCTAGTGTTAGAAAACAGTTAAACAAAAAAATCATATATGCTTCATGCTGAATATAATGATAAAATATCTCAATAATGATTATATTTGTTTATTATAAATAGAGTCAATGATTGTAGTTGTATTCCTGAAAATATATTCTCATATTGATAATAAAATATATATTAAAAATGGAAGCAGCATTTAGACAGTACCTTAATAACTTATAATCAAAGAGGCTTTCAGATCAAATGGTTTTGCGATTCATAACTAAAGAGTTAAAGTGATTAATAATTGAGTTAATATTAACGTAATGCTTCAGAATTTAAAAGAAAGGACTGTTCATTCCTTGCCCTCTAATGTAGAATCACATTCTGATTAGGCTAAGACGAATACTGAAGTTGATTTATTATTCTAAGTCTCAAATGATGATAAATTTTAAATCTATTTTCAAAAGATCAAAGATATCAAATCAAATATATTTTATTGGAATACATAATGCAGTATATTAATGTGTTTTTCTTACCAAATGGATTTTTGGCTATAATGGATTTGTCTGTTTCAAGCTCTGGAGATTCTCCTTCTTTGTTAACCGCCTTAACTCTAAATTTGTAAGGTTTTCCTTCTTGTAACCCAGACACAGTAGCTTCTGTTCCAGTAGATTTTCCACATGGAAGCCATTGTCCAGTAAGTGGATCTAATTTTTCAATTTCGTAATATTCAACTGGACTCCCACCATCATCTTCTGGTGGTTTCCAATTCAATTTACACCCATTCTTAGTTACATCACTAACTTCCAGAGGTCCACCAGGCTTACTTGGTTTACCTTTAAAACAAATCATTAAAAGAGTGTGGAAAAAATTATAAAATATTTCACATGATTGTTTAATACAACTATTATATATATAAAAAAAAAAAAAAAATCAGTCCCGTAACAGGCCACAAGGGCCCAGAGGGGAAGATACTGTAAAGATATCTGATTCTTAACCATCTGGCACACTAGGGAGATAGTGTGGTCAGTACCATGCTCCGGCCGCCTGATTTTTCCCTTTGCAGGTACACATTAATTAATTAAAGGCCGGGTGAGCCTAGGGACGACCTTGAACCCCAAATCCAACCCTCGAACACTAAGAGATGAAAATCTTTAGTGTGCACTTGGGTTTTGAACTCGGGTCCTCCAGTTTATTAGTTGAGTGCTATACCACTGAGCTGACCTCCCCCCTAATGAAACTATCATACATAATGTAAATTACATGCATCAATCAAGTATGAAAATAATTAAACGATAGGAAAAAAATAGCTGACACTAAATTCATTTTATTAATATGTCAGTATTTTTACAAAAAATAACCACCTAATCAAAATAGTGAGGACAGAGATTTTCTCCTAGATTAAGCAGCATCTGTATCTTTCTTTTACCAACAGTGTACGTATTTACATTTCTTCACAGTCCCTATTTTTTGAATTTCATCTTTTAAAATGTCTTTCTTTAAAAGTAATTTTATTCAATATCAAAAATATTCATTAATTTACTGAACAATAAAGCAATAAACACCGATCTCTAAGAAAATGGGAAGAAAATAATTAAATTGGGTTGCAACTGGTTTCACCCTCGACGTAAAAACATGACTTACTTACCTCTGGTCTAGTGAAAGAGGTGTTCTGGTAAACAGCCTTCATATTACGAACCCGAAATAACAACATATTTGTTACTCTACACTAATTTTACTTAATTGTATAGTTTAATTTTCTATAGAATTGAAATTTTAATTTTCTCAAAGGATGTCAGGAACCTTTAGAAAAATTTCAAGAGCTAGGAAGAAGAACTGTTGAAGGTTAATGTGATCATAAACCCAATGACAGCAAAAGTAATGAGGGTAGGGAAGAAAACAAAGAGAATTATGGATGCCATGAGGGTAGAAAACAAAACCCTGAGCAAGTAGAAAACATAAAATGCCTGGGTTGGGACACGTGAACAAAAATGGTTATGTTGAATTGGTGGTGACCTAGCAGATCGCAATTGGAGGCAGAATGTTTGAAGAGATAAAATGGGGCTTCCTAAACAGGGGGGAGGTGCAGAAAGCAATAGAATACTATTTTTTTTTTTTTTTCAACAAAGAAACAGGAAACCATAAAGTCGTTTAAAGATGACTGAGTATTAGGGTGGCCCTTAGCTATAGGGAATTTTTTTAAAAGTCAAAATGTTGCTGCTCCCACCCCCCAATTCTGTTCCAATCAACAAAAAAACAAGCTGTGCAAAATTTCAGGGCAATCGGACAACTGCTAGGCGACACGCAAATGGTTTGAAATTGAGACGTAGTATACGCAATGATTAATTCCGTTAAAAAAAGGGATATACTGTTCTATCTGAATCCGTTACTTATTGAAATTTATGTAGACACATACAGGCTACCCAAGAAATCGTTTAAAATCATTCTGAATCAGATATCTCAAAATTTAATTCTAAAAATTGCAAGGATAACATGAAAAAATTAAAAAATATTAGTTTTTTAATAATGCACACAAGTTGTATAAGACAACCGCATTTTTATTTAAAACAAAAATTTCTATAGAAACAAGGCATAATGTGAACAATTAAAAAATACAAATATTGCACATTATGTTTTTCTAAGGGAGGATTTAGTAGCAGTCGGGTATTTGTTGCGGCCCCCGGCAACGATCTGCAAAACTAATTGTTTCTCATTTTCAACTTTTGTGAAAACGTTATTGTAATCTTGGATAAGTTTGACGCCTCTTTCAGCAACGTCATTCACAACAACTATCTTCTCAAGTTTTTCAATTCCACTCTTGTAACCTGGATCATCCTTCCATGTTGAAGGGTCATTGTCCAGGAAATCGGTGCTGATTGAAAATCTCGTGGAGAAATGTTTTGTATCAGGAGTTACAAAAGATGGAAAATTGATTTTTGTGAAGGAAGAAAAATCATTTAGTTGGAGTACGTTCGTCTTTAGTTGATTTTTTTCTTCTTCCTCTTTTTCAGCATTGTCTGCTCCAGCATTATCTGAAAAAATTACTTTCGGACTAAAATGTCAATATTTCAAAGTCATTGCAGGTCACCTCGGAGTTGTTCGATTTAGCTAAAATTTTGCGCAGATCGTTAATTTGTTGATTGGAACAAGATAGGGGGGTGGGAGGTAAACTTTTAAAAAGTTGAAAAATAAGGGCCAAAAATAAGGGAACAACTTCCTTTAATCATATTTCCCCAGATTAATAAAAAAAAAAAAGTTTTTCAGAACAAACATCTGGAGACGCGCAAATAGTGATTCCTGAACTCATGGTGCATCTGATAAACAGTATTATTAGTACTATCTTCTGAATCGCAGTTGTCACTGTAAGGTAATCGGTAAGAGCGGGAGAGGGTCAGAGTACTAAATTTGAGTTAAGAGTAACTGTGACTCTTAACTCAGAAGGTTTGTCAAAGGGGATGTGTACTTCTGCAAAATACTCCATCCTTATTCAGAAATTTGTTTAAGGGAAATTACTTTCTAATGGTAATTAAATTACAATAATAATAATAGCTACCCAAAACAGTAAGAGAAAATTCAGCTTCATCAGATCCAACAGAATTGGTAGCTTTTATAACATAATTCCCACCATCACTCCTTTTTGCTTTGAGTACTAATAATTTTGTGTTATTATCAATATTATCTACTCGTAATTCTTCGGTAGTTTGCAATTCCTGTAAAGACAGGAAAAGTAAATAATCAAGTTCTTAAAAATATTAATAAATTAGTAATATTGATTAACGTTATTATTATCAATAAAAAATGTATTATGAAATGAAAGATATTTCAGATAATATTTTCATAAAAAAAATGCAATTGCAAAATGAATTTTAGAAAATCAGCTCAATTGAAAGTGTTGGGTGCTAATGAGCATAGCAGTAGAAGCACCAAAAAAAAACTTTTGATAGAGTGTCAACCTCTCCCAAACGTTTTTCATTATAAGGAAAATAATACATCTTCTTTATTATTTTTTAAATTTCTGAATATTTTATTAAAAAGTTCAACATAAATAAAACAAATTTTTATGAGATTTAAATTCATGATTAGTAGGTAATAGTATGATTGATAACATGTCAATAGACATCCTGAACTTAAATACAGAATGACAATAAGCTGGTTAAATTGGCAATAAAGAAATAAAACCTCCAAAGACTTTTTTTTTATTATCAAAAAAATTTGTTTATTCTTTGAAAATATTTGAAGCCCTTAGGCACACTTCTATTTACTTTCTCATAATTTGTATTAGGAAAAATGGAGAATAAAAATTTTCTGATTACAAAAATTGGTTATCATGTAAGTTAAAAAGAAAAAGAACAAATTAAAATATCATGAATCACAAAACATGTTAATTATTCGCACGTAGAATGAGAAATGTAGTAATTTTATTGTAAAAGTACCTAAGTGGTTTTGTTCTAAATCTTCTGAATAATTAATAGTACAGAAAATGATTGATTTATCCCAAATAATAAAAGATAACAGAAAAACAAAGTGATAACGATTATGACCTACATGTTCTTAACTGATAAGAGTATATGGCGTGCAAACAATTAAAAAAAACCTGTAACAAACATTTGAAAAAAGCTAATCGTAGGTACAGACTTACTTGTCCTTTAAAATGCCAAGAAATTGTTGGCGGTGGTTCACCAGTTACATTCACATCCAAAAGAATAGTTTGTCCAACTTTGAATATAAGGTTTTCCAAATTAGTTCTATCAATACGAGGTTTCACTGTGAAATTAAAGAAATATCATTAATTTACAGTTTTGTCAATATATAATAATAACAATAACCTATAGTGGTATCCTCTTGGGACAAAAATCTTTCACTTCAAGGATATTATTTATACAATATATATATTGATTTTGTATATATAATATCCTTGAAGTGACATATTTTTGTCCCAAGAGGATACCAATACAGGTTATTGTTTTAAATATATATACATAATATATATATATATATATATATATATATATATATATATATATATATATATATATATATATGTATGTGTGTGTGTAAATTAACTTACCAAATCTAGGTCTAGCAGTATGTGGATTGGTAGCTTCACTAGGTTCTCCAATACCAGCTTTGTTTACAGCTCTTACCCTGAATTGGTATTGGTTACCCTCTTCCAGCTTTGGTACTTTCCCTTTTCGAGTGTCTCCGTGAATTTCAACAGCCTTAATAAATTTTGGGTCATCCTTGGATTTATATTCTATGACATAACCTATTAAATAATAAATAAATAAAGTCCATAAGCATACTCTGCCATAATTAATGATATAGGTACTATTTCAAAAGCTAGTATAGAAGTTAGCCTACTAAAATTGAGATAAACTAATTAAAAAACTTTATACATGACTTACTATGAAGATTTGTTTCATAAACTGTTTTAATGAAGTACAAATAAAAAATGTATTTTTGCTTTGATTTTTTTTAAATGCTAAAAGACAATATATTTAATGACAATGAACAACTCATTAATGGCAATTAAAAATGTTTACTTATTTATAACATTTATTTCAATTTCTTTCATTACTCCTACTACCTCATTAATTTAACCTGAAGATCTGGTATTTAATAGTTTTAATTTTCATATTATTTAAAAACATGCTTATTTAGGAAGTGGATACCAATAGGTTAGAAAATGAAATCAGAAAGTTCTTTAATGACGATTTTTTCAGTTATCACATTTTTTCAAGTTTGGGTTAATGCTAGCCCCGATATCTCAAATTGGCATACTAAAATTGAAAAAAAAAAATTATCTAATAATGTTAATATAAAACACTTTTATTGGCAGTATTACCTGTTATGGGAGCACCACCATCTCTAATGGGAGGGTCCCATTTCAACTCGACCATATTTTCATCATAATCAACTATTTCTGGCAGCCCAGGAGCTGAAGGTGGATCTGAAAAAATATCTCATGGTATCATCATTATTCCTAGTTTTTTTCTTACTTTAATTTACATAAGGGCATTTGGACAAACACTAACAACACTGTGTTAAAACACAGAGTTTCAGTGCACAAACTGAAACAACTTTAAATATTCCCAAAATTAAACTAAATTAGCCTTCAATATAAAATCTTTCATATTATTATTATTTAAATTTTAACGTCTATTATTATTAACTAAGAATTTTAGGACGGGTTATCTATAGGTAACCACCCTAGCCAGGATAGGGCTGATGCCTTTTCTTGTTTTCTGAAGAAAGGCCACCACCACATAATGGGAATCGAATCCATGACCCTTGGCACGGAGTGTTAAGTGCTCACGCCTTAACACGCACGGTCACCAGCCCTCTGTGAAATCTTTCACCTCCATCAAATTCTTGTTTTGTTTAAAAATGCAACATGAATTTTTTTTTTGTTTTTTTCTTTCTTTTAAGGCTTGTCAACCCCTTGGGTCATTAATGCCTCGAATGTAGTTCTGGACGATGACCTTGCCACAGGCACATGTATTCAGGAAACACTTTCAGAAGGAGCAAAAATTTGTTTCTCTCTCAGTTGTAAATTATTCATTTTTTTTTTCTTCACAATTGTTATATTTATTTAATTTCATAATAAGAAAATTAAATGTTCATTTAGTTTATTTTCAATTTTGTCAAATAGTGGGATACGTCATAGCAATGTAAAATTTATATTTTGGAAATTAATTTGCTGGATTTCAAGAATTTCATTAATTTATTTATATTTGTTGCGCCGTTGCCTAGTATTTCATCCAAATGTACAGGTAGTTGGACTTCATCTCTTTCCTTTTTAAATTTTTGGCATTCAGTTAGAATGTGCTTAACGGTTTGAGGGACTCCACAACTCTCACATATGGCCTGTTCCTCTCTACACATCAAATGTCTGTGACTCATTCGTGTATGCCCTATGCGCAGTCGAGAGAGCACCACCTCTTCTCTTCTGTTTTCCATGAAGGACGATTTCCAAGGTCTAACTTCTCTTTTAAGTGATTTTTTTTTTTTTTTTTTTTTTTTTTTTTTTTTTTTATGTGCAAGCCATTACACATAAAAAAAAAGGGAGGCATCTTTATAACAATTATTTAGTTAAATGTAGCCCAATAATCTTTAAATCAGTTTACAACATAGAGAAAAAGTAATAAAAAACAATTTAAAAAGAAAAGAAGGAGAATGTGCTGTTCAGATAAAGTTTTAACAGAGTCAGGGGATTACACTGATTGTATGTTATCAATTGAGTTGTTCTCTCGTTGGCTTCTAGCTGAAGACTCTAAATTGAAATGACAACAAAAAAAATTAAAGCATTTAAAAGCAATTTCTTATGTTTTAATAAATTAATATTGCCCACTTATAATTTTTGAGTTCATTAAAAATAGATATGAAAACAAAATAAATGAATATGGGAAACAAAATAGTGAAGAATAAACTAAATTAAATCTCAGCTGTTCACATAGCACTCCATGATACACATGCCAATTATCCAATAGATTGGAACATGAGAAAATCTGCCAAATTTATCTGTTCATTCTTTCTGATATATTCATTCATAAAGGACATTATTTCATAGATATTAGTAATAGAGTGATTATTTATCAGTATGTTTTATACATACAGCAATTTAAGAGTAACTAATTTTTGGGATACAGAAAGTATCTTCAGGTTATAGCCTGAAGAGGATCAAAAGAACTTGGAAAGCATGTGAAGCAAAAATTTAATAAAGAAATATAGAATGAGAAACAAAATTAAATAATCAATAATTATAAATATAAATTTAAGATGAATGTAAATTAATTAAAATAATTTGCCAACTATGACAAGATTAAACTTTTCATCCATTTACCATAAGGATTCTTTGCTAATATAGCTGCATCCGTTTCAAGAGGAGGAGATTCGCCCTCTTCATTGATTGCAGCAACTCTAAAATGGTATTTCTTGCCCGGTTCAAGATCTGTTACTTCAAAATCAGTAACATCTGGCTCAACAAATCCAGCAGGAACCCAACGTCCTGTAGTAACATCCATCTTTTCGATTGCATATCCGGTTAGTGGAAGTCCTCCATCATCTTTAGGTTTCTTCCAAGACAACTTACACCCTTCTTTATGAACATTTGATACTTCTAAAGGCCCTTCAGGCGCCGAAGGCTTATCTGAAATTTAAAGAATCAGGATAAATATGAATAAATAGGTATTGGTCTGAAAAAAGAAATGTTAGAGAGTTTCAGCATCACATAAAAACATTTGTAAAATATTTCTATTCAACAATCAAAATATATCATAATGATAAGTATGCATTATACTTGGTATACATCTAATTTTAATTTAAGAAGTGAACTATAATAAATTGTTTTTCTAAGGTAACAATAAATAAACAATAGAATGAACAAATCTTATTGATAATGATAAGTCCTTGGAAATTCAAAGCAGTATTCTAGAAGCAAAAAGGAGTTTTTATAGCCTTCATAGGCAACTGAGGAGGAGCATCTTGAAAAGGTCCACAAATATATTGATTTATAAAACCCTCATCAACAAACTAAGAAGAGTTAGTTTAAAAGAAGGGCCTTGAGATGCTTATATCAAGATAAATTTTATCAGGGGAACTGAAGACTCAGGACTAGACATGCGTGCCGAGGCTGAATTTTCAGGCGGCGGTGCGCTGGACTAAAATGGCCGGCGGCGGTGCGTGCGGCGTGGGCTATTTTTTTAACCCCCGAAGGAGATGCTACAATTTTAATTACAAGATATGTATATATATATATATATATATAAGGTGCTAATGACCTTGGCAGTAGAAGCACCTATAATCAATAAATAAATAAAAAAATATATATATATATGTTTGGTATTTCACAGGCTCAAAAATGGTCCGATTAGACAAAAAATCGTCTAATTTGAAACGTCAAGTTCGTTAACCAGCAGAATTCGTCCTCCAGAACGGGTTTTGGCACGAAATCCGAGCGAAAAACATCACGACACTTATGTTTTCAGGTTTATATTCTTGCAGATATTCGCTTAATAGGTTCCTTAACATACGAAAACGAAGGAAACTATTTTTAAGGTGATATCTGTAACAGTTTTTGAGATAAGTGGAACAAATGTTTATGTAACTCATTTTCAGTTTGGGTACATGAAATCGTGGGATTCCATTGAACTGTGTTCTACGTGTTTAAAATTCATCTAAACTAAGATGTTGATTAAGTTTGGATTTAAGGGGAAAAAAATAAAAAAAAAATTTTGAACAATTTTCTTGACAGGATAAATGTTGGGATCTTCGTATTCTTTCGTAAATATCTTGAAATCGATTGGAAAGTCGTGGCAAGGAGAAGGTGCCCATTCGAAAAATTCCTTTACAAAAATGGTTCTAAAGCAATTTTCGATGAGGTGATGTCAATCGGTGAAATAAGGGCTCAAAACTTCGAAAGCGTTTGTTTTGTTCTTTTGAACGGTTTTTTGTGTTTGTTTATCTCACTTTTAAATTGATTGTTTTGAATTGTGATTATCAGTAAATTTAGTCTTTTAGTAAAATAAGGCAAGAAAATGAGAAACTTAATGATAATAGTGTTTCCGCAGGGCGAACGTTGAGAACACTCAACGTTCACTTATTAAGCGAATATTTTCAACTATTAAGCGAATATTTTCACTTAGGATACTGTCAGTTTCCTGTTGGGGCTCCTTAAAATTCCTTCTGTTTGAGATTTTATTTTATATTTTTAACGAAACCTCAAATCCTTTCAATAACTGTATTTATTCCTTTGCTAATAGCACTAGGGATATGAACGGAACCGCGCTAAGATGATGCAGTTCGAGCGAGTTGGACTTTTTTTTTAGTTTTTCTCTTCAATTGCAGGATTTCCCTCAAAATACTTTCCACAAAAGCTGGATTTATTTGTTGAGTTAAAGAGCATGTTTATATATAATTCTTTTATTTTACGCTTCTCCGATACAAGCTTTATCATTTTCCAATCAACAATCACATCACACAAGTGTTTACTGGATCATAAGGTAAGCTCAAAATGGCGCCAGCAGGTCACCACGCAGTAGAGATGGGCGATAGTCGTTAGTTCAGCACTATCGATAGGCCGATACTATCGGCTAAAAATATCGATACTATCGCAAGTTATTCTATAGTGGCTTTCCATATTCCTTAAATGCCTGTCCAATGAAGAATATAATGTTATTGAATTGAATTATCAATTACTTGCAGGATTAGGTATATTTATAAGATTGCACAAAGGTTTAAAAAAAAAAAAACTAATTTATTTAAATTTATAAAAAGCATTTCCAAAGAAAAAAATATCAAGAGGCACAAAAAAGTTTAAGCAATTATTTTGAACTGTTTTAGTTTTTCTCCTTGAGCCACATATTACTAGAAAGTAAGACCAACATTTCCACTTTTTTTGGCTCAGTCTGTTCCGCAGCTCGGAAACAATTTTTCCAGTGGCTGAAAATACACGTTCTTAGGCTACAGACGAGCCTGGAACACAAAGGTATTTCCTGGCTACATTATCTAGTTTGTTCTATTCACCAGACCGTTATTTTTCAGTATTTAATTTACCAGACGTGTCAGTATTTAATACCACAGCCCTCCAGATGCTGAGAAGTTAAATTCTAAAAAAAAAGTAAAAAATATATCGATAGTAACTATCGACTATCGCCCATCCCTACCACGCAGTAAACTCACAGCTTTCCTCCCCTCACCCTTTTCTCCACTATTGCCACCGAGACCAACAAAACCCGGTGTGGCGTAGTGGCGCCGGCGCGGCGCGCATGTCTACTCAGGACACATCAAGAATTGGCTATTCTCTTTGGGGAGGTCGTTATTTTAAGATAAATAAAATGTGGATGTGACTGGGCAGGAGATGCTTCGACAAATATTCTCCAAAAAGGTACATGGAACCAGCCATTTAAGGAGACCCAGAATGAGGTGGCAAGATGTAGTAGCAGGCGGTGCACACAATCTGCTTGGAGTCTGGAACTGGAAAAAGCGCACAAGATCATGACAACTGGAGGTTGATTTTTGAGACCATATCTCACTAGTGGGATGTATTGCCGAGGAAAGAATATACAAAACTTATTATACAAAACATTTATAAAATTCATGATTATGCATTTGGTTGATAAAATTTCCTTTAAGCTAAAATGGATATTAATTACAAATAATTAAACTACTTTATTAAGAAAAGACTTTTTGAAAAGGAGATAGCTGCAGGGAGTAACCGTGTATAGATCGAGATCTGAGATGGACAATATTTTATTTGATAAAATTTACCAATTTTCAAAAGAGAAGCATCACACAGTATTACTTACAATTTTTATTTTAGTGAATATTATAATCAAATACTTAAAAGCTATAAAGTTGAATTTAAAAAAACCATGCTGTTACAAAACATGTTTGCAACAAATATTAATACCCATATTTTTAACATTTGAATTAGTAATATTGTAAATTAATACTAAAGCAATAAAAGTTATTGATTTGTAACATAAATTATACCTAGTATGTTAATTTCAACCTCTGCTTCATCACGTCCATTTATATTTTCAGCTGTAATTGTATAAAATCCTGTATCTGCCCTTGTTGTGTCTCTTAAGGTAAACCGTGTATTGTAATCTTCATTTTCAATTTTTATTTTTAAATTGTTTTCAAGTAATTTTCCTCTCAGTGACCATTTGATTTCTGGAGGAGGCTCTCCTTTGACATCAACATCAAGCTTGACTATTTGACCATTTCTGACAGTAACTTTCTGCAACTTTTCTCTATTTATATGTGGCTTAACTGAAAAATAATGAAATTCAAATATATATCATGTAATAAGTAATAGATAGTTTGCAAAAATAAGAGAAAATTAAACAGAATTGAAATTGTATAAAATTAATATAAGTAAAATAAATCAACAGTTTCAGTTTTAATGTCATTAACCATCTAACAAATTATGATTAATTAATTTCCTTAAATATTGTTGTAAATTGAAAATTCACAATAAAGTGATGTCTGATATCATTGTGTTTTGAACATTTGCTAATCATATCATTCAGGGCCAAGCGCATTGCCTTCTCAGTCCTCTATTATCGCACAAGGGAGTAGAAGGATCATCAAAACAATGAGTTTGATTCCCTAAAATTAATGTTTGAAAACATAAAATTTTTTGAATGCTGAAACTTAATGTATTCAGCTTTAAGAATACTTAACGCAATTGTTTTTTTGTTTTTTTTTATTTATTTTGTTTTTGATTTTTAAACCAAGTTACCAATTCCCCCACCCCATGAATTTAAAGCAGCAGCCAGTAACTGAATGTCTCTTAGTAACCTTATTTGCCCAACCTGAATCACTAAAGGAAATAATTTCAAGATTATTACCTTAATTATTATAAATTACATATTTACTTACATATATATTACATTAATTATACTCAAACATGAAATCTTTAGAGCCCTTAATGTATCTGAAAATTCTTTTTACAGGTAATAAATGATTTTTAGAATGTTTATAATTAAACTGGTCTAAACAATTAATGGGAACATATAAATGTGGTCTAGAAAATTGTTCTAAGGTCGATGTGATGGCTATCCACTAGAAGCCTTTTGGTCTATCCTTATCTATCTCAATGACTGCTTTTTAGTGACGTTTGATACTTCCCACTGATTCTTCAGGTTTAATGGGGCTTTCACCCTGAATTTTCATGAATTGTAGGTCTATCGCCCTTTAAGCTTGTACACATAAGTCAATGGGTTTGACGCCATCTTGCATGGTTCTCTCTCTGTTCAACAGGAAATTTTAAAAATATTTGCGACTTGGAACTGTTTCACGCACACTTAAAATACATGATTGCATATACTGGGCCGATAACAATTGTTGTGGAAGTCAAGTTACTAAAGAAGTCGTTCAAATATGATAAATATATTTCATACCCGGGATAACTACATAAACAGTGCCAAAGGTGAAAGGGATAGGGGGACATCATACAGGTTTAGAAGACCATGATTTATATTATTTTTGACAGAAATATTTAATAACAATTTCATTTTAAAGGGCAGGAGGATTCCTTTGTTAGTGTTAAAGCTTTCACATCTTATCATTATATCACTAGGACTTGCTTATTCAATCCGGCCAGTTAACTCATCTTTGTTTTCAGTGTTTTAACAAGTTGAACATATTTTCGCCTTATTATTTCAAGGTAGCTGAATTTGGACTTCAAATTCAGTCTGAATTCTAAAAAAACTGTCAATAAAAACGGTTCATTATCAATATGAAGGAAACTTTATAAAAGAGCAATATTTCAAAGTTATACATTCGTTATTTATCAAAAAAGCAATGTGATTAATAGATGATGATTTCTTTTTTACAGCACTTCAGCATCAAGGCCTTTAGCGCCGAAGTGATGATATCATTTGAACTTTCAGTATCAGTGGCACAAAAATCACATAAGCAATAAATAAAATACAGTAGATGATTTCATTTTTTCTGTAGACCTGTGTAACAATTACTTCATGAGAGTCAATGAAGAAAACGAAAAAAGAGAAAGAAAATAATTAAAATTAAGGTATAGGGTAACTAATTTAAAAAATAATGCATTTATTCACATAATAAACTTTGTCTTTTAAAAAAAGTGTCCGACTCGCAGGAACTGCGTCATCTTAGCATGGTTCCGTTCATATCTCTAGTGCTATTAAAGTAATAGTAGCAGTTATTGGTGGGGTTTGATCTTGCTTTAAAAATATAAAATAAAATCTCGAAAAGAAAATAGATTTAAGGCGCCACAACAGAAACTGACAGTATCATGGCAACTTCCCCCACCTTCTCAACGTTCGCTTTTGGACAAACTATAACAACGTTTCACATTTTCTTACCTTTTTTTAGTCGAATATTCGTTTTACTTTTAAATGCAATTAAAATGAGAAACAGCCAGTTAAAACTTTAGGTAAACAAATAAATAAACCCATTCAAAAGAATAAAACTAACAATTGCAAATTTTGAAGTCCTTATTTCTCTGATTGACAGCACCCCATCAAAAATTACATTAGAACCTTTTTAGTAGGGAATTAGTAGTAAGCTTTCGAATGGCTACCTTCCACTTACCATGATTTCCAAACCGTTTTCGAGATATTTTAGAAAATATACGAAAATCCCAAAACTTTTCATGCCTGTTAATGAAATATTTTATTTCTAGTACTTCCTTAACTCCAAACGGAACCAAAATGTACCTATCATAGATTAGATGAATATCAAACGTCTGGAACAAGTTCCAACTGAATTAATCGTTCCTGAATAACCAAACTGAAAATTAGTTTGGAAAAGAAGGTGCTTTAATGTTTCTCGAAAACGGTTACAGACATCACTTTAAAAATGGTTTCATTAGTTTTTCTACGTTAAGAAACCTATAAATAGAGTATCTGCAAGCACATAAACTCGAAAACGTATGCGTTATGATTTTGTCCACGCGAATTTCGCTCCAAAAAGCATCTGATGGCTGGATTCTGCTGGTTAATGAACTTGACCTTTTAAATTATACGAACGATTTTTGTACCAAATTTCACCAAAATCGGACCGTTTTTCTGGCACCTAGAGAGTGAACGGCCAAATATATATATATATATATATATATATATATATATATATATATATATATACAAATTTGAACTGCTGTTATATTATTGATCAATGGGAACTGAAACATGAAATTTTCGTGTCGGCACTTCCGGATTGCGTCATGAGGTCAAACTCATAAGTGGGGGGGAGGGAGGAACCGTGCTAAAATGTAGATAGGTTATGAGTATATCTTTCTTTAATGAATATTTATTTACTGAAAGTGTAATTTGTTGTTAGTAAGTAAGTTAATCTATACCAAATATTCATTTAATAAATGTAATATGATATTATAAGGTTTGATTATAAAAGCAGTAATTTTGAAAAGGTTCAGAAATATCCAATACCATTTAAAATGTTGGCAATAAAATTAATAACATAAAAGTTCAGGCTTGATTTCAACCGAAATCATCATTAAATTTCATCATCAGTACTTACGATTTCTTGCTTTAGCAGTATGCAATTTGGAAGCATCACTTGGTTCAGAGGGTCCAGCTTTATTGACTGCTCTAACCCGGAACTGGTATTGACTTCCTTCCTTAAGGCCTTCAGCTTTACCTTCTGTAGCAGGTCCCTTTAAGTGAACAAAATTCATTTAGTGAATTCCAATTAAACTAACACATCATATGATAATTAATTAAGGAATCCTAAATTCTTAAATTAAGTTGGAGATGAAACTTATAAGATAATTGTGAGAATGAATTATGTGCTTTTTATTTGTGTGTGAATATATATATATATATATATATATATATATATATATATATATATATATATATATTTACAGTCTTTAAAACCGAACTATATTCGCGGAAATCATTTTCAAAGTGTTGATATATTTATTTACACTGAATTTCTAAGAATCAAAGTTACTAATTTCACTCTTAAGTTAAGTTTATTTAAAAATGAGAGCTCCCAAAAATAGACATCCAATTGCTAATATAAATAGATTAATTGACAAACGTTTTACAAAGGCTTATTATTTTTTTTTTTTATCTAACATGCCATTTATTAATATAACTAGCTTTAAATTTGAAACTTACAATGTTTAATACAATGAAAGTGAATTAACTATAAGATAAAATTATACCATGATCTAAAATTATTACGCACCCATAACTCATTCATACTTCTTATAGTCATTTCTGGTATTTTTTTTTGTCAAATTGTTGAGAGAATGTAAGGAAATGTTTATAAATTGCAGAAGAACATTTAACATCTGTATTTTTCTGCAATTATAAAAAATATTTCTGTCCACTGCCAAGTCAGTTTGTCAAGAAAATAAAAAAGTAATTTATTAATTTAATTTTTAGCAAGCAGATATCATTCAAATGCAGTGACAGTGTTATTTCACAATGATAAAAATAATCTGAAAATGTAGACAAGTACACTATTACAAACATTTGAAACATGACTTTAACATGACATCAACTAAATATTAATTCATTCCTTTTGAATTATTTTAAAAATACACTATCTATGTACAGTTATGATGAATATATATCCAGAATTAGCATTCTTACAGACAATTATAATACTACATACATTCTTGAAGTATATAATATTCAGACAGGCGACCTTCAAGGCAAATGCAAGACAAACATTCCATACAGACAGACATAACTATTCTTCTTATAATAAGAGTAGTTATGAAGAGATCATCATGCACTCAGTTCTCACTTTTACGGAAAATCTTTAATGCAAAAGCTCTATCACTATATATTCATCATAATTTATATTCAAAGACTATATTTCAGCTTGTGGAAACAAAATATTAATTTTAAAATAATCAACAATGACTTAAATGCCCAGAGTTTAAGTTTTAATTGCTTATCATTGATGCCACCTTCGCTCTGTAAAAAAAAAAATGTGAAATCATTATTTTTATTTATTTGTTTTCTGTTTGAAGAAATTAAGTATTGATTTTTCACCTAAAATATAATTATTAGGAGATAAGTATGATACTCACAGATGTTGTTGCTAATTCTTCCCATGTTCCACTTAATTTTTCCTTTGCTTCAATTATATATCCAGTAATAGGTGCTCCTCCAGTAGATTTTGGTGGTTCCCACTTCAATTTTACAAAATTTACATCCCAATCAATGGGCTCGGGCACACCAGGTTTGGTTGGGATGTCTATAAAGAAAGTATACAGAAAAAACATTTTGACAGATCATGATTATAAAATATTATAGATGAAATGCAGGTATTTAACAGAATATATATAAAATGAACCTCCTTCCAAATGAAAAGTATAACTGAGATGCAACCATTTTTGTACCTACATATGTAATCAAAACTCATAATATTTGGAAAATAATGCTTTTAACTTTTTATTTGTTAAACTGGGTTATAACCAGAGATGGGCATAATTTTATTTATAAATAAAAATACGAATTTATTCGTACTTCATACATTTATAAATGAAAATATAAATAAATTCGTAATCATAAGTGTGAATACGAATTTATTTTTGTTCACATATAATAAACATGAAAATAGAAATACAATTTTATTCGCAAATTTTCCTGCGAATACAAATAAATTCACAGAAAAAAATGTAAATAATCACAAAAAATGTGAATATTCACTAATAATCAAGTGATTAAAACAAAAATTCACATTGAAATATATGAATAAAAATTTGTTCAAACTATAATTTGTGATACAAATTTATTCACAAAAAATTTCTTGAATAAATTATTAATTTATATTTCAGAAGACATTTAAAGTTAGCCAAGATAGTTTTAACAAAACACTTACCATAAGGATTTTTAGCAATTGTTGCACCATCAGTTTCTAGGGGTTCACTTTCACCTTCATCATTTATAGCTTTAACTCTGAATTGATAAGAATGCCCCTCTTGTAGACCTTTCACGTCCATTTCTGTGTCATTTGTTCGACCAATTGGTACCCATCGTCCCGTTGCAGTGTCAAGTTTCTCTACTTGATATGCAGTAACAGGCTTTCCGCCATCATCCTCTGGTTTCTTCCATTTTAGTTTACAACCATTAGCAGTAACATCCTTAACCTCCAAAGGACCCTTAGGTCTAGATGGTGCGGCTAAAATGTGACAAAAAATTTCATATTTACTAGCCTGAAAGTAACGTTTAGTTAAATCCATTCATAACATAGTCCATGTATATTGATTTCAGGATCTGTGTTTGTGTGTACTATTTGAATGAATATTTACTGTTTTTGTAAATTACAAATTACATTTACTGGGAGTCTGGCTTTGTTATTTATAAACAATAATGGGGTTTAAATATTGATTACAAAAAAATAATAAAAGGAAATCATTAAATACTTCATCTACAAAAAAAAAAAAAAAAAAAAAAAAAAAAAAAAAAAAAAAAAAAAAAAAAAAATGTGTAGATATTTTAACTCCGCTTTGAAAGAAAAACCTCACTTTTCACTACACTAATCACTCGAAAACTCTGCCTACTATTATCTTTATTGATTCTCTGATGCTGTAGAAAAAGCTGCTGGATTTATTGCTGCTGCATATTGGTGATGAAGTGTCAGAAAGATTCTTCTTCTCTTTCAGTTCGAAGGTGAAGTGGTTAAGAGTCTGAAAATTTCAGATCTGACCATTTCAAAGAACAATTTCTTTGGGTGTTCAAGATTTTCTCTAAAGCTTTGTGGATCTTTCTTAAGATTTGAATTCTGTTTAATTAGCATAATCATTGCCACTTGATGAATCATAGAGCTTGTTTTTGTTTTTTTGTTTTTTTATCAGTTACCCATGTTTCCAAGATGATTACTTGCACGGGTGATGATCTAGCAATTAATTAACTGCTCAAGTAATCAATCATTAATTTACTAATTAGCGAGTTGCAGACCGTGGTTAGAAAATAATAGATTTTCTTCAAGAAAGAAAAAATACAAATTTCATATTTTTCATTCTAGTTTAAAATGTTGACCTGTATTTGAAAAACAACATGTACACGGGATAGCTCCGGGACCAGTACAACTTCAAAATTTTTAATAGAACCCTATATCTTATGATACAGTATTAATTTTTAGGATTCTTTTACACTGAAATCAATGTTGAAACTTGATTTTAAATTGGGTCAAAAAATTACGATGTTATGGTCCAATATTCACAAATATCATTTGTAACACATTTTGATTGTTTCGATATTTATTCAAATAATTTTCTTCCTAATTTTACGATATGTTAAATTGGTTTTATTGTTTATTTTTCCAGTCATTCTTTTGTCAAGTGGTCTTATGATTGGGAATTTTAATTCATGGAATTAAACAACATTCACAACCAATGCCTACTTATTTACAAGCAGTTATAATCAGCTATAGCCCTACCGCAAACAAAAGAACCAAGTAGTGCAGACTATAGTCAAAATGAACTGATGGATGCAGTTTTCCAATCAGCAACAATTGTTTTATTAAAGTGGAGGTATTGCTGACTGTGCAATTGTGTTGTACTCCAAAAAATTTCCCCCTCACTTCCAAAGGAACCACAAAATGTTTATTCCTGTTATTCACAATGTGAGGAAAATCAGATCAGTTACTTGATTCATCAAGAACTGGTATCACAATTTGAACGAGGAACTAGATATTTTATAGTAAGTTATAAAAATGTAAGGGTTTTGCAAAATTAATTATGTATTTGTTATTTAATTTAACATAAAATAAATCTATATTTACATACATACACACACGTTTAATTAATTTACCTAGTACTGTGACTTCGACTTCTGCTTCATCTTTACCATGTTCATTTACCGCAATGACTGTGTAAATTCCATTCTGTTTTCTTATTACATCCATAAGAGTCAGTTTAGTATTGTAAGGAATATTTACTATTTCAGCATTTGGAGAGTTTTCAACCTAAAATGAAAGTCATATAAGATTAACATTTGATATGACTTATATTTTTCATATCTTATAGTTAATATTTGATCTAAGAGATGCTTTTTATAATCTTAATTAAATACATATTTTAAGTGCCCCATTATAAGAGGAATTGCCGTTAGGTTTTGATCTGAATTAAGAATAAACATCTTTTACAATACTACGATATAATATATATATATATATATATATATATATATATATATATATATATATATATATATAGGGGAAGGTGTTGTACCTCTGGCCATATTGTATACCTTTAACCACCGAGGCTGTGGTGGCATGTAGCAACATTTTATAAATTTTGGTTTAATCAGTGTTTAGCTCCTTCACTAGAGGGATTGTGTAACCTGCTTTGGATTATTCAAGTTAAAGAGGATTCTTGCAAAAAATACATATCCATTTCTATCATAAAAATGTAAGTTATTTATTGATGACGTTTGCCTCATAATATTTTTTGTATTATGTCTTTTTAGATGGAAATCATTTGAAAAGTAGCTATTACAATAAGAAACATAGTGTAGCTTCTGAAATTGATTTATCTTAATCCTAAAATTTTTAGCATGCTTTTTAATATTCACTACCACGGTGTTATACCTCTGACCATGACTAGTTGTTGTTCCTTTGACCAGGTCAAAGGTACAACACACCTGAGTAATTTTTTCATAATTCAAGTTTTTTGTTTTTAATTTTGCTTTTTGTTTTGTCTTCTGCTACAACTTATTAAAAAATAATTAATATTTCAATTGTTCAAAGAATTTAAAAAATAATAAATGAAATAAGTTCAAATTGACTTTATCAATCCTCAGTGTAGCAGTTCGAACCTATCGCTCCTTATCGTTCCACCTGAAGTTGTAAGGCCATATCGAAAAGTGCAGGCAAGGAAAATGTCAAATAGGGGCCGGCCTAAAGGAAAACCTCGTGTCCTGACAGATATTCCTGAAAAGCTAATTATTGAAGGTGAAAAAAAAAACGAAAGTGACAAGTTAACGAGAGAAGATGAAAATTTGTATTATATTGATGTTGAAGACATTGTGGCTAAACTCCCGTACCCTACCATTGCAAGTGGATCTGCTTGACAGTTAAAACGTTTATCGATTGGATTTTTCAGCATATTAAGCATAACATAATATCAATAATAGCTTTTTATTATGCTTACATCCTTGTCCTGTATTTATTAAACTTACAATTAATTACAATATTACTGAATAACATTTTTTTTCTGTATTGCTTTGTTGTTTTTACGTGGTCAGAGGTACAACACCCCATGGTCAAAGGTACAACTACATGTTGTACCTTTGACCACTGAACGATTATTTTTTAAAAAATTAATTAAAAATATTAAATGTAAAACTAGAACCTTGAAAAAATTAAATATGATAACCAATAGAATGCTAATTACAATGAAATAAAAAAAAAAGAATTTAGCCTTAATATTCAAGCTAAAAAAAATTAAATTGTGCAAAGTGGTCAAAGGTACAACACCTTCCCCTCTATGTATGTATATATATATATATATATATATATATATATATATATATATATATGTATGTATATATATATGCATATGTATGTATATATATATGTATATATATATATACATATTGTAATGATATTTTACATTACATATTTAAAAGTTTTAAATTCAAATAACCGTTAAAGGTAAAAAAGGCGGGCAAAGATGAATACAAGGTTTGCGGAAAGTAAAAAACAAATAAATTTTTCTTATATTAACTTTCATCGAAGATTAAAAGTTCTAAATTAAAAAACTAACACAGAAAATTCGGAAAATCCAAAAAAGCTCATTGATATGTTGGATTCGTTGCTGGGATAGGCAAATATTATTTGTTATATTTGTCTAGCAGTCGATACAGGTTGCATTGGAGACCGGTATGACGCTCCCGCCAAGAAACAACGCCACTTCGGATGCAGCTCTAGGAGAGTCGGTTACAAGCAGTCACATATAGTGCAGTTTAAAGAAACAACGCCTTTCCTGATGCAGCTCTAGTAGAGCCGGTTACAAGAGTCACATGTAGTGCAGTTTAAAAGAAACAACGCCATTCCGAATGCAGCTCTAGTTCAGTGTACAGCTAGTCTCATATGTCAGTCTGTTAAAAGCAATTCAGTTTACATGAAGATACAATCTCATCTCTATAGTTCAGTTTACAAGAAGAGACAGTCTCATAAGTGCAGTTCAGTGAAAAGAAGATACAATTCTAAAGAAGATCTCGTCCAATGCAGAATACCGAGCTGGCTTTATATCAGGTAATGCTTGTTTGTCCTATTTCTGAGTGTAACTTATCTATGAGTTTTTTCTCCTTTTGTTTTGTTCTTTATTATTTAAAATTATCTTTGTTTTACTTTACTGAACTCGAACCCGAACCCTGAGATAAAGAGTTTCTAAAATTAAATAGTATAAAGTTTAATTATATTGGCTCCCAACGTAGAGGTGTACGTAAATAAACTTATTAAAAATATTTATCATTATTTTTTATATTATAACATTTTGGCACATCAACGTGTGGCTAATTAAATTATTTTTATTTTATATTATAACAATATATATGTATGTATGTATATATAATATATATATATACAAACACACATATATGGGTGTCAGGTTTCTGGGGAGAGTGTATTTGTCAGAGATTACAATTTCACCAGCTAAAATAAATTGTTTAGTTTATTCCTTAATACTCAAGGATTATAAGACAAGTTTTACTTGTAACCAATAGGACATCGTTTTTTTTTTTTTTTTTTTTTTTTTTTTTTGTATTTGGAGGCCTGGCAATATTCTCGCATGACTGCAAAATGCATGTTTGCTCCAATAATGTGTCTGAGGGACTAGAGAAGAGCTATTTTGCAAGCTGAAATCAGTGCTTGATTGTGTATTAGTATATATGTTACTAAAACACAATCAAGCACTGATTATGTTTTAGTATCTATGATGGGGTCTCCCGTGGTCTAGTGGCTAGCGCCTTAGACTCATAAGCGGGAGATGGTGGGTTCGATCCCCACCGGCGGCAGGAATTTTCTCATCCCATGAAGGGGGATATGCCGTTGGGAAAATATGCCGTAAAAAATATATTCAATATAGCCAAAATATATTCATTTCATGCAGAAAACTAATATTTAAATAAATGATTTACTTCATTTAATATAATATTAAAAACATTTCTTATAAACACCAATGGAAGCAGAACTTTGAAAATATTACTTAATGGCCATACTCTGCAATAACAATAAACTACAAGATTCAACCAGAATAGCTTACTACTTTTCATGCCAAATGTTGCTACTAATACCATGCTAGAATCTTATGTTCTAAAGCAATGCGACAAATTGTAGAATTTAAGCTTATAGCAACAAAGTCTACTAAATCAAAATCGTGATGTATTTATACCTTAACTGGTTCACCCCGTAGTATATTATCCTGAAATAAACACTTCACATTATTACGAAGCTCTATATTTATCAAACACCTTCAGTACCTTATGTAGGAATAAGGAAATTTCATTTCTTTTACTTAAATGATCAAATATAATTTATGTAAACTTGTTTATATTATAATTATGGAACTCAGTTCCATATCAGCTATAAATTATGCGAAATATTGTATTGAAACAAATGCCAATAATACATTCTCAATAAATACTTTTTATTGAGTAATGATAACACAAAGTTTTTTGCCCTAAAAAAAAACAAATAAAGAAACAATACTTTTTATTTACATGTCATTGGTTTTAATCCATTTATACTGATGAGTAAATAAAAGGTGACTATGTCCGGAAGCTTTATTTGAACAAGAATTCAAATTAAATGATTATCATTATAATTTTCAGTAAAACATAAAAGTAGGTTCAGATTTTTTTTTTTTTTTCAAATTTTATAAACTTTTAGTTAGTATCTGGATTCATTATACGCGGTTTGGAGCATCCTATAGGAATAGAAAACGTTTGGATAATTATGTCGATTCTTAATATCAATCGCTGTCATTTGTTTATAATAAAACAATTGTGACACTATTTTAGGTACTTCTATCACACCAATGAATAAAGAACGAATTTCCATTATGTTTCTTTTTCTTGGCAAAGCTAAAGGCTACATTTTGATAACTTGCCAGAAATATCACAATTGGAATTTACTATGAAAAATTGACTAAGTATAGACCTGGAAAGTTTTATAACAAAATAATTCTTACTTTTAAATATCTCTCCTAACATAATAGAAATACAAGTTAAAAGTAAATATATGCCTCATTGAAATATTACTAAGGAGTTAAAAAGGGCTGTTTTCTTTATAATAATTTTTTTTGTCGAGAAATTTATGAAAAACTGAAAGATGCCTGTAGGCATCATTATGCGTAGAGGGAGGAAATGTTGTGAATGAACATGTATAAGCATTCACATTTATTGAAACATATAAAGAATTTATGAGTTCATGTTAAAAAGAACTCTCTTCTCTTTTCATTAAAATCAAAATGGTAATCCTTGAAACATGATTTGCCTTTAGTTAAACACAAATAAAGTTCACATTTATCACAGTAACCACAAGTTTGGTTCTTGCAGTTTTCTATCCTGCATCTCATCTTCTGAGATACATCAGGCAGTTCATTCTCAAACAAATCATTCAAATCTGAGAAGGGACCATTCAAATCGTCGCCATTTACCTCTAAAACATTGGCTGAAAATACGTGAAGGTTCAGAAAGAACATTGTCATCAACATCTTCATCATCCGCACTATCATCTGGTGCTGTGATTATATGAAAAATCTGTTTCTCCTCTCCGCATTATCGATCAGATAATGGGATCCATCGCTCAGACCTCAGTACCAGATGCATGATGGTGCCCACAGGAAACAAATGAACAACCACAAAAATTGGCACAAAAAAAAAATAAAACTTCAATAAAACAAACTTTCACTTCATAAAATACACCACTGGTACTAAGGAGTACGATTTTTTTTTAGATCAGAATGGACGTTATTAATAGTATTGTGGCCTTGCGAAACGGGTCCCCTCGGGGTGAGAAACAAGACTCCTGGTTTTGTCAACATTAACTTGTTTATTCCTTCTTGGGAACAAAGTACAATGTTCAAAATCTTCCAGTCCCTTTGACACTTGTTGATGCTAACAGGAAACGAAATATAATTTGAAAAAACTCGACATAGTGCTCTGTGGAGTGTAAAATAGAATATGATGCCTGCAGGCATCACGATGCAACAAAGGGTTAAAATGTCCAAGTTCTGTTAATGACTTTCAATAAGCTCTTCATTCTTGATGAGATCTGAAGAGCTTATGAGGAATAGAAACTTAATTTTCTGTTTTGTTTTTTTTAACGGAAAGCAATTATTACTATTTATGCTGGAAAGTCATACTGATAAACTCATTTTAATGTCAAACAAATTTAAATATCAGTTGGATTTAAATTTACATGAGAAGCAGCAGTTATGGGACAAAAATTATCCTAGTGATTTTCACTAATATCATACTACGAAACTTTTCTAATTTTTACAAATATTTACGTAGTAATGTCCATAAGTTTCCGGCCTGTCCTGCTTCCCCTCCTTCAAACGTGCCGGGACCTGCACGCCTATGCAGGTCCATGCCTGCTCACTCCATACCCATCGCCCGCACTTCCTCAGTCTTGTCAGTCAGTGTCGAGCCTTGAAGGAAACTCCCCATTTTTACAATGTTCAAACTCGAGTACCGTGGGGTAATTAAATTCTTTTGTAAAGAGGGCCTTACTCCTGCGCAAATTAAAGAGCGCTTGGATTGTGTATACGGGCAGTCCTCCCCCTCGTATTCCACAGTGAAAGAATGGGCAAAATTATTTAAGTTAGGGAGAGAAAGTCTAGAAGATGACCCACGTCCCGGTCGCCCATTGGAAGCTGTCACTTCTGAAACAATCCAACTTGTGGAATCTGAATTGCTGTCTGACTGGCGACTAAAAACCAAGGAAATAGCAGCGAGGTTAGGGCTTTCAAAAACAAGTGTTTTGAGGATCATCAAAGAACATTTGCATATGAACAAGGTTAGTGCAAGAAGGGTTCCAAAAATTCTTTCAGCTGCTCAAAAACAGGAACGAGTTCACTGCTGCAATGAATTTTTACGCGAGTATAATGCCGACCCAAGGAATTTTTTGGACTCAATTGTAACTGGGGATGAGACAATGGTTCTATATTACGACCCAATCAGCAAAAGAGAGTCCATGGAATGGAGAAGACCAGGAGAAGCGCCTCCTTTAAAGGCAAAAGTCACGCAGTCAACAAAAAAGGTAATGGCCACAATTTTTTGGGACTGTAAAGGAATACTACTGATAGATTTTAAAGAAAGGACTACCACAATGAATGGTGAGTATTATGTAGCCCTACTTCACCGGTTACGAGACGCCATTAAAGAGAAGAGGCGAGGGAAGTTAAGCAGAGGTGTCCGCCTCCTTCACGACAATGCCTCTGTCCACACAGCATTGATTTCCAAGGCCGCTGTGAAGGACTGTGGATTCCAAGAGATTTCTCATCCACCCTACAGCCCAGACTTGGCCCCTAGCGATTTCTACCTTTCCTCAAAGTTAAAATCTGACCTTCGTGGAAGGCGATTTAACACCGACGAAGAGCTCCAAGCAGCAGTGGAAGAACATTTTTTTAACAAAGAAGAAAATTATTTTTTTTTTCATGGTATAGAAATGTTGCCAAAGCGTTGTATTAAGTATGTTGAACTTAGAGGAGAATATATTGAAAAACAGTAAAACCAGTTTTTTTCTTTCACCTTTCCTTCTATCCCAGGCCGGAAACTTTTGGACCTTACCTCGTATAACCTCCTCTGCCATTTCCCTTTATACTTTGTTCACATTCAAACACAAACATGTAAAAAAAACTCTTTTAAATTTTCTAGTCACAACTGAATGTGCCTACAAACAGATCAGATGCTACTAGATTTAACGCTCTTCAAACTTACTAAAAAGTCAATGAAAAAAAAAAAAAAAAAATCAGTCCCGTAACAGGCCACAAGGGCCCAGAGGGGCAGATACTGTAGTGGTATCTGATTATTGACCGTACGGCACACTAGGGAGATAGTGTGGTCAACACTATGCTCCGGCCGCCTGATTTTCCCCTTGGCTGCTTCGACTGCTAGAGTCATTAGCACCCAAGGTAACCATTATTAATTAAAGGCTGGGTGAGCCTAGGGATGATCTGGGACCCCAAATCCAACCCTCAAACGGCAGCACTAGAAGAAAAAATCTTTAGTGACGCTCGGGTTTTGAACCTGGTCCTACAGTTCATTAGTCGAGTGCTCTACCACTGAGCTAACCTCGCCCCCTAAAAAGTCAATGATCAAAGGTAATATCTCTCATGTTAAATAAAGTATGCTTAATTTAAAATGTTGCATGGTTATTTTATCATGTCTATGTATTCAGTTAATATATTGTATATGAAAAACTTACAAATAAATTAACACAAGAAATATCTGCAAGCTAATGATGATATACAATTCATTTGGGGGAGCTAAGCCCATGAGAGACAGACAATGCATGAACCCAAGGAGAGAGACTATGAGCCATTCCAATTAAAGGCTAAAGTTGATTCCAGGAGACTACAAGCCTATCTTGTAGCCGAAATTCTCTTAAACTTGGAAATGAAATACTTACCTAGTTCTACAGCATACTTTAGCTGAATGCTGGGATTATATCTTATTAAGCCATCTGGGGCTGTTATTTTAATTCAATTAGTTTTTTTCAGAAGTCTTTCCTTAGCCCTTATGAGATGGCAACCCGCACAACCTTAGAGGCCTGTCAACAGCAGGCTTAAAAACGCCTAAGTATCACTCAGGGTGCTCTCCGTCTTGAAGAAGTTAAGTTTACCTAATGATATTTTTTTTGCTAATTATTATTGTGCTTATTTAAAAAAAATATCCACATATTTGGACTTGCAATTTCACATAGCCAGCAGTCGATAATGACCCTATACATCCAAAAGGTGTTATGAGTAAATGCATTTTTTTGTGGGAAGGATGTATAAGCAATCCAACATTAGAGTAGAAATTGACATCAATATTTTAGTTGGCGTAAATATGTATAATAAATTTGACAAAGAAAGTTATATTTTTTTTATGATATGAAATATTCATGTGGTGTTCCACAAAATAGATTAACATTTTTTTTTATTCATTGATAAATTCATGGAAATAGCTCATAACTGTGTTCATCATTTTGATGAAGGGATAAGCAGAACGGTTTTCTCACCTCTTTCTTCTGGAATATCCATTTAATTTCTGGTGGAGGCTCCCCACGTACATTGACATCATATTTAACCATTTTGCCAGCACGCAGAACAATATTTTTAAGATTAGTTCGATCTATCCTTGGTTTCACTAAAATGAAAAAATATATACAAAATTAATGAAAAGTAATACTATTTTTTTCTGTTTTATTGAAAAAGTAGATTTAATTGTTCATTGTTATATAAGCCTCACTGGATGATCTTCAAAAACATATTGTATACAAAACACAGTTAACAGATAAAAAAAAAAGAAAAAAAAAAAAAAAAAAAAAGGGGTCTCCCGTGGTCTAATGGTTAGCGCCTAGGATTCATAAGCGGGAGATGGTGGGTTCGATTCCCAACCTCCGGCAGGAATTTTATCATCCCACGGCTCGCTGGTAAAATTCCTCGCTGCACCCTGGATGTCGGCGCTAATGACCTAGATGTACATGCGCCGTTAAAAAAAAAAAAAAAAAAAAAAAAAAAACAGATAAAAAAGTGAATTTTTGTTGAAAGTGACTAAGTGTGAGTTTTACTGAATAATTAATTATTAATTTGTTCCACAGAGAGAAAAATAGTAAGCCATTGGAGAATATAAAATCAGGTTTAGTTGGGAATCGACAAATAGAATTATCAAATTATTTGAATAATCTCTATTATATTTTTGCTTTTACTGGTTTTTCATCTAACAGAAGTTAGACAAAATGATCACAGAACCAAATACTAAACATTTAAATGTAAAAGTAGTGTGAGCATAATGTAAATAAAATTTTAATGAATCCTAAACAATAGTACAGAAATGATAAAACATTTTTAACAAATAAATGCAGAAGAAAAGAAAAAAAAATTGTTCTTATTACTCTGGCACTTTCCATTTATTTAGCTCCTAACTAAATCTCTTTCCATGGTGAGGGGCAGGGAGTAATTTTTTAGATTAAATAGGAAAATTGGGAAATAACCATGAGAAAGTAAAGCTGGGAAATAAAAATGGGGCTACATAGATGACTGTAGGAAGGGGTTTTGGTCAATGAGCATTCTGAAAGCATCTGCTTGTATTTTATGTAGAATTCTAATTTAAATAGTTAAATAGTTGAAGAAAATTGGAATGTGGTTGAAAATCCATCACCCCTACTGGGAATCCATGACCTTAGGCATGGGGGGGGGGGACAACACATGTCTTGGTACACTTGGCCTTGTGGACTGATATTCTTGTGTTATCAGAATAAACCAAAAGTCGAGTATTTTGAATCTATTTTTCTTTTTTTTTCTTTTTTTTTTCTTTTTTTACGGTGCATCAACAAATCGTGGCTATTAGCACCGTTTGAATCTATTTGATTCAGCTTATAATTCACAAGTATGACATTACTAATCTAATTGTAAATTTCAAAATAATTTTTTATAATAACTATTCTGTGAAGACTTACATGCTTTATGTTTAACTTTATGCATTTCTGTGTTGTCCGAAGGTTCTGATGGACCTGCTTTATTTACGGCGACTACTCTAAACTGGTATTCTGCTTGCTCTTTCAGGTCTCCTACTTTTCCTTCGAAAACATCACCTGGAAATTCTCCTGCTAATTCCCAGTCTGGTTTGAATCTGAAAAAAAAAAAAAAAAAAAAAAAATGAAAATTTCAAATACTGATTTTGTACATTTACAGACTCTATTTATTCATTTTTTTTTTTTTTTTTTTATTCTTTGTCCCTAATAACATTTAATCATAATTGTATAAATTAAGATATTTGGGATATTATTTTCAGTATCAATAAACTAATATTTTAAACAAACCTGTCCTTTTTCTCTATTATATATCTTTCTATTGGGGCACCACCATCACTTTTTGGAGCAGTCCACTTAAGAGTAACACTTTCATTGTCATAATCTTTTATATCTGGTTTACCAGGTTTGCCAGGTTCATCTAAAAATAAATAAATAAGTAAATTTTTATTCAAAATAATTGATTTTTTATAAAGTCATCTACTTTGCAAATTAGAGTACTACAAATCAAATAGTAAATGATTTTTTCAACATTTCTTATTTCTGCTAAAACTATATTTTTTAACCAACAGGAGAGTTATCAGGGAAGGTAAGAGTATATATTTGGATTGAAAAAACATTTTACCAAAATAAGCTAAAATTTGGTATTTTGTATAGCTTTTCTAAAATATTTAATTTACACAGGTGCTAAGAGAGAAGCTTTAGTTTCTAAGCTCTAATATAAACTTACAAAGGATTTTGGATGCATGTCCTGTTGACATTTTTCTTTTGAATAAAAGAATGCCAACAGAATGAACAAAAATATATATTTAATGCTTTCTTGGTGTGAGGAATAAAAATCTAAGTTCAGTTTATTGGACAATTTTGTTCATGAGTACTCAGAGGAGGTGTCAGGGAAAAAATTAAATTGAAACTTTTAAACTCTACAATCTTTCACTACCATTCAACAGTAAACAGGAAATTTTATCCATGTGAATCCCAAATTTACTATTTTGTTATTTATTTTTTTTACTGCGCATCGACGTCTAGGCCATTAGTGCCGACATCCAGGGGGCAGAAAGGAATTTTCCAACAAGCCACGAGATGAGAAATACAAGCATCTCCCGCATATGAATCTAAAGCATTAGCCACTAGACCACAGGGAGACCCCCCAAATTTACTATTGTTGGGAAAACAGAAAATAATACTAGGACAACAATTGTTGCCAAAGGCCTAGAAAGAGGATCGTGATTAAAACATACAGTAAAACGTGTTTATAATCTACAAATTGGACACTTTTGTTCCTTCACATTTTAACAGAATCGAAGAGTCCACAAGATTTGTTTTTAGGATCCTATCTTTACTTCCCCCTCACAATGAACCATCGAGAAGTGTTTCCTGTAAGTCACTCACAGGGATAACACATTTATTAATAACATTCAGCAATTTTTGCGAAATTTACCGATGAAAATTAAATACTTGAGAATTTTGGTAAAACATTTAAGGAATTTCATCAAGATTGTTTCCAAGATCATTTCTATGGATTTTATATATTTTTTGGATGAATACAACCTATAGATCATAAAATTAGAACTTATGTGACTAAAACAGTATATCATCCATGTAAAAACAATGACAACTTACCAAATGGATTTTTGGCAATTATTGATTTCTCTGTAACGAGTGGTTCAGAATCTCCTTCATCATTAACTGCAGTTACTCTAAATTTATATTCTGCTCCTGGCTCAAGCCCAGTGATATTTAGTTCTTCTTTATCCCCAGGAACTTTTCCAACTCGCGTCCATTTTCCAGTTGCTAAATCGAGTTTTTCAACTTCATATTCTCGAACAGGGCTTCCACCATCATCTGCAGGCTTTTTCCACTGCAGCTTGCAGCCAGTCTTTGTAACATTTGATACTTCGAGAGGACCTTCAGGCCGACTTGGTTTTCCTGAAGCCATTAAAGCAAAATTGTATAATTCAACAAAAATTATTAATAGCAGTTAAAAAAATAAAATCATGTCATGTTAGTGGTTATAATAATTTGAAAAACTTCAAATTAATATAAATATGCTTCTGGAAGAACAATCTGTAAATTTTTGAATTGTTGAATAAAATAATTATTAATTTCAGTTCCTGAAGTTTTGAAATGACAACAAAGTGTTTCATAATAGACTTAACACCTTAAAAACAACATATATGTATATCAATATCCCTTTTCCAAATGTGACCTAGGAAAATACCCCACTTATAGCAGGGTCAATGAATAACATGAACTCTTCTTTATTTATTTCAATTTCTTGATATGTTTTGTGCAAACCAAGCAGTTTCAATATAAGAAACCAACAATAAGTTGCTTATTCTATTTGTTTCAAAATAAACATAGACAAACTGACTGGACTGAGTATTGGAAGGATTTAAATGATAAGCACTATTGTTACAAGAAGGGATAGTTTCAGTAAGTCAGTTTAAAGTGTCACTTATTAGATTGTGAAATATTTCATTCACATTTCAAAACACATTTATTGCAATATAACAGGAAAAAAACAGTTTCAGATAATTAATCAAAAAAGCCCTACTCCTGGGAAATGTGTCATCTTGGTGTGTTTCCATAACTTCTTCTTATCAATGGTGTCATTTGGAAAGCTTGGAATAAGTGCACCAGGGTGCAGCCAGGAATTTTCTCAGCAAGCCCTGAGATGAGAAAATTTCTGTCACCGGTGGGGATCGAACCCACCATCTCCCGCTTATGAATCTAGCGTGCTAGCCACTAGACGACGGGAGACCCCAAGTGCACTTAGTATTTTGTAAAAACTTTAAACACCTATACTCACAAAATTTTGAAGATAAGCAAGATTTAGGCGTCATTATGTACTGAAAACTTAAAGCAGCGGAAATTAGTCACTCGTCCACTTCGACTCCTGCTCAGAAATCTCTATTACACACAACCAAAAATTCGTTCTCATTTTAAGTATATTGTTTTATTAATAAAGTCATTTTACTGCTAAAATCTTAACAGAAATTTACATTGATATCAACTGCTGGGCTATTAGCGCTGTTTAAGCCTTTCTCCGCCTGAGATATTACCGCATTTGTAGATAATTTAGTAAGCTTTCAAATGTTTTCTGTCCCATTACCATGATTTCCGAATCAATTTCAAGATATTACGAAAATCCCAAAATTGCTGAGATGTGTAAATAATTTTTTTTTCTAAATCTTTCTTAACTTAAAACAATCAAAATTTAAATGCCTTACGATGTACGAATATCAAATATCTAGTAAACATATCAAATGAATCCATTGTTTCTAAGTACCCAAAGTGAACATTATTTAGGACCTGGGCGTATATAAGGGAGGGGGGCTAAGGGGGCTGCAGCCCCACCCAAAATTTAAAATTTTGATTTAATCGGTAAACATGTGTCTTAAAAACCTCAAAAATAAATTAATTAAGATCACTTACTTTAGAAAATATAATTTTTGGGGGGTTTAGCATTTTAGTTGGCTGAATATTTCAAGCTCTAGGATGTTAGTATTCCATACCCCTCAAAGCCCCTGGTGCTTCCAGCCCCCCCCCCCCCCCCCCCCCGCCTGAAATTATTTTCTATATACGCCCCTGTGTCAAGAAAACTAGTATTATTCTTCTTAAAAATTACTGGGTTTTTGCTTTTAAAAAAAATAAATGTAAGGTTTTAATAATTTAGATGAGTTAACTGTGATAATATATGATTAATAAATTTTTCATCATTCATTTTTTTTTTTTTTTTTTTATCTCCGCTAGAGATACATGCCGGCATGTAGGAGGAGATGAAGTAACCCAGTGACAATTTTTAAAAGAGAATAATGAATTTTATATAACAAGTTGATGATAATGCAAAGATGAAAATGTCTAAGCTACAAAATGTGAATAGGACTGGTTTTTTTTAAAGGTAATATTAAAAACATGTAAATTATATTATGTAATTTTGGACAAAGGCCTTTTAAATGATGTGAAAGAAAAATAAGGGGGTTATTTTGTATGATATTGCATACCGTGATTCCGTCTAGTTGAGCATGCGTCTCTCTGTTCAGATATACACAGAGAAGCATACCACGGATAAAGGTCATGCATATTGCAGTTATGCGAACATACTATCCATACCACAAAATGCGACACTGAGAAAACGGGCTATACTATACGAATAGAGCAGTATTGGAAAGTTTCATCCTGATGTAAGCCTAAGTCTCAAAACCATGCAGATTGAGTCAGACTTATTTTACGCACTGGTAAAGTTCTGAAAGGGTTTGAGATGGAAAAGATAAAAAAATAATTCCAAAGTAATACAGAAGGCATGCTGAAGTTTGGGGGATTGAAATCGAACAGGAACCAACTTCAGTGCCTGAGAATAATTTTAATTTTAACGTCCATTTATTACTAACTACGAATTTTAGGACGGGTTATCTATAGGTTACCACCCTTTTCTAGCCAGGATAGGGGTGATGCCTTTTCTTTTTATCGAAAGAAAAGCCACCACCCCTAGTGGGAATCAAACCCATGACCTTTGGCACGGAGTGTTAAGTGCTCACGCCTTACCCCTCACAGCCATTGGGTCTCCATTGTTCCTGAGAATATAGACAATTCAGATAATGGTGACACTAATGAAAATGAAGAGGTATTATCCAGGCTTAATGACCTGCTAATGTCCCAGTGTATCCAATATCATGTCATGTCGTTTCACAGACAACCACTGATCCCATTTGTTTCGTATAATAAGAAGGTTTTCAATGCTGTAAGAATGATGAACACAATACTGGAATTGCACGCTGAATGAATACAGGATATTGATGACATTGGTCACCTTATTTATTCAGCTGCAAAGGCTGTTACTTGCTTCTTGGGCATTGGGTGAAACAAAACACTAAATCCAGATGACAGAGTTAATAAGAAAACACAAATCATTCCTCCTTGGAGGCGAAGATTGTAAAACAAGATTCCGAAACTTTGTTGAAGGATTGATGTTTTAACAAGCTACCTCCAAAGACCAGGAACAGCTAATAACAAGCTCAAAGCTAAAGTAGATGAGATAATTGTACTACACATCGAAATGATTGAGGAAAAGGTTTTTCCAGAAAAACTGTCTACGTACTTGGACAAGCAAAAGCATTGGCAATATACCCCAACTGAGTAAGATGTTACATTGAAGCATTCCTCCGCCAAAAACAATACTCACTCTTTAGTACACAAGAAAGGTATTTTTACAGAATGTCAAGCAAAAGCAGCCTAACCGGGATCCTAGAAATGCGAAAATTAATGAAATGGTCAATTACTGGGCCAATATATGGGAAGTTCCTGATGCCCATAGTAATATTGGAACGTGGATGCCTGGCATATCGGAAACTCTGAAGAACATCAGTCAAATGGACAAGTGCAGTATAACTCTTAGTGACATAGCAAAAGCCGTAAAAAAAACTTCATAATTGGAAGGACCCTGGCTGCGATGGTATACACAATTACTGGCTAAAATATTTAGACAGTTTATATGAACCATTCGTTCGCTCTTACTAAGATATTCTTGTAGGTAATAAGCCAATACCAAGTGACTTTGCTGGGGGTTTGTCTCATATGATTAAAAAGATAGAAGGTCAAACTCTCAAGCCCAATGAATACAGGCCAATAACATGCTTAAATGGAGCCTATAAGCTCTTTAGGTCTATTATATTTAACAAACTCCAAGTTCAAATCACAGAAAATGAATTATTAGTTCGCAAACAGTTAGGCTTTAAAAGTAATTTTAAAGGATGTAAAGAGCTGTTGGTTATAGACTCGTTATGCATTTCAGGCCTCATCCAAACACCGAATTCTATTGATGGCATGAATTGACTGCAAGAAAGCTTTCGAATTGGTTCCTCACTCGTGGTTGATCGAGGTGTTAAGAATTTATAAAGCCACTAATAATGTAACTGACCTTTTATCTCGCATGATGACCACATGGGAAACCAAGCTTACCTTTGGAAAGGGATGTCATACTGTGGAAAGCGAAACTATTTAAATACAATGGGGAATAAATCAAGGGGATAGCCTCAGTCCTTTGTGATTACAAACCAGCTGGTACAGAGGGTACCAGCTGACTATAAATGACCGAGAAACCAGGATATCTCACAGTCTGTATATGAACGATCTTCCCAACTGGAGAGCAGTTTGCGAAATTTAAGTCACACCGTTTAAATGTGCTTTGGTTTAAATAAGTGTGATGTACTACATGTTACAAAAAGACACACATTATCTACTGAAAATAAAGAACTTCACTGTATATGAACTGGGGGAATCTGAATCGTATAAGTATCTTGGCATCCAACACCTCCTTAAGAGCTGCCACAAAAATGCTAAGAAGCTTAGAAATAAGTTGTATTTTTAAACGGCTGCGATTAGTATTAAAAAGTTATTTTCTAAAAAGGTACTAAGTCAAAGCAACACCTGGGCAATACCTTCACTAACGTATAGTTTTGGTGTGATAAAATGGTCGGATTCAACACTACGGGATTTGGATCGACTCATTCGAACTGAAATGGCTAAAGCATGCATGCACCATCCAGTATGTATTTTTAAAATCATTATAGCAAAGAAAAACAATACAATCTCTAAAATGTGTTCTGTAAGTTTCATACATCATATAAACATGTTTTCCATTGAAAAAAATAATAAGATAAATAAAAAAAGGCTAATATAAATATGAAATTCACATGAAATGTGTTTTTCACTTATTTTGATTATTTCAGTAATAAAATCATTCTCTTAATAAGCATAACTTACCGAGAACTGTAAGTTCTAAACTTGCTTCATCTTTTCCAGATTTATTAACTGCCAAAAGTGTATATTTTCCTGTATCTTTCCTGACAGCATTGACAATAGTAAACATAGTTTGATAATCTACATTTTCAATTTTAATCCTTTCAGTTGTAGTTAGTGGTATATTATCTCTCCAGCTCCAGGTTAGCGTTGGGGGTGGTTCTCCACTGACATCAACTGTCCACTTATACGTTCTTCCGGCTTTAATAGTTATACTCAACATTCCTTCGCGGTCAATTCTTGGCCTCACTAAAACATAATTAGGAGATATGAAAATTAACAAATTTAGTTGAATTTATTTTCATTTCAAGTCAAATGCCACCATAATTTCTGTTAAATTTGAAACATTCTTCATTAGTGATTATCCTAATATAATATAAGCAACACCCATAAAATTAAAAACTCATTAACTATGAACATTATATATGTATTGTAAAGAATTAGCATTTTTTAAAAATAAAAATGACAATTGTTTCAAAAGTTTTGACAATTTTTCCCTTTTTACATCATACTTCTTGACTATTAGTACTGGGCTATTTACAGGTTATGTAAAATTAAGTTAGAGGCCAGCGAGTGTTATTTTATTTACAAACCTTTTGGTTCAAGTGTGAGCAGGAGGCAGAATGAAACATATATATATATATATATATATATATATATATATATATATATATATATATATATATATTGTAATGATCTAAAAGGGGGTGCTCTAGAAAGAGTCAGTTTCTGGCATAGCAAAGAGTAGCAGTCCTAATCAAAATAAAGGCTAAGTTATATTCTATAAGTCCATCACAAATATTATCTTTTGTCAACCAATTAAATAAATAAAAGAGTAATAAAAGGGATAGCAATTGGCAGTGCTTAGCTTGGCAGTATTTATTTTTTTTAAAGGCAGTGTGAAATAAAAGAAGATTCCAAAGTCTCGGCTAGGAGCGATAAGGCATAGAGAGATACAAGTTTCCCAGGAAGATAAGAATAGAGGTGCTTCCAAAAAATGCCCTTTGAACATCAAGGTGGCGATTGCTGAAGCCAAACTCCCTTGGCATGGTGGAAGTAACGCCTATAAAAAGGGCTTCCCCCCACCACTCGCCCCATTCCAGCGCCAGCGAAGGGCCAGAGCACACTCATTCGAGCACCAGAGATGAAGGGCACACGATCTCCTTGCAGAACCAGCTGGTCAGCCGACACCAAGCTCTCACTTCATCTTCACTTGATGGCCAGACACCACTCTATGATCTAGCAGCCGACCATCATTCTCCTCAACATGCCGACATAACTACAACCAGTCTGCCTCTTCGCTTCTACAACATCATTTGTATCATAAGCTGAGTATACCTCAATAACTGCCAATCTTCAATTAAATTCAAAAGCTAGCTAAAATTTCATAATGGCCAATATTTATATTTTAATATATAAGTTAATATTTTAATTATGTGCTAATTTTTCTTTAATGCCCAAACATTGATACAATTATGTGAGTCAAGCACCTTTTCTTTCTTATATTTAAGTTTATATCACAGCCATGCCAAATCTTAAATTATATCTTTTATTCAATATAAGTCATTTGTTTCCAACTCTATTTTATTTACTATGAACCTTTCTCCTGGTATTTAATATGGTCTCAACACATAAAAGGACAGATGGTAAGAAGTGGTTCTAATTTAATATTTCTCATGCTTTTCTTTCAGGAAATTCATTAAATTAATTTAATTATTCAAATAGTTTTATTCATAAATCCGCATGTGGTGAGTTTGGTAATATTAAATGAACCCTGAGATATAAAGAAAATATAATAAAAAACATTTCAAATCAACTTTTTCTATAATAACTTTTAAATATAATTAATTTTCTTTTTCTTGCCCAAACCAAAACACCACAATATATACGAACCACCGTTCGTGATCTATGGGTTCTGAAACATGAAGTTTTCTAGTCGGCACTACCGGATTGCGTCATAAGGTCAACCTTGTAAGCGGGAGGGAGGGAGGAAACAAAATTGACAGATTAAAAGAGGCTATTCTTGAGCTTATAAAATTATTTAAAAAATAAAAAAGAAATTGTTGAGTACAAATATTAACAAGATATCATTTAGAGAAAACCGTATCTGAAGTTTCAAAACATTTGATTTTCTTAATTTAATAATGTAAACTTATGTAATCTAGTATTAATCTGATTCCTTCTTCCAACTTTTTTCTAAATTATAACATGTTAGACATGTGTGATCCTTAATTGTCAAAAATTGGGAGAGTAGTTGTCAGGAGTTAATCTTTTCTTCTTCTTTTTCATCTTAAAGTTCTTTAGATTGAACCTCCAGTTGTAAGTTCTTAAGAAAAAAAGAATTATATTATAGACGTCATATATAAAACCTTTATACAAATATTAATTAAGCTATCAGTGGCTCCTTCCAAAATGTATTTAATTTAAAAATATAAGATTCATTTTATTTCATTATTTATCAGATATTTCATATTTTAAATAACATAATATTATTGCCATTTTCATTTGTTTCAAAATAAAACAGGACAAAAAATTCTATTAGTAAGTAATAATATACTGTCGATAGACTTACGATGCCTATGCTTGCAGAGGTGGTTTCCAGTTGGCTCACTAGGTTCTCCAGCTCCAGCTTTGTTATGGGCACGCACTCGAAATTGATAAATCATATTTTCTTTTAGTCCTTCAACTTTCCCTTCACAATCAGGACTTCCAGTGTTCAAAACTTCAATCCATTCAACAGCAAATTTATCTTTCATTTCAACAGTATATGCAGTAATAGGTCTTCCACCATCAGATTCTGGTTTTGTCCATTTAAGGCAGACGCTCTTATTATCATAATCAATTATTTCAGGTTTTCCTGGTCGTCCAGGTTCATCTAAACACAAATCAATAGACAATTATTTATTTATTTTTTTTATTTTTTTATTTTTTATTTTTATTTTTTTTTTTTTACGGCGCATCTACATTTAGGTCATTAGCGCCGACATCCAGGGTGTAGCGAGGAATTTTACCAGCGAGCCGTGGGATGATAAAATTCCTGCCGGAGGTTGGGAATCGAACCCACCATCTCCCGCTTATGAATCCAAGGCGCTAGCCATTAGACCACGGGAGACCCCTATTACTATTTTAAAAATAAGGATACATACAGGAAGCAACATTTCTACAACCACCCAAGATTGTAATCAAGATTTCAGATTTTGTCCCTTGTATGTATAGAAAAGGGCTCTTGCAGAACATTTCCATAACTTACTTGCTAGTTATCATCTTATCTCTGTGTGTATGCAGCTCCATGAAACTGGGAGGTTCTTATAAAGTTATAATGATAATAAAGATTGAATTCTTTATTAGTCAACATTTTTTTATATTTTTCCGCTAATGGCCTTGGTAGGCAATAAGCCCTTAAAAAGAGAAAAAAATAATAATTTTCACATTTTAGTGCTGATGACCAAGAAGGTCGATGCACCAAAAAGAAAATTATGCTTGCTCTTCATATCATTGTGTCAGAAGTTATGGAAAGAAGTTGGACACTATAGGTGAAAAATTGAAAAAGGAGACCAGTATACATACAGAGAAGGAGACTAAGGTTACATACAGAGAATGAAATAAAAAATATTACTAAGAAAAAAATGAAAAGATTTTAATGATTCTTTGTTAACAATGATGGATTGATTTAAATTTTGTTTTCATACGTTCTTCATAAATTAGAAATTAATCTTTTAAAACAATGAGCAAGTTTGGAGATAGAAGGGATAATAGACAAAAATAGAGCAGAATAAATAATATTAAAAAAATGTTGTATAGAACTATTTAAGGCCTTTCAAACATAATATAGAACTACTCACCATATGGGTTCTTTGCTAATATAAAATCACTTGTTTCAAGTGGTTCTGACTCCCCTTCTTTATTTACAGCCTTAACTCTGATTTTATATTTCTTCTTCGGAGTAAGACCAGTAACAGTAAAAAAACCAGGGCTGTCAGGACCAGTCTAAAAATTCAAAATAGAACTTGAAGAAATGTTTTATGTTATTTAAGTTCTAACAATGTTAGAAGTAAATAAAAAGAAAAATTGTCAATTAAAATTACCTAAAAGCCTAAACTAAAAAACTAAATTTCAAATTCATGAAAAAGCTAAGAAGGAATATCACAAGTGCGCAAATGACATTTTCAGCAAAAGCATGAGTACAGTAGTAATATTGAAGTATTCAGGGAAATTATGGTTGAGATGGCACTGTGCCACAAACTTAACTCTTCAATCTGTTTTTTTTTTTTTTTAAATCAATCAAACTGGGTTCGTCAATGATACATGGTACTTGGATGGTTAATATGCTATGCTGATTTATGGAAAAAAATAATTATTTACCTTTTTTTAACTATAGATAATAGAAGCTTATAACACAATTATCTTCTTAAAGTTTAAATACATTTAAATCAATAATGTAAATGCTCACCTCGCCAGCTGGAACCCATCGCCCGGTATCCATATCCATTTTTTCTAACACATATCCAGTGATTTCAGATCCACCAGAGTCTTTTGGCTTCGTCCATGTGACTTTTATATGATTAGCACGAACTTCAACAGGCTCCAATGGACCTGTAGGCCTGGAAGGTTTGTCTGAAAACATATGATAACAAAAATAAAGGTATATTGATATAATTATTTTTATTAACAAATAATAACTCAAGAATACTCAAATCACATTACAAACCTAAAACAACTACATCTCCTATACTTTCACATGTTCCAGAACTATTTGTCAGTGACAATTTATATTTTCCACTGTCACCTCTAACAGCTCTTCGTACAGTCAAGACTGTATTCATTTCATATTTATCAATAGTAATTCTGAAAAATTAATGTATCATAATAAAAATTACCATTCTGAATAGAATCAGTCTAATATAATTCAGAAGATAATTATTTAAAAAAAAAAAAAAAAAAAAAAAAAAAAAAAAAAAAAAAAAACAGAATTTAAATTAATTAAAAACTATAAGGGAGAGGTTTATTTTAATTTTATGGGACTTACTTATCGTTGTCATCAATTATTTCCTTCCCATTAAGTGTCCACTTAACTTCTGGAGGTGGTTCACCACCATATTTAATATCATACTTGATAACTTGAGTCTTTTTCACAACAAGATTTGTTAAGCCTTCCCCGACAATAAAAGGTTTCACTAAAAATAATAAAGGTTTTCTATGAAATCAGTTAGACAATATTATAATTGCTTGAGCCTGCTTCAGTAGAAGCAGTATTAATTATTAATATAATTCTGAATTAAAAAATAGTTTTTCATAACAAAAATAATTTTGGTATATTTTCACCCTTTTCTTATTTATTTTTAAATTATAGATGCTCATTAGCACCACCGTTTCTTATTATTTTTGAAACTGTGACACACACACACACAAAACCACACTGTCACACAGGCCCTTGGTTTTCTTGACTTTCAGCGTCTTACTAAGAAATTAGTAATAATGAACAGAACTGAATATATGAATAAAATGAATATTTTATTGCATGATAAAGCAACTTATAAAAAGGTGAGAGCAAACCCTGGTATAGAGTTAGCTGGCAAAATTAATAAATATGTTGAGAATTTACATAAAAATGGCTATATCGATAAATACACTAAAAATAGATTAGCAGCTAACAATTATACAGAGCCAAGGATTCATGGTTTGGTAAAACTGCATAAACCTGGAAATTTATTAAGACCTATAATTAATAATATTAATGGACCTAATGATAATTTGGCAAAATTCATGTATTCATCCTTAAAATGTTTAAATACGTTATATGATTATGATATTAAAAATTCCTATGAGTTAAAAAATAAATTAAATATGATTCAGTTTGATAAGGATAAAGAATATGAATTAATAAGTTTTGATGCAGATTATTCACCAATATATCTGTGGATGAATGTATCAAAATCATAGAAAGTAATTGGGAATTAATAAAAAATCATACCCCAATTAAAAACAAAAAGCTATATTCTGAAGGTATCAAATTATGTACGTTATTTGGTTATTTTAAATTTAATGGTGATTATTATAGACAGGTATATGGTTTGCCAATGGGTGGCAGATTATCAGTTGTGTTAAGTAACGCCCTATTAAATAAGCTGATTTATGAACAACTTAGCAAAACTACTGTTAAACCAGTGTTAATAACTAAATACATAGATGACTTATTACTAATAACTATAAAAGAAACGTATCCTGAGCTATTAGAGCTGTTCAATTCCTTTCATAAAAGAATAAGATTTACCCATGAATGTACAACGAATAACAAACTGAGATATCTTGACATGGAGGTTAAATTCGAAAATAATAAAATAACAACAAAATGGACTAAAAAAGATATTTGTAGCTCCCGTATTTTAAATTTTAATTCAAATCATCCTAAAACTCAAATAATTAATACAGCTAAAAATTTGATTAACACAGCTATAAATATAACAGATAGTATATACTTGAAAGAAATAAAAGGGAAAATTTATAAAATACTAGTGGACAATTTTTATCCATTAAAGCTAATAAATAAACTATGGTTCAATAAAATTAGTAATAATACAAAGAGTAGTCCAACCATAATGCAGGAATCACAAGAGAAACTAATAACACAAGCATGCAAATTTAAGGTGAGATCCAATGATAATAAGCCTAATTTAATAACTGATTATTTTAAACTATTAAACAAAACTAGTGAAGAGAATGGAGAAAATACTAGTAGAGAGCAGTGTAATGTAATGGGTAATAATATAGCTCATAAATTAAAATATATTCCTGGTTTAACTGAAAAAATAAGGAAAGGATTAAAGAAGTATGACCATACTAATTTAAAGATTGGTCTTTATAATGATAATAAAATAACAAATGCATTAAGTAATATGAAAGATAGAATAAATAGTATAAATAAACAAAATGTGATATATCAAATTAATTGCAAGCAATGCATAGACAAATGTTACATAGGGGAAACTTCCCAAAATTTAAAAAATAGGTTAAAACAACACATTTCTAATTGCAATAATAGTAAAAATATCAATACCACAGCATTGGCAAATCATGCTATCACCAAACAGCATAAGTTTGATTATGATAATGTTAAGATTTTAAAAACTGTTAATGATAATAAAGCTAGAAAATTAACTGAATCAATTTACATAACTAAAAATATCAATAGAACCATTAATTTCAAAACAGATGTTAAAGGTATAGGACAACATTATGTTGACATATTAAATAAAATTAATTTTTGATGACAGTGTAACAGATTACTTTCACAGTTTAAATATCTGGGTTACATACCTCAGTGTATTGTATATTAAATCTGGTAATAAAACTAATGTTAAGTAGAGATTACACAATTTGTCTGTGATATGTCATACATAATTTATTATATATTTTGACTAATTGAATTTTGATGTTTTAATTTAATTTTTAGTTATACCAAATATAATAGGCCTAGGCAGCTTGATAAAGTCTAATATGGCTGTGATAATGAGTGTTTAATTGATGTAGGTGTAATTTGACTTGGTTCCTTACAGGAATCATGTTTATTTATTGCATGACTGTTTTAATGTAACTATAGTAATGAACAGGACATGGTGAGTTTAAAATTATGACAATAAAATTTAGTAAATGGTTTTGGAGGATGTAATGTCTGAAATTAATATACTATTGTAGATTGCCTGAGGATGGACCTGTGTGTCCGAAACGTTGTGATGGAGGAATAAATGTAAAGTTTGAAAAAATTTTTGAAGGGTTATTCTTCACCTGTTTGGTATTATTAATTAATACCCTTCATTTAGTAATCGTAATAATGAAAGACATGTAAAATGATGTATACAAAATTTGGAAATTAAATTTCTATTTACTTGTTATGGAGTCATACATTCAGTAATAACGAAAAAATAAAATAAAAATATTATGTTATAAAATTAGGGTGTTGTTGTAATGCTTACCAAATCTGCACTTCGCAATTATTGGTTTTGTTGACTGGCTAGGTTCCCCTGGCCCTGCTTTGTTCACTGCTCTAATTCGAAATTCATATTGTGTACCTTCTTTCAGGCCATCAATAGTACTTGCTGTAACATCTCCCTCAACAAGTTTCCCTTGAACCCAATCTTTACCGAATTTTTCCTATAATAATACCATGAGTTAGAAAGAGCCTTTTTCAAATAAATGTTAATTTAATAAAGAATAACTTTTATATACGTTAAATAAACTTCTTTTACAATAAAAAAAGAAAAAAACATTTTCATTAAAAAATATTTTTTTCAGTGAAAAAATTGTTTTAATACTAATTTATTTTTTGAATAAAAATATATTTTTCTAAAAAAACAAACATTTAACCTTAAAAAACTAATACAATTTTTATTTGTTACTTTTGAAGTGGGAAAAAATCAATTAGAGTAAATGAATAAATAAAAATCAGTTCCATAACAGGCCACAAGGGGCCTGAGGGGCTGACACTATAGAGGTATCTGATTCACGACCATAAGGCACACTAGGGAGATAGTGTGGTCAGTACTATCCTCTGGCCGCCTGATTTTCCCCTTTGCTGCTTCGACTGCTAGGGTCATTAGCACCAAGGTACCCATTAATAAATTAATTAATGGCTGACTTGGCCTAGGGACGATCAGGGAGGTCGAATTCAACACATGAGTTAAAACAATAGAAGATATAAATCTTTAGTGTTTGCTCAGGATTTTAACTCAGTTCCTCCAGCATATGAGTCCAGGGCTCTACCACTGAGCTAACCTCGCCCCCAAAGTAAATAAATGCTTATTTGTAAATAGAATAATATATAATTGGTTTATTTGATATTTAAAATAAAGCTTAAACTAGTCATCCATAAGCTAATTTACGCTACTATAATTTAGAAATTGATCCTGTGCTTTCAAGCTATGAGTGGATGTTTAAACTCGTACAAACTCAGTCTCAACCCCTTGAAATATCACTTTTGTGAGATATAAGAATTAAATCGGTATTTACAAGTATTAATTAAGCTACTTTTTGCAGGGTTCCATCGAGTTCCCCTTCCAGATAGTGATAATTGATATTAATCGAGGGATTCGGTTTTAAGGTGTACATAATAATAGAAATTTGTATAATTACATGAGTTAATAAACATGCACTAACTTAATATGGTAGCTTAAAGGAGTTAAAAAAAAAAATATGTAAAATGAAAAGACTTGAAAGAGTTGACCATGCTAACTAAACTTGCGATTCATAATGACACAGTTATGAGGTGAATATTTTCAAATCTAATAGATATGCAAATATTATTATATTAATCAGAATAATATAAACATTAACTAAAAGGAGTTTTTATTTATCTATTGACCTGCAGACTACATGTGCTTATATAAGAAAACATTTTGGGTGGAGGGGGGTACACTTGGTGAGTATGGAATACTAACAATCTAGAGCTTGGGTGTAATAAACGCTATTACACTAAAAAAAAAAAAAAAAAAAAAAAAATCTGAACTAAGTGATCTTATTTAATTTATTTTTAAGGTTTTTATAACACATGTTTACCGATAAAATCAAAATTTCCAGGAACTCCCCCCCCCTTTTATACGCCCCAGACATATTATTACCATACTTGATAAAAATATAGGTATGTGAGATAATGCTAGGAATTTAAACCAATAGATCTCTAGTTAAGAGCCTTAAAAATATAGCAAAGACCATGATTTTATGATACTTTATGCTGCGTTACAGAGACAAATATTACAAATAATACAGTGAGAGAACGAGAAGAAGAATTGGAAAAAATATTAGCATACAACAAAGCAATTTTTTCCCTTTTTTTCTGTTCCTGCCTTAAAAAATAAATAAATAAAATAAAAAAATGAAATTTTGAATTTCCCTGATTTTTTTTTATAATTAAATTCCCTGACATTTCCCTGTTGGGGGAACCCTGTTTTTGGTGAAATATTCCTCGGTAAAAAATCGACATATTTATTTAAGTAAAAGTACCTTATACTCAATAATATATCCAGTAATAGGAGCACCTCCATCACTTTCAGGTTTATCCCATTTTAAATCAGCATGGTCTTTATCCCAATCAACAACTTCAACATTTTTGGGTTGGCTTGGCTCATCTGTCAAAGAAAATATAATCATATGAAATTATATTTTAATTTACTTTACCAATTGGATTCAATGTGCTAATAATTAATAATTTGTAAATCAATTTATATCTACAAACTTATAAAAATTTCTTACCCCAAGGATCTTTAGCTAAAACTGTTTTTCCGCATATACCATATTCTGAAGCACCAATCTTATTCAAAGCCTGAACTCTGAATTTATATTCTTTTCTGTGTACGAGGTCAGTACAATTATAAACAGTACCATCGGCATAGGGAACATCTGCTATGCTCCGCCAACCACCTGAAAAATTAATCAAATATGATATTAATTAGTGATAGTGAAATTCGGCACTCAAAAATTAAAAGTAACCACGCATTTAAATGAAAATGTTAATCAGATTTACCTGATGTAACTTTATATTTATGAGTATAACTAGTGATTATTGTTTTTGCCAACATAATGGATAAAATGGATGCCAATAAGTATGACAAAAAGTAAAATTAAATATAATTAAAATTCTAACTGTCTTCTTAGGTACTGTGTGTACAAAGTGTGGGAAGGATGGGACATCACCATTATCGTTCTAATTTTAAGAATGTGTTGAGAATGGCTCCTTCAAGCTAAAGCACATTTACTGGTTTTGACTTTGAAATCAGAAAAAATTAGATTCAAATAATTTATTTTTGTAAAACTACGAGGTTCCATTTTAAAGCTTATTAAATAAGGCAACTTTTGAGGCGGAGGCAAACCTGAAAGTCTACAAATAGCTGATTAAGAAAAGATTGAATAATTTAAGAAAACACTAATATCAATAGTTCACATCTATATGGCTTATAGTATAGCTCTTAATTTATAAGGCAATACTTCAATAACAGGTGTTTCTTATTGGAAATTCAATGTAGGTTCTAAAAATATGGTCTTTATATATGATAAATTATTCAAAAATCTCGAAAACACAGTTTTTCACGAAAAAACAAACAAACAAACAATAGTTTTGAAAATGGACAAAAGTTTGAGTAGCTCTGCTTCATATTGAGAAAGAACGCTAATTTCTTCATCACTTAACTACAAATGACATGCAGAATAAACCCCTGAAGTTATGACATCTCAATGCAGGACACCCTTTATAAAGTGCTTTTATGTTCTGTTACTCCCTTTATTGGGAGCTTACATTTCTTAGATGAACCAAATTATACAAAAGTTAAATAATTAAAATTAATAGTTTTAATGAAACAATAAAATTGTTGATTTAAAAACTCTTTAATTAAGTTATAATGAGTTAAAAGTACATTCCCTATAATAGCAAAAAACATTTATATCAAAAATACTTTTACATTATTGTTTTATATTTCAATCAAACTTACGTTTACCATTAAGCCATCCAACATTGAATATATATTAATTAAACAGTTTAATAACTGAAAAGGAATACCTAAAATTGTGGTTGGTTGGCTGGTGAAGGTTCATCATAGTAAATAGGATGCAAAACAGGTCAAACATCTCCACTGTTTTATTCCTTTATTCTAACAAAACTTTTTCGAGGTCAGAACCTCATCCTCAGTGTCCTGTTAACACCCATCAACAAAGGCAACATTACAATAAAATAATTTAATTTAAATCACATGGGTAATCAAGTTACACAATACGTCAACAATTAAATGTACAGTATGTTATTTTAATTGTTTTTAATTGTTGACGTATTGCGTAACTTGACTTACCCATGTGATTTAAATTAAATTATTTTATTGTAATGTTGCCTTTGTTGATGGATGTTAACAGGACACTGAGTACGAGATTCTGACCTCGAAACTGTTTTGTTAGAATAAAGGAATAAAACAGTGGAGGTGTTTGACCTGCTTTGCATCCTATTTACTATGAAAAGGAATACTTAGTTATAGCTATTAAAATATTTATTAATACCTTTCACACTTAGATCTTGTCTCTCAATTACGTATTTAACAATTGGTGCACCACCGTCATCTACTGGATGTTTCCAAGATATTTTACAACTTGATTGAAAGATCTCTGTTACATCAACATCCCGAGGAGCACTTGGAGCATCTGAACAGAAATTTTCTCATTAGATGAATTTCTCTGTGAATTTTAATTGTTTAAGGAGCACAGAAGTAAAACTAAATAATTAACAGTACAAAATCATAATATTATGTATGTCATTGACTGCTTAGGTCTTTAGAACCTTTTATAAATCATTTATGAATATATATGTAAATGATTGCTTATTTTTTTTATGTAAAGTGTTTTTTTTTCCATAACCTTAACTAAAAGGTTTCTCTGTTATATTGATACTTATATAAGGAGCTTAATGTGAATTTCTTGTATGTTTTAAATAAAAGGTTTAAGTAAAATGTTTTATTCAAACAAGTGGTTTTTGATGTATAAACTCTGTTATTTTGATAAGGAATGATTCTTATTTTAAGTTGTTTAGTCTTCACACACTGATGTTTCGTGTGTTTAACCTTGTACCTCTTCAGGAACTTACAATGGATATAACCCCTTTTAAAGGTATAAATTATAACACAAATAAATTGGAAGGCTGATATAGAATAAGCACACTTAAAATCAACAGTAAGATAAATTTCATCAAAAATAATATTTATTTAATATTTTAAGGTCTTCTGGATATGACCATGTCGATGTGGTAAGAACTGACTTCTCGCCAGGCAGTCTGCAGGCTTCCTCATGGTTTCTTCTAAAAGAATTCACACAGAGGAAGTCTGATAAATGTATGGCAACACATCAGTTATTACCACATAGACACGGCCCCATCCAGAAGATCTTAAAACATTCATTAAGTAATATAAACTGTGGAAGTCTACAAGTCTAAAATAGTAATTATGTTTTAAAATCATAGAAATCTATTTATCATTTTTATTTTTAGAAATTTTTAAACTGAAGTTCTGTTTGTAATTTATTGTTTATTTTATTATCTTTTTCTTTCTTTTTTTTAATCTTGAAATCATAAAAACTTGCTTTAAGGCTCTTCCATTCCACGCTTGAACAGATTTTAATCTGATTCAATCCAGATTTTATTTCTTCCATTAATTTTGTTAGTATCAAATAAGTTCACTTTTAGCATTTCAGCCAATCTGCTTAAATGTTAAATTATTCAGTAAATCCCATATTGTGTGGAGAAAGTATATTGTTTAATCTAATTTTTCAAGAAGGTTAAACAATATTCTCCTGTTTCTTTTTTTGTTCTGAATCAAGAAATTGAATAAGAACATTTGAATAAACTGCAAGTGTATAAAACTGTAAATATAGGGCAATCAGTTATTTGTAAAATTAAAGTTGTTTTTAGAAGAATCAATAATTTCACAAGCTCATTTCAATTAATGAATTTCAATATTTATAAAATGTTTAATAATATATTTTGGTTATATATTTCATCAATAGTGAAAAATTGTTTGAAATTGAACTGAAACTAATTATATTTAATAACAAATAAATAGATATTAGTAAATACAATAATACTTAAAACATTATTTGGTTTATTACCCAAAATGTTATTCATAAGCACAATTTTAGAATTTCAAGCAAACACCCTTTATTTATTATAATTCCATCTACCTTGCATATTAATGTGGATATCTTTTGTGTCTTCTCCTTGTCCATTTGATATTTTAATCTGATATTTGCCAGATAAGTTTCTAGCTGGTTTTCTAATAGTAAAAACAATTTTTTCATCGGTTACACTAACTTCAACATCTTTGAGAGGCAATGGTTTTCCATCTTTTAATAATTTGGCCTCGATAGGGGTTTGTCGTGTACCTTCAACTATAATACAAAAAGGGATTAATTCATAGAATAAATCTTGCTTTATATATCATATAAATCTATATAAACCAAAAATAGACTGAGTCCCTCATCTTAGCATAAACATTCATTAATTTGTAATAGTAAGGATTTACCCGTGTAAGGCACATCCATGATTACAGGTTTAGTTGCTGGAGCATCTACACTGTCATCAAAATTAATTACTGGTTTGGATTCTCCTTTCTTAACAGTCAATTTGCAGGATGAAGAAAGTTCACCTGATGTACATGAAATTTCACCCTCATCTCCCATTTCAAGTTTATTGAATATCAATTGATGTTTCCCTCCTCCAAGATTTTTTATCTCTATCCTACATTGCAAAATATTTCATTTCAAAGATATATAAAACATGAATCGTGAAAATAGGAATAGGAATGAAATCCTTTATAAATCTACCTTTTGGATGGTTCTATTTTGTTTCCATTGAAAAACCATTCAGCTCCTGCAGTCTGATCCTGAAGTTCAACATCAAAAACAAGTTTCTCTCTTTCTATTCCCACTGTATCTTTAAGTTTCTTGTTGAATCTATTTTGGTCTAAAAATTTAAATAAATTAAACATTTAAACTGATGTATCAGATTTATAAATAGTAACTTCAATGAATGTGATTTGATAATTTTATTATAATTTATATAGCATAAAAGAATCATAGTTAAGTTCAATTTCATCAGAACAGGACAGATTTATTTACAAATTAATTTATATTAAAACACGAAGTGCATTGATTGTGAATGAATATATAAGAATAACACACAATCTAATTAATGTTAAGGTTAATATATTGAGATTAGTTTATATAAGATACATTTAAGTGAAATTAAAGTAACGAGGTGTTTGGTTTCAATACTTGTTACATATATTTCTGTAACACTTATTATCACAAGTTCTTAATATCAGAAGTGTTGAGAGGAGGACTTTTTTGAAAAACCTATCAAGATCCTTTAAACAACACTGTTAAAAGGATCGATTTCATTAAAAAGATGGTTTCATTAAAGTATCACAGCTTGGACATATCGGCCTCAATGGAACTTACATATTCATGGTTTAGAGATTGAAATTCACAATTAAGAAATAAAAATGCTAAAAACAAGTAATTTAGAAAAATAATTAGATGAGTGATAAAATGCAATTTTTTCAGTTTAGTCATTGATAATGCATATTTAAGCTAAAAAGCATAAAAGAGAAACTTAAATTAAAACTAAATAAGGAGACAAATTCGTTTTTTAGAGCTAAAGGGCAAAATTAATCTATTTATACCAGCCCCTAGCAAAGGCAATGGAACACAAATTATTCCCTAATGAACCCCCCAAAAAATGATATACAATTTTTAATTGAAAATGAGGAAAGAATACATCTTTTTCTTAAAAAGAAAGATTAAGACTTCTCAGGTAATTAAGGGTGTTGTTTAAAAGACATTAAATTTTCTTTAGATTGGATCATAATAGGGGCGTGAAATTGAGGGAATGGCAGTTTGAAGATTTCTGGTTAGATGGTATATACAGTAGACTCTCCCTTATCCAGCGTTCTCTTATCTGTCGCTCTTCCTAATCTGGCGGTCTCCAAGAGGAATGAGTGATTTATGAGAGAGTTTGTAAAATCCTCAAATTTATTTTTATGTTCATAGCAGTATTAACATAAGACAAATAAGGCTGGAAGGGAATTTATTAAAAATGGAGGCAAACCCCAACAATAGAGTACCTCCTGGTACAGGCTTAAAAAACGAACAAATATCATTTCATTTTTTCCTCAAGGGCACAGAAAGTTTTATTGTTTAATCAACAAGTGAAATGAAAATAATGGTTTTTATAGTCAGGCCTGTAACATATTAGCACATAACTAGGTTATACTATCTAAACATATGAGCTAAAATAAGGGCCTATTTCAATGAGCCAATGGCCAAAACTCTCCCAGACGAGATTCAAAACTATACCCCTAACATTATTCCTACATGAAGCCACCATAATTCCAATAATTAAGTGTAATTAAGGAATGAAATAAAACATCTACTTACATTGGACAACAATTTCAGCTTCTGTTTTATCAGCATTAGTTGTACATGCAAACTGTCCAGCATCTGTAACTTTGGCATCTTTTATCACCAATTTACGCTTTCTTCCATCTTTTGTTATTGATACTCTGTGAAGACCACAAAAAAAAAAAAAATGATATTATTTATAATTATAAATAATTATATACAGGTGTGGCCAGTTCCTGAATGGGTGATCGACCATGAGCTGTTGGCATTGTAAAAGAGTGGCAACGTGTAGAAAGCCCGGTGCTAATAGCCCAACTGTTGATATGCCGTTAAAAAATAAAATTCAAATAAAAACTATTATAATTATACAAATTCATTTTCTATAAAATGTGTCAGGATTATAACTCGTTAGGCCCAATCTACACTTAGAGACTGCAGAAAACTTTACTCTCTAAGAAATTAATCTAAGCACTAAAATTCAGACACCGTAAGTCACAAAATTGGATTAGGGTTAATTGATTCTGATAAGCATCTGTGGGACTGAGAGATGCTGCAAATGGTTAAGAGAACAGACCAATGTTGCCTTCAAAAGTTCAAAACTCAGATGCAAAAGAGGATGATAAATGACATTAAGAGTATTCTATACTGGAAAAAGAGATAGAAGGAAGATTAATTGTTTGGTTCTAAGAAGAGTTATACCATTTCCGAAATGGTACAATGTGCCAAAAAGGAGGTGATCAGTGAGGCAATAATAGATAACACCTCAAAATTTGAAAATATTTGTGTCCTGCTATGGTTTTTTATAAGGGTTTGCATACATTCGCTTCTAGGAGGTGAAGAAAAATACATTTAACATTTCAAAGCTAAATTTTTAAAGAGATTGGCTTATTTATAAATGCTCGGAAAAGCTCAGCCATTGTACTGCAAAAAGGCACACTGGAGTAAAGAAATTTAATCTTAGAAAACAAGGACGGGATTCAATCAATTGATGAAAAAGAAAAGATATTTTACAATCCCGAGCAAGCTGATAGATATAGAAAAGAAAGAGATCTATTCAAAATGCATTGAATATCTCCAAGACAAGTTCTTAGAGAAATATGGATCCGGAAAATTCCTAGTTAAGGGTCTGTGGTTCAGCACAAGGGGTACAATTCCGAAAATGACAGGCACTCTCTTACAAGAACTTCGAATCCTCCCGGAACACCTACCTGCATAGCTGAGTCAATAATTATTGATTCACTGGGCATAATAAGCCAACATGTTTATGGTCACTAAACGGCATCACTCCAGCTGATTAATCACTTCTGGCTATTTTTAAATGCAACAAACGTCGTTCCTTAGACTACGCTGTTTCTTGTGTTTTTCTTTTAAAAGAACAATTTTTATTTATTTATTATTATTATTTTTTTTTGGCACGTCTAATGCCCATGAACTATTGAAGACAAAGAACAAATTACAAGATCATTAGATAAATGAATTTCTCGAGGAATGATCAGCATGCTGTGTCTCCAGCAACCCAATAAAATTGGGCAGCCCACTTTATTATTTGATTAAATAAAGTTTTTTTCTTCTTTTTGTCTTTCTTCTGTAACATGAGGTTATAATACATGAAAGTTTAAAAAATAAGAAAAAGTACACGAGTTTGTATTAAATGCTTTTTAATAAAAAACAAAACAAAAAAAAATACCTGTTTAAAATAAAGTAGAGCAAAACACTTGTTTGGAGAAATAAACAATTTTGGTTCACTTTCAAGATCACCAAAAAAGAATTTTCTTATAAATGTCATTTAATTTAGTTTTTCACATCTGAAAAATAATATTATAATTACCTTTTATCAGGCTTAATTTCTTGACCATTTTTTGTCCAAGTAACATCTCCCAGTTCATCATCTAGCTCACAAACTAATGTTATAGTGTCCTTCTCAGTTAGCTTTTGACTCTTCAACACTTTTGTAAATTTGTATGGATATTCTGAAAAATAAAAGAAAATTGTGTGTGTGTGTATATATATATATTCTTTATAATCATCCATGTTGATATAAAGAATAAAATAAATAGCGTAATAAAAAAAGAACACTAAATGTTCAATATATTCTTAAAAGTCAATGCTTGAAACAGGAATGTAAAAGTTCAAATCCTCACAAATTACAGTTCAAAGGGGAGGTGGAAGGAAACCCCCATTATCCTTAAAATTATTTTTAAAATATTGTTTCCTTCTTTGATGAGAAAAAATATTCTTTCTAAGGCCTAGAACAGGCTTTCACAGAGAGGTAGAACTGTCATTAAATATGTTATTTCCAAATACCATTGTCCCATCAATAATTCCTTAAGAACTTTGTTTAAAGATAATTTACTAAGCTTCCGAATGGTCACTTTCCACTTACTTCGAATTTTTAACCGTTTTCGAAATATTTACGAAAATATACGCAGATTACAAAACTTTTCATGTCTATTAATAAAACATTTTTTTCGAATACTTCCTTAACTCCAAATGTAACCAAAATTTAAACATCTTAGTTTAGATGAATTTTAAACATGTAGAAAATATTTCAATTGAATCCAACGATTCTAAGTACCCAAACCGAAAAACTATTTTTATGCACTTTTCTCGAGTACAGTTACAGATGTCATCTTGCAAATGGTTTCATGCGTTTCCCTACATTAAGTAACTTATAAGAAGAGTACCTGCAAGCATATTAACTCAAAAATGTGAGTGTTACGATTTTTTTTCATGCAAATTTTGCTCATATATCACAAATATAACGGTGGCTAAAATTTGTATATATCTATATATATAAAAATCACGTGTCTGTCTGTTTGTATGTCTGTTCATTTATCTGTTTGTTCCTTATACAAATCTACACCGTTTGCAAAAGTTTTGTTCAAGAAAAATTGGCTACACTGAACCATTCAGATTGTCACGGCCATTTTGAATAATGTCTCAAATTTATTTGTTGATGTTCCTGATAATTAAAATAACTCGAACTCATTGATGACTTTACATCATTATATAATCATGTAATACAGTTTATTTCAACAGTCACTGTCTAACTAAGGAGTGCTGGCCTTTCTTTGATAAGAGCTATCTATTCGCAGGCTCTGGTGCTGGCCTCTGTCATTTTTTTCAGAACTGCTGCGGTGCTGGCCTCTGTTGGCTGTCTCATGAACTACATCTAGACAGATATAAACAAATTCACATTTTGACGTAACTGGGTATACAGGTAGAGTTCGATACGGGGAGAGTCAAAGGCAGAAAGTAGGAGTAGCATTGCACGCCGGGTAACAGCTATATATATATATATATATTTTTTTTTTTTTTTTTTTTTTTTTATACGGCGCATCGACAAATCATGGCCATTAGCGCCGGCCTCCAGGGTGCAGCCAGGAATTTTCTCAGCGAGCCCTGAGATGAGAAAATTTCTGGCGCCGGTGGGGATCAAACCCACCATCTCCCGCTTATGAATCTAGCGCGCTAGCCACTAGACCACAGGAGACCCCTATATATATATATATATATATATATATATATATATATATATGCTAATATGATGTATATAAAAGTCCGTCACAGTGGAACTGGCCTGAGATACGTGACAGATGACAAGGATACTCTGCCACTACCTGGAAAAATTACTCCCCTTCTTCTCAACGTTCACTCTAAGAAAACACTATTACCAAAAGTTTCTAATTTTCTTGTATTCTTTTACTATAATACTAATTTTACAGATAAATGCAATAAAAACCAACCAATTAAAAAGTGAGTTAAACAACGAGAAAAAACCCGTTCAAAAGAAAAAAACACATTTGAAGTTTTAATGATTTATTTCTCTGATTGACATCGTGTCATCGAAAATTGCTTCAGGGCCACTTTTTGTAGAGAATTTTAGTGAGATTTTGAAGGCCCTTTTCTAAATGCGGAAGATCAAATAATAAAAACTTCACCACACAGTTTCACCAATTTTATTAAGTCCCTACATGTTTCACACCTTTTTGGTGCCTCTACAGGGGAAAATGTTACAAATATAAAACTTACAGCCTCAACCTGAGGAGGAAAACCTTCCACCAGTATGGCCACGTCTATTGAATAATAATTATGTGTATAAAGAATAGAACTTTATTTGTAAATAAAAATACTACAAGGAATATGAGCACTGAGAAATAATGAGATTAGATACCCTGCAGCCAAGATCATAAACGTCTCATAAACATTGATCATTCTCTTTTTACTTGAAAAAGTAAATTAATTGTGATTTTTTAAAAAATAAATATGGGTTAAGCATCCCTTTCTCAATAAGTCCCTACGGATAGATTACAATCATTTAAAATTTACTCTAAATATTTATAGCTTAATATTGTTTTGATAGATGAATGTTTTATCTAAATCTGTCACAATAATCATAATTATTTTGCATACTTCTATAAAATTATTATTTGTAGCCTAACAGGTTACTGAATTATGAAAGTAGCTATTCTAATCCAGATTTATTATTATCATGTAGAAGTTTTTACCTGTAATTTGAACAGTTGTAGAGGTTTTATCTTCTTGCTTATCAATTTTGCATGTATAATCACCACTGTCTTCTAATTCAGAATATCTAATTGTAAGTCTGCATATACCTTGCATGTCCTTTGATATTGCATATTTATCTCCATCCTAGAGAGAGGGAAAAAAGCAATTACATAAATCCAATAATTTAATAATGCTTAAAATTCAGTGTTAACATTTAAAAGCTCACTGTCAATTTAGTTGTTCCTCTAAACCATGATACTAGGGCCATACTGCTACTGACTGTGCACTCCATAAAAGTTTCATGTCTTGTATATCCCTCAATCTTTTTCGAGAGTGGTCTAATAAAAGTATATGCTGGGTCCGCTTCTGTAATCATGAAATAATTTCTTAATTAGAATTCAAACTATTTGTCTTCTGACATATACTTATCTAAGAGAATGAAAAGTAAAAAACATATGAGTAAAATATATATAAATATAAATTTATAAACATAAAAAGACAGAGGTAATATTTATGATTTTCTGGGCTGTTCTGCGATATTTTTGTGATAATGGCTTTATCAGTTAACAATGAAAAAAAAAGGTTGAAAATTGTTCTAAAAAATAATTGTAGATCACTGAAGTGAATCAAAGTCGGATGTGCCCAGTACCTGAATAGTTAACCGACCATGTGCTGTTGACAATATAAAAGGGTGGCAATCTATAGATAGCCTGGCATTAATAGCTTAATAGTTGAAATGCCAATAAACACACATACAAAAAAAAAAACAAAGAAATACAAAAAAGGAAACATTGAGACTGTTCTAGATTCATCTAGGCCAAGGGTGTCCAACCCAAATCAGTTGACGGGCCTAGTAAAAATTGACTAAATGGAGGTGGGCCGCACATATCAAAATAATAGAACAAATTATTTAACATATTTTATTATCAAACAACATTGAAAATATGTTATTATCTTACAATTAATGTGATATTTGTTTTTGTATTTTACTAGAGATTTTTTAATATCAAAGGATTATTTAGTCAATGCACATTTTTGTTTCAACCATATATAATCCAAATGTCTAAAATAATATGGACAGTAAGAAACTTCAATGGGGCCGCAATAAGTCTTCAAATGTGCCGTATGAACCATGGGTTTGGCTTGCCTAATCTAGGCTCTATGGATTTCAACCGGGAATGACTATGGAGAGTCTGAATATTTCTAGAAGATGGTAGTATCAAGAGATCAAGAAGAGGAATAAGCATTGACTATATTAAATATTCTTAATGAATCAGTAGTGTAAGCAAACCTAAATCTATACATACAATAATCTTTAATATCTTTAAGTAAATACAAGTACAATAATGTAATATCTTTAAATAAATTGTATTTATTTTTTAACTCATTTTGTTTTAAAATTTCCTCATATTAATTATTAGTCATATTTATGGGTGCATAACACAAGTTACTTACCATCCACATTAAGGAAAGCTGTGCATGAAACACCAGAAATTTCAATTGTATACTTCCCTGTGTCCTCAACTTTAGGGGCACTTATAATAAGTGTATATGAATCACCCTCAGTTTTCATTTTATATTTTGATCCAGGGAATAATTCCTGTTATTAAAAATATGTCAACACTTAATTAATTTCAAAAATATAAACTGAAAAAGATAATATTTAATTTTTAATGTTCAATTTACTTTAAAAATATGTTAGAACGAGTTAAAAGTATTATTTTAAAATGTTTAGGAGGTTTGTATTTCTAAAAAGACGATGATCATGTATATTACTTTATAATGCATAAAATTCATTCTATTGGTAATTTATGCATAAGTTTTAGAATTGTTTGTATAGTTTTTATGTATTATTTTTAGAGATTAGTTATAAACAGAGTATTTCAGTGACACAGTTCATCAAAATATGACCATTTTGTAGATAGTATAGTGCGAATTAGATGTATTTGTTGTAACACGGCTTCTTTCTCCAGCGGTCTTGCTGCCACTGCAAAATTTTGCCGGATTCCTCTCTGGCTTCTTCTGACTGTCATTCCTCCTTGCTGGTTAGTAAGGGAATGAGAGGGGTTGGTAATCCTCATTCCCTTACCAACCAGCAAGGATGAATGACATCCAGAAGAAGCCGGAGAGGAATCCGGCGAAATATTGCTGGAGGAGCAAGACTGCTGGAGAAAGAAGCCGCATTACAACAAACACATCTAATTCCCAGCAGTTAAAATATATATATATATATATATATATATATATATATAATTCGTACTATACTATCTACAAAATGGTCCGATTTTCATGAAATTTGTCACTGAAATACTCTGTGTCTAAAACTAATGCATAAATTACCAATGGAATGAATATTAGATATTGTTAGTTTTTATCCAAACTAAGATTTTAAAATTTTGGTTGCTTTTAGAGTTAAGGAAATATTAGAAAAATAGTAATTTATTCACAGACATGGGCACTTTAAGGATTTCCTTATATTTTCTTAAATATTTTGAAAAGGGTTAGGAAATCGTGGTATGTGAAAGGTAATCATTCAAAAGCTTACTAAATTTCCGACAAAGACACTTCTGTAGTAATTTATGATTGGATGATCATGGTCAGAAAAATAACTGCTTAAAACTACAAAAGTGTTGATTTTTTTGCTTTGAACTTATGTTGAACTTATTAAAATTCATCGTCTTGATATTATAACATTTAAATTCATCAATTAAAATGCCTTAGATATTAAACGAAAAATACTCACATCTTTTCGGAAAAACCACTTTGGTTTTGCATTTGGTTTAGAGAATACAGCTTCAAAGGTAACTTTTTTGTCTTTGCCTTCTTTTGCATACTGATCAACCAATGGCTTTAAGAATGACTCTTGTTTCTGTCAAAGAAAAATATTATGTCTATAATGAAATAAATAGGCAAATTTTAGAAAATCAAAAAATATCAGAAATTCATTTAACCCCTTTATTGCTCGATATGTTTAATATCATACAGAGATATTAAGTGATGTATGCAGGAGCACTTTTCTAATATAATGAGGATTCAGATGTAAGCATATAAATAAAATATATTCAATTTTATTTTGTGAAAAATTCATCTTAAAGTATATTTTGTAGCCTCTAATCAAATATCTATTGAATATACATTCGAAATTCATATTAAATAATAAATGAGCGTTAAAATTAAAGTAAATATATTTTTTAAGCAGGAGCAATATCTGGTTAACTCAGTTAACACCTCTGTGCTCTTTAAACCCCTTTTTCTCCCCTAATAGAAAAATTAAAAAAAAAAAACACAATGGGACTTGAATAATTCAAAACTATTTATTTTGATACCATGGATGTTTTGAAACTTTCAGTTTTTTTTTTGTTTTTTTTTTTTTTTTATTCAAAATGATGTAAATAAATTGCCTGTAATTTTATTTTATTTTGATAAATCAAATTGAAATTCATATAAGTAAATAAATACATAATTTTATGATTTATCAATTCATTTATCTAGGTGAAAAAAATGTGTAAAAGTAAACAGATTGATTCTTAAAAGAGTTAAATTTTGTAATGATAGAACACAGACTAATTATAGGTCAGAGGTCAACCACCCCATATGTTAAACTATGTAATTTGGAAAATAAAACTGTGAGCTGTAATGACAATTTTGTCAGTGAAACCATATCAGCCGACTCAAGAAGACTTATCATATAAACATTAAATAATATAATAAACTGCGCAATTTAAAACTTCAGATAACTCAAAAAGTTTGAGGAGCCATTTGAATTTGGAAGTAAACATATTCCAGTGTTTTTTGATTGATTAAAAATAATACAAAGAAGAGTAAAAATCAAATGAACTTTTATAATAAGAAAAATCTATTCTTTCACAATTCAGTAGAATACAATAAACATATTAAAAAAAAAAAAAAAATCATTACCCTTTCAACTTTTTTAAGTTGAGGAACTTGTTTTTCTGTTTCTTTCAGATCACCCCAATCTGGATCTTCCTTGTCTTTTCCCCATTTAGCATATTTTCTCTTTTTAAGCATAGCTCTAAAATCCATACCACTGGCATCTAAAATATTTTTAGTGTTCATAAATTCCGGCTCTTTATAAAAAAAATAATCATATATCAATATAAATAAAATATAGGTCTTTCTATACATTTCACAGAATCAACCTGTTTCATAATAGTTTTCGGCTTTATGCATTATAGACACCAAGTCAACCCTTGACAAAATGTGTGTCGGTCTGTAGATATAACAAAAGTTTGTCTACTATAGGCTTCACTGTGGCTAATGATTCCAATTTTGCCAGTATTTCTAAATATCCTCAAGCATAGGTTTTAAGTCAAAACAAAATATTGAGTAGACACAATGTTCAGAATGCTTGACTAATTTGAAACTCATGGGCGTATATAGAAAATAATTTTGGAAGGGGCTGGGTGAATTTCGAGGGAGAGGGGCTGAGAGCATTTTGGGAGTATGGAATACTAACAATCTAGAACTTGGAATAGTTACCCAACTAAGTGATCTTATTTTTAAGGTTTTTTGTGGCACATTTGTACCGTTTTCAGTAATGCGACTTCCTCTGTCTCTTCCTCCCTATACGGTTCATTTAACATGTTTCTAGATTCTCTGATAGAATATATTGGCATTTAAAACTTTTGGATTGAACAAAGCTTTGATTACTATGAAATGGCTTGAAATACTGATATACTATTTCTGTATTATATATTTAAAATTTATTTGTTAGAGGGATTATCACAAGCATGGAATTCGATATGGTTTTGAATATTAAATTATAGGAATTATGATTTGATACTATCAAAATAAAATTGATATTTAAATAAATAAATAATGAAAAAAAAAATATTCTTATTCCAGGACACATGTCTTTAAGGAGTAATTCTGGGGTTCTCAGGATCAGGTTAACACTATTTGAAATATAAAATTACTTTTACATAAAATAAGATTAAATTACAACAGCTTGAATAGAAACATGACAAGGGGTTGATTGAAACTTGCAGGGACAAAAAATGGTGGAAGAGATGGAATTTAAAGGTCTCTAGGCTGCTAGCATGGCGGACAAAGAGAGGTAAGGAATTCCATAGCAACAAGGCATGGGTCGCCATGGACAAATGATTTTCGAATCAAGCTGCACAGTGGGATTTGAATTTAAGAAGTTGAAAGATATAAGGTCTTTGGGATTGAATGACTACGTAAAGTACCAAGCCAAGGTACTGGTGACGATAAACTGGGAATAGCCAATTCAACTCGTGGTAGATGTGCGATATATGGTAGTCTCTCGTGTTCCCAAGGACAAAACGAATGGAACAAATTTATCCTGGTGTGGTCATGAAGTGTTTGAATTTTGCCTTGAGGTTGCCAGAAGTCCACTGTACACCAAACTATTATAGTCAAATTGGGGGAATAAGAGTGAGGTTACAAGGACTTTATGGGTTTTTGTTGGCAGGAGATTGCGGGAGAGATTGAGCTGCCTGAGGATAAATATTAAATAAATATAAATACATACATTTTAAAATTGTTTACATTTTTTATATATTAGTAGAAGTAGATAATAAACAATTTTAATCCATCATTCATTGTTTTAATTTAGTATATCTTTTTGCCATTTTAAATTAACGCACTGTTTTGGATTGGTTATATACAGCTATATATAATATGAAGTGTTTTTTTTTTTTTTTTATATCAGAAAGTTTATCTGAGATTTTATATTTGTTTTACATGCAGTGGCATAAAGATGGCAGTTCTCTATCTGGACAGTCTCTAAACTTCAACCTGGTTCATGAAGGATCACTTGACTCAGTTTCGATATCAACATCTTTGGGTTTTATAATAATTTTCCTTTACAGGTTACCTGGTATTTGATAAATTTTAAAATTGTTCACAATATTTTGTTTTGTTTTTTTGTTAGAAGTAGAAAATAACCTACTTGCCAAATTGTTCTCATTAATTTTCTACTTTTTTCTACCGTTTGATTAACATCAGTATATTTATATAAATACTTACCAATTTTCAGTATTTTATTTTAATTGAACCTTATTTTTTTTTCATTTGATTTATTGATTCCGTCTTTATTAAATTATTTGTTCTACAAATTGACAAAAAGGGTAATCCTCGCCCCTTCCAATGAGCATGCAAACCAGATAAATAAGGAAGTTATGTTACTTTTCTAATCAGAAGAGAGAATATACAGGTCAATCAATACTCAAGTAACTGAGAATGAAGCAGATCATTATCTCTCAGCTTTTTGACTCTGTGGCTCTTGGACTGCCTGTTCATAAATTGATCCTCTTGATAGGAGTACCCATCAACCTCAAAACAGTGCAACAGCACATGGCTCAGAGTTCAAGCTTAATAGATAAATATTACAGGTAGATATAGTGGCCGAGTGTGGAACTGGTAAGTCTGTGTTTATACCATGTGTGCACTCGATTCCTAGCAACGCATTTTGTTACAACAACAGGTGCATTGGCTAGTTTCATTCTATATAACAAATTTTGTTAATAAAGATAATACTCTGAAAACAGTGATTTGTTTTACCTGATACATAAAGCTGCATTTCAGCAGAATCCTCCCCATGGATGTTACTGATAACTATTTTATACTTTCCTTCGTCATTTGGTTTAATCTTCCTCATACAAAGAGTAATGGTATTAGTTTCTCCATCAGTTAAAAATTTAAACCTACCACCCTCTATGATTTCGGTCATTCCCTAGACACAAATTACATTTAATATCAACAATAAGAAGAAAATGACACTTATATGCAAACATATTTTGTTCTTTCGCAAAGTTTTCATGCATTGTTGATAAAACTTACTTTATAAAACTTAAAAGTAGGAACAGGATTTCCTTCAACTCCAACAGTAATGTACCCAGTTTGATCTGGAACAAATATTGTAAATAGGATATAAAAATTGTAGGTAATTTCCAGTAGATATGAATATTCCTATTAAAATATAAATGACAGTTTATAAGTTCAACAATTCTTTATTGTACCCTTTTTTCATCTTTTGCTCTATACTAATAACTAGGGACCGGACTTTTAGGTTTTCACCTTTTTTTTTTTTCATTTCTCCTAAACATGATAATGATCGGTTAATTATATGATTCGTGTCTTGTAGTTATTCATGCCAATTTGGAAGAACCTAAAAAACACTATTCAGGATGATATCAAGTAAAATCACCAAAATAACGATGGAATGACCTAGACGTAGATCTTTAAGCTAGTTTACCGTAAAAAGGAGTAATACCTATTAGTCTTATATTTTAACATTTAAATGTTTCAATGATATAATTATTTTGTTATAATTATAAATTAATCACAATTATTAATGATTAATTATAATAGGTTGAACCTATTAAAACATTTTTATCACCTAAAAAAGCCTACAATGAATTTTAAAATAAAAACCTAAAAATACATATTATGCCTGTTTGAAAAACCTAATTGGATGATTATTATATCCTTATTTTGACTGTAATACAATCATTTCATATTTTCCAAAAAAATACATTATATTCATAAATATGAATCACCAGTCATGACTGGTCTAGAACAAAGGAGAAACAAGCCATGGTATATATGCACCCCGCCTCACCACTTTTCATTCCAAGCTATCCTTTAACCCAATCTCCTAACCAGAAATCATTATTATTTTGTAATAATAAGTTTGAAATAAAATAAAAAAATATATTATAAACAAAAAAATTCATTGAGAGGAGATTGTTGACAGTTGGGAATGCGAAGTACAGTTTTATTAAGATACCATGACCAAACCCTGAGAAATTCTAATTAAAAAAAAAAAAAATCATTCTTCTTTCTTCTCCTTTCATGTTCCTCCTCACATTCTTTTTGATAGAAGTACCATTCTGGCAAAAAAAAAACAACTTAAATTTGAATATTAAAGGTTTAGAATAATGTAATCATGCTTTCACGCAGCATATCTTTATGATAAAAAACAAAGCTTAATGGTTGGTATAACAATTGAGGGTATTTTGAAAAATATGGAAAAAGCTAAATATTTCTTTTTCCTGAGCGAGCTGTAGATTCATAACACTACTATTCATAACACATTGAAATTTTAATTAGACACACGATATACTGTTTAGAAATAATCTATTTATTTATTTTTTTAGTACTGACATTTGGCCTAATTTTACAGGAACGAACAACAAAAGTCCACAACCATGAAGTCAGCATATCCAACATAAGAGGAGGTATTTTTATTACAAAATATATACACAATTTTTTAATCATTAACTACTGCTAAATTGTAACTTAAAAAGTAACGGATGTCTTAAATTAGTCTTCATATAAATAATAATATGTTGATTACCTTCAACTGCAGAGTAGCTTTCTTGAACATCCACAATGGCAGGTGGACCAGGGGGACCAATCTCCTTCAGTGGAGTAGATGGTTTGTCAATTTTTTCTTCAAGCTCTGCAATACTGGGCCTTCTCATATCAGTGCTTGGCCTTCGACGCTATAATATGTTAAATTTAAGTTAAACATTTGGGACAACATTGAAGGAGGATAAATATAAGGGGATGTAATTTGCATATGTAATTCACAAAAAAGGAAATAATAATACAAATTGCAGATAACTTAATTGACAATTTGAGAGAAGAAATAAGCTCATGAAACTTATAACAAATTAGTAAATAGATTAATTATTTGTATGTATTCATTTTCCTTGAATAACGTACCTACCTTTTGAGAAACATTGATGAAAAAAAATATGTTAAAATAAGTTTTTTTTCTTTTTTTAAAAAAAATCCAACTACAGATGCTATATAAGTAACTTGATAAAGAACGAGTGTTAAAGAACTTATGAGACACAAGAAAAATATAGATAAAACATACAAATTTAGGAAGGCTACCCAATTTTTCTGAAGGATCAAAAATTTGTATTTAAATAGTCATACATTTTTTTTGTCAAATAACAATCAGGCAAATAAAAAATTAAAAAAAAACATGACCTATGAGTGTTTTCTTTAATTTTGACATCTTTAAAAAGAAGCAAAGGCCAGAGCTATTTTCCCTCACACCTTGAATTTGGCTACACATAGTATTCTTGGCTTTAGTGTTTGTGCATTTTTTATTTTGTGCTTGTTTTGCAAATCTTTTTGACATTTAAAGTTATTTGCCATTAATGTATATAAATAAATTGAAAATCAACTATGAATTTATAAAATGTCTGTCTGACATATGTCAATATTTGAGAAAGCAGTTTCCCAAATTCATTTAACGTTAGTTATTTTGTTCTATAAAGTTATTTGTTCTAGAAATTAATTTTAAATGACAAAATTACTCTTTAAAAATGTTTTAAACATTCAATTTTGTTGCATTTCAGAAGAAAAGTTATCGAACACAAATTTCTAAAATTGGAAGAAACATCAATCCGTGTAGAATGACTGAATTTCCCATGATTTGTGGATGTAAATTTATGGAACTGAAGTGAGAAATATTAAAACTTATGAACAGGGGATGGAACTTATTGTACTTGCAGATCCCTTTAACTATTACATCACAAAAATTGGAAAATAGTGAAAAAAACAAAACAAAAAAACAAGAAAAGCAGCTGAAGTAAAATGTATAGGAGTTAAATGTCTCTGAATTTTCATAAATTCAATACCTTATGGCTAGAAACTTGATTACATTTTTATGATTTCAGCCTCAATCAAGGTGTTTGGTTGAACTATGAATTCATCATTACATATAAAATAATATAGATATTAAAAAAAAAAAAAAATTAATAAAATTTTAAGATGTAACATGCAAAATATGTAATCAATAGAATATGGAATTACTTTGCAGAAACATAAGATTATAATGTTTATAGCCTCATGCAAATTACAGATTCCACAATAATATGTATTCACTTACACGTAAGAAGAAATCTAAACTGTTAGATAGTCAAAAAATGACAAAAAGCAAAACAAAACAACAAAAAAAAAATTAGCACTTTTACAGAAAATTAAAATTTAGCACAAAAAGATTTAAAACAAAGTTTTGTTAAAACCAAAAACCAAAAAAATGAATACAGTGGACAAAACACAATACATAATGTACATGGGCAAGAGTTGGTTAAAAAAAAAATGAAACAAGTGTATAGGTAGACATGTAAAAAATAATAATAAAAAAAAATGAAGAATTATGGAAATTTTAATGAATTAATAAATAAATATAATACAATACTTAGTAGTTATAACTAAACAGTTTGCTTGTATCAATATTACATATTTTGTTATATGAATGAATTGGTACATCATCCTATGTAAGAACTACTATTTATATTTTTCAATTGCATCACACTACAAAAAAAAAAAAAAAAAAAAAAAAAAAAAAAAAAAAAAAAAAAAAAAAAAAACGAGCCATCTTCATTCATTATTATATTATATATTTTCAATTTTCCTTGATTTCAATGGCTTCTACAGCACACATAAAGAAAGAAATATTTAACTAGAAGTAATCACCTATTCGAAGATTAAAACCACAATTCATATATTTTAATACAAGAATTAGTGGAACAAATGTATCACAAAATTTTAGTTTACTGAAACTTATACATGTAAAGTAATTATTTGAAGAGAAATTATTTTCCTTGCTTCAAAAATTTTCCATATATGAAAAAGAAGTAATTTTATATAAAATAAATAAATATATGTGAATTTAATTAATATTTTTGTTTTATTTATTTATTTTTTTTGCTTTTTGTATAAATATGAATTAGGTATATTGAAGTGAAAAATATAAAAATAATTCTCCTAAAATTAAAAGAATTCATAGTGAATAGAATGATGGAACAAAACAAGCTTCTAATTAATTAAATATTGTGTAACACATTCAATCTTTGGCTTAGAACTCAGTCTCAATTAAGTCTTCTTGTAATATTATGAATAAATTAAGCAACCTTCAATCTATAAAATTAAATATTAACAGCATAAATCGCATTTAATTTATATCTAAGTTCCCAATCGCTAATTATTGTGTAGTCAGAAGGCTAATAATAGCCAGGCAAGTGTGATTGATTTATTAGAATTTTGCCTCTACTAGTTTTGATTTTTCCAGATACCTCTTTAGGAACCTAATCCTAGGTCTGCTTAACAATAAGGAACAAAGCCTAATTGTAAGGATGCCACCTATTTGCTTTAATGAAATATTACTCAAAAAAATTATAAAAACCATAAAAGTGAAAACACAAAGGTAAAAATTAAACAAGATGTGTCTAATTTATTAAAGTATCCTTGAAATTTTAAAAATAAATTGTTCATGTTTATTCTCCTTTCATTGATCACATAGAAAGTGATTATTATTGAATTATTGGTTATTCTTTGACGAAGGCGATTCGCCCAAATATTGATTCAAAATAGATAATTGAATTTAATATTTAAATTATTAGCAAGACAAATATTAATTCAAAATAGATAATTGAATTTGTCATGCTAATAATTTAAATATTATTAATTAATTAGGCTTGGTATTTAAGAATATGTAGTATTTAGTTTCTGAAAATGCGTCTGGTGGATCTGAAAGCAGTAGTGCCAAATATTTAATAAATATATGTAGTTGAGATAAGTTCATTTATTATTTATCTCCCATCAGTACAATACCATGAAGAATCAACTCATTTTTAATACTTCATATTTAATATTTTTCTCGAAATGTATTCTGTTCTCTTGTACTTTGTATAAACGTTTTAACTTCTCTAGTAATATACTATTTTAATGGCTAATGTGTTAACTCATTAAATAACTCAACATTTTTAATATGAAATCATTCAATTCACCTTAGGTTACCAAATCAGAAAGAAAAGAGAAATCATTTTCTTAAGTTGATATCATATTTTCATATGGATAACAAAGTTTTTTTACGCTCTGAATTGATTTTTTAAGTTTTTAGGCCCACCAGCTATATAGATGTACTAGAATGGAAAAACGTTTCTTTTTTGTCTTTCGTATGGAATTTAATATCCTGATAATTATTTTGAGTTTAAGAAAGTTAAAGAACTTATTAGGTGACATCTAGATCCAAAAATGTTGGAAAATATTTTGGTTTTTTTTTTTTAGCCCAAATCAAAGCTTCATTGAACTATTTAGACTTTTAGTTACAAACCAACTAGAAGGAGAGACCAAAATTGGAAATTAGTGTGAAATATTGAAGGCCTGCTAAGACAGATTCATTCTTACTTGTCTATACCCTTTGTCCAAATAAGAATTCATATAGCAATCTCAATACAATAAAGACTGCACAATTTAGGAGTTATATTTAATTGTAAATGCATTTTCATTGTTTTATTCCTTCTCAGATTGTATACAAAAAGAATTACTTCCAGAGGAATTATGACATTGTAGTTTTTTACTTTTGATGATTATAAAATCCTAAATTATTTTTCCGTCTTTCCCTCGTGTTTTTTTTTATAGATACATGTTTCTGCTAATTCAATGCAAAATTTCGTCAAATAAATTCATAGAAAATATAGTTTTTAATAAATTATTATTAAGGTTAAAAATCAATATATTATTTATTGCTTGGAGCTAATAGCCCAGATGTCAACAAAAAAAAAATTATTTATTGCTCCTTTTGGGAATAAAGGGAGCATGAAGGTAATTCCATTTTCATCTAACAAATTATAACTTCATTGGAAACTTAAGTCTCATTTTGATAAGACAAATACAGATTTTTATCAAAATTCTACATATCATAGGTTCAATATTAATTACAGTTATTTACAGTAGGCAAAAATAAGTGAATCAGAAACTGATTTAGTTCGAAATTACCCAGTAAATGCTAGTTAAATGACATGAGTTATTGACATAATTTTAACTATTGTTATTACTATCTTCTTATATTAATGGTGTTAGACATCAGTATGGAGCAGTCTTATCCCTTAGGAAAACACTAGACTAACGTTTCCATTTGCAAACAAATATGGACTATATTTGGTCTAACTATATAAACCGGAAGATAAGTTTAGCCAAGTTTGTTACACCCTTTTCAACAATAATGGAATTTTTCAAAGTTTTTTACTGATATAATATAGTTTCCCCTTAAAACCTGTTTAAACATATTTATTACCACTTGATTATTTTCTACACTTAAACCCCTTTTATAGTTATTCCTTAGTATTAACAATAAGTCACATGGAGCTATTGTGTAATGAAAGAACAAACAATATATGCCAGAACTAATGAACGACATTGCAGTATTAATTTTCCAAAGTTTTCAACTTTCATCAAAAAGGGATATTATCTGATAGTTCAAGTATTGGCTTTGATTGGATGTAATAATATTATGGAATACCAATCATGCCATTCTTATTAAACATCCATCATGAAGAATGAACCTGTTTTACGAGCTTATCACTAAAAGAGGTAAACCCACCTCAAATTGGATTCAAACGAGTGCCTGTAAGGATCCCCAGGGCCTGTGACTCTACTCACTGGACCATGGCAAGCTCCTCATCTGTAAGTCTACATATAGAGTATGCAATGCACAATGTTGTTTAAATTTATGTCTGAACATTTAATTAGCAGCTAACTACAATGAATAAGTACTTATAAACATATAAAACAACAATAATGTTAATAAAACTGCGCTTTTAAGGGTGAGAACATTTATAAAATACAATCGTGTTTTAAACATAAAAGTTCCAAAGCATCTTTGCATTGGAAATAAACACAGACATATAATCTACAATTTTCAGTAACATAATTTTGACATATAAATTAGAAGACACTGTGAATGACACAAAATACACGATTCTAATTCTAAATTTCAGACTTTTCACATTGATTCTGACCTGTTTCTTTGGATCCAGTTCCTTTTCTCCTGGCCGTACACCTTTTCTCTGTTACATTTAAAATTAAAACTAATTGTAGATAAGTTATTAAAAAACTGGAAATAATAGACCTTAAAAAGAGAGCAGTGGCAATGCTAGTGTATAGTGAATAACCTATGTCTGTTGTGTCAGTATAGGCTTTCAAGAAGAAAAGATAGTTGTACAAGTTACATTAGGAAAATTAATTCAAGGCAAACACATTTTCATAATAGTTAATATTTTAGAACCAGGAGCGCAACTTAAGCTTTCATCCCTTTTTATTCAGTCTCACCTTTGGGTCGTAGACCTCACCAGGACGAAGCTTTCCAGCCTGTAGAAAAAACATATTAAAAAAAACTTTTATAGGAGAAATGGACACACTGACAGGGATACTATGCGGAACCGTTACACAAAGAGCACGCTTTCACAAAAAAAGAGAAGAAAAAAGACAAGGGACATAGTTGTGGTTCATTTATGACAACATATAAGCAGCGTGCAAAGTCACGGACACTAAAGAAGATTTGAAAGATATAAAACCATGATGACAAATATAAAGACGAACATCGTACAACCCTTGCTTATTCTCACCTTTTTTTCTTCAACTACTTCACCAGGACGTAACTTCCTATTTTCCTAAAATGCATAATGCATGCAAAATCATTTTAATAGGGCTCAATTTTAAAAATTATAAAGAATGTTAAGCAGTTTTTGCTTTTATTTTATTTTTCTAATCAATTTAACATAACTCCTAGGATCTATAAATTGGCTTCATGTTTTCAGCCTATTTTTTTAAAAAATAAGAATACTAAAACTTCATTATTTTATTACAAATTCAACAACATATTAAAATTCCCAAGAAGAAAAAAATGATCTATTGAAAAGTATTTTATAAACTTCTTGAATCCATATAAATATATGTGTTTAATATAGTAATCTGTAATGTTTTTATACAGTATTAAGAATGGTATATTCTCTTACTAAATGTTTAAGAATTAAAACTCTTGTCATAAAATTCTAGAGTACAGAAGAACCATACTTACATTCTATGAAATTAATAGATATGATTTAGCATCACTATTTAACTGATTAAGGCCTTATTGCACATAACTTTCAATTTGAACTTTTCACACAGATAAAAGTGGGAAATATGTGTATTTAAATAGAAAAAAAAGAAGGAAATTTATATGACTGATTTTCTTCACCAAAGTTCGTGTGAACTTAACATCATCCCTGCAAATTCGTTCCACCACTAGCCATTGTGGCTCTTCTCTTACTTCACAGTCGAGCACCAAATTCTTGTCCTTATTTGACTTCACGTCAGCTATAAACACCGCACCAAAACGTACATTTCTCGCATTACGGCTTAATATATAACCTGCTTAGGTTGCCGCGGTGAAAATTCATATGAGCGATACTAATCGCGTGGCAATACAATATTCATCTCAACCATTAAATCTTTTAATGCACCACCACATTATCATCATCACTCTACTCAATCCTTGCGCTGAACTCAATATTCCCAAAGTTAATCCCCATGCCTCTAATTCATCTTTGTTTGCGACTCAAAGTTAGTATTGTCATGCAATCATCGTGCTTCTAGACAATCTTCATATTGCTAATCAATCTTTGCGTGACTAATGGATCGTACGGAATTCTCACGGAGCAACCTCAAATAATACTCATGCAGGTATTTAATCTTTGCGCGGTAACTCAGCATTGCCGCCCATGCTCATTCTTCTGCACCGCTACTCGTTTTTTCGTGCTTCGATTTAAATATTCTTCAGCGGTACAACTTACATGCTGTGATTAAATATTCGTGGCACAGCACTCAAAATTAGGCTCGATATTTACGCTCCTACTTAATATTCGCTCTGCGATCAAGCGCTGTCGGTAAATACAAAACCGATTGCGTCACAGTATCTGCTTCAGCATAGCGCGTTTCACGACGTTATTATGGAAGTCATTTGGAAAGCTTTTGTGAAAAATTAAACACCTGATCCAATGAAATCTTGACAAAAAGTGAGATTTTAGGCGCAATTAAATGGCAGATTAAAAAATTATAGTGGGCTCATCAACTTCCACCTGGAAACCTCAATTACAATAAAAAGAAAAGTTTCTTATTTTACATAACTTGTTTTACTCAGAGATTGGCATAATCTTACTTATAAATAATAGTAGTTTTCGGATTTTCTTGAAAATGGGTCGAAAATCGTGTAAAGTGTAAGGTAACCAAGCGTATTTAATTCCCCACAAAAACGGCTCTCGATTAATTTTCTATGGGATAATCTTATTAGGACAAATAAGTTCTTAAGACGGAAAATGTTGGATGCGTAGCTTTCAATGGTTTTTGTCTTCATTTGCTCAATTTTTTATTCCTTTTTTTAAAATGCTTCCAGCAGTACAAATAATTTACCAGTAAAACCAGAGATGGGCATAATTTTATTTATAAATAAAAATACAAATTTATTCGTACTTCATATATTTGTAAATATGATTATAAATAAATTTGTATTCATAAGTGTGAATATGAATTTATTTGTATTCACGCATATTAAATATATAAATACAAATACAATTTTATTCGTAAAATTCCCTGCAAATACAAATAAATATTTCTTTTGTATGTTTTTTTTTTTTTTGTAAGACAAATTAATGTATTAAAATATTATGTTTATAAGAAGAGCAAGTCATTATGATTTCGGTGCAACATATTGTTGCTCGCTAAATCAAAATATAATATAAGTTCTTTCTGAAATTCCCAAATAGCCTAAATTCATTGTTTTCCGTAGCTCCAAGAAAAAGGTCCTACATTTGTTTTTCTTCTTAGATGCCCATACTTCCTATGAGAGAAGGACTAGCCCTGAGCAGTGAATCTGAACTCATTCTAGCTCTGAGGATGGTAGCAGGAGCTACCGAAAGCCCTCAGCATGGAAAATAAACTTTAGTAAAGGCACTGGACATTTTTCATTTACCTAAAAAAAAATTAAACACAGGCAGTTTGGTTTAGATTTTCCTTAAAACGATATTACCATTAAATGATTCCACTATACTTTTTAAAATGAGGGCTGTTTTATTTTCCACCCCACTTTCTTTATTACAACTATAATTTATTAACAATAAAAAAAACAAAAAACATATTGGGGATTTGATTTTCTTTTAAAAGCTGTGTTCTGAGATTTGTGTGGACTTAGTTTATGTTTTTAGTTATATAATTATTCTAATAATATTTTTACTTTCATAAAAATGTAAAAGTCTGCGCTATATGAGAGGAAATCAGTCAAAATAAAGTATTAGCGCTGGCTGTCTTGCCCTGCGACGAGATGGCGGATCTCCAGGAAGCCCTGCTTCACATTCTTCACAGGTAAACAGTGGAGTTAGTCATCTATTTCTTTCTATATCTATGGGTGGTTTTAGAAAAGATATAGAAGGTAGTATTAGTGCATGGAAGGTAGTATTTGGAAGGATGTAGGAGGTAGTATTAGGAAGGATATAGAGGGTGGTGGTAGGAAGGGTACAGAAGGTAGTATTAGAAAGGTATTAAAGATAATATTAGGAAGGATATAAAAGGTGTAGGAAAGGTATTGAAGGTGATGTACGGAAGGCTTTCCAATAACCCTTCCCTTCAATGCCCTTCCTAATATCACCTTCAATATTCTTCCTTATACCATCTTCTATACCCTTCATAATACCACCTTCTACATCCTTCCTAATACCACCTCCTATATCCTTCCTAATACTACCTTTTATAATCTTCCTAATACCACCTTCTATATCCTTCATAATACTATCTTCCATACTCTTCCTAATACCTTCAATATCTTTTGTAATATCATCATATCCTTAATACGAATAAATTCATAATTTATTTTTTTTGTCAATAAATTTTTATTCACAAATTATAATGTGAATAAATTTGTATTCATATATTTTAATATGATTTTTTTTTGTAATCACTTTATTTATTTATTTTTTTTTTGAATGTTCACAGTTTTTGCAAATATTTAATATTTTTCCAGTATTTGTACTAGCAGAAAATTTTACGAATAGTATTTGTATTTATATATTTAATATATGTGAATAAAAATAAATTCATATTCACACTTAGGAATAAAATTTATTAATAATCGTATTTACAAATATGTGAAGTACGAATAAATTTTTATTTTTATTTATAAATAAAATTATGCCCATCTCTTGTTTTACTGGCAAATTATTTGTACTGCTAGAAGAATTTAAAACAAGGAATAAAAAACTGAGGAAACAAAGACAAAAAACCATTGTAAGCAATGAAACCAATACTTTCCAAGTCTTAAGAACTTATTTCTCCAACTAAGATCGTCCCACAGAAAATTAATCGAGAGCCGTTTTTGTAGGGAATTAAATAAGCTTGGTACACTTAACACGATCTCTTAACACGATTTCCAATCCGTTTGCCAAGAAATTTACGAAAATCCGAAAACTTCTCATGACTCTTAATAAAATATATTTCTTCTAATGCTTACTTAACTCAAATCATGACCAACATCTAAATATCCTGGTTTGGATGAATTTCAAACATCTGAAAGAATTTTCAGCCGAATCCATCGTTTTTAAGTACCCAAACCGAAGATTAGTTAAGGAAACTAGTTCTATCCACTTTTCTCGAAAATGGTTTCAGTTATTGCCTTTAAAATGGTTTTATACATTTCCCTATGCTAGGAAACAAACTTACTATAAGTAAGTGTTCAGATGACTTCATTCCAACATGTTTTCTCAAATGTATTGCTTATATCCATGAAACATTTTTCTTTTCTTGCAAAGCAGGAATTTTTTTATACTTAAAAAAAATTAAATGAATCTCTGGTATTATCTTTTTCTTTAAGAACATAAACTAAATCAGTTGAGCGGTACAAAGAGCTGCGTTTTAGATAAAAGAGGTTGAAATAATTTTCACCAGGCGGTGTCCTCCGAAAAATTAATGATATTTCAATTATAATTTTACAGCAAATTAAGGCATTGGGAAGACAAAGTTTTTACTACTGCTTTTTTGTTTGTATTTTACAGTTTTGATAATAGCTTAATTTGTCAAAACTTCAACTTTTAAATAAAATCATTTACAATTTTCTGGTACCTTGCTCTGTGAACATTGACAATCATGATTAATTTTAACAAAAAATTCTTCTTTTTTTTTTTTAAAGCAAACAAATGATTATGCAGGTCATACAATTTTGAGAAACAAAAAGAACAAATTTGGTGAATTTTAGTATAAGTTTTGGTTAGATTTATGTTTCAAAATAATTTATTTAAAAATTAAAAACTTTTCGAGAAAAAATCTGTTGAAAATTAATAAGATGGACTTTGCAAAAATTATTATTTTTAGGAATATGGTAATTTACCATATTACTGCAAGCATCTAAATGACAAGTGTTTCTTAAATTAGTTAGAGATAATGGATGTCTATAAAATGGGGTTTTGGACATTTTTGTCTTAAAACTACTTTCCTTAAATGAAGGTAGTCTCAGAAGTTTAGTACAGTGTTAGCTACTAGTAATAGTACTTAGAGCAGACAATGGGTCATTGATAAAGGCACCATAATTACTCATTGATGAATAAGTGGATTGATACATCATTTTATTCATTAACAGAAAATGCTTTTAGAATAAGCGTAAATTACAGTAGTTATATAAGTTCATGGACATTATTATAGTAGAGTAGATTTCAATGGCTAATCATTAAACCTTCTTTTATTCGCTTGAACTTTTATAACAGAACTATTCTCAAATTTCTTATTGTTACTGGGACGTTTTCAAACTCATCTCTTATAAAAATGATCAAATTATAAAGTTAATTATTATAGTGAGTATGGATTTATTCGAATCAGTCACTACATCTCTAGAGAAATCCAAGAAGACAAAAAAAAAAACGTTGTGAGGTTCTACTGTACAAAAAGTTCACATATTTGGAATGTTTAAAATAAATTTTAATAAAAAGTTTATTTTACTTTGTTTGGCCTTAATAAAAAAAAATGGATTATAAAGTTAAGAATATTTAAAAAATACATGGATTAAACCTATAAATAGATAAGGTCTTGGGTCAAGGTGAACATCGAAATATATAATTTCAACAAAAAAAAAAAGTTAATAGTTATTTATTTTTCTTAAATAGTTAACGCATAAATTTGGAATTTCCTTGATCCCAGTTTAGATGTTTCTATTTGTAGAATTTAGATATATTTTTCTCTTTTAATGACGTTCTAATTATATATAAGGAAGTCCAAAATAAAGATTTTATATAAAAAAAAAGTTTTCTATTAGAACTCTTTGACAGACTAAGTTTATTGTTAAATTTTAAATGTAACATTTTATATGAATAAATATTTGCATAATACAAATATTCAAAACCATTTTTATCAAATTATGTATTTATTCTATTATAAACATAGTTTAAAAATACTCTGGTAAGGTAACTGATAACAAGTTTAGTATCCCTTGCTATTAAAAAAAAAGTTCATTTAGTTAAGGAACCTAGTAATTCACACACATATACATATATCAATTAGTGAGAGAAAATTTGGATGATGAACTATTTCATGGTTGTTTGAAAGAAGCTATTACTCCTGAAACAATCTGACTCATGGATATAGAATTACTATCTCATCCATGCATGATAAAAAGGAAAGAACACCTAGATGAACCTTTCAACAGTAATTATTCCGAGAATTATCAAGGATCATATGCATCTATTTTTTTAGTTTTTATTGATTACTTAAGCAATATCAGCAGGAATTAAAACTACATATCTTGGAAGGTAAAAATTATAGAATATATAGTTTTTTTTTTAAGAAAATTTTACACAACTATTTTTAGCAGGGTTCACTTATGTATATAACAACTATTTTGGCAGACTGTTAGAAGTTTTATGAGAAATAATCAGTATCATAGACTTTACAAGAGTAATAGGCTATCCAAAGCACATTTTAAGCACAGTAATATCCATATTATGAATGGTCTCCATGAATAATGCAAAAAACATTTCTGCCCTTTCTACAACATATTTGCAGATCGGCTTAGTACTGTTTTTAATTTTGAAAAGCCTGCTATGAAGAGCATGAACTTCTGAAATCACAAAGATACTAAATGAACCTTTTGAAGGAATAGGCAGCTTGGTGTTTGTTTAAACAATTTCCTAATCACATTGTTTTATTTATTTGTTGAGACAAAGAGTAAACATATCTTATACACGTGTATTGTTTCTATTTGTATGTATGTGTTCAAGGATGTTTTTCACGCTTCAGGGTAAATTTTGACTGAATCTATTTAATGGAGAATTTAAATTCTTCAGATCAATTTAAAATCAGATAATATAATACTTCGATAAAATTAATTAATTGTTTTTAATATATAGTTGTAGCAACTGCATTGGTTGTTATGTTTTAATTATGACAATTAAAAACTTTAATATTAATATACTGTGTTACAAATATATATTATTATTTCTAAAAATATATTTTTATTTAAGTATTAAAAAATTCTATTTTTTTCTACCTAAAATCGCGAGTGTATGAAAGTTTTATATCAAATCATTCAGTCATATTTAACTATCTGAAAAACATACTGGTTAGTCAAGATTCTAAAATAATTCATGGATAAAAATATTTCTAAATCTAGAGTGGATTAAATATTAATAAATCTACTTTGAAAAATGTATAACTTTAATGTTAGTTTACTTTTTTCACTCCTACTAAATAATAATCATTAAAAAATAAAGTAATATTAACATTCTATGAAAATATACTATTCTTTCATTTTTGTTAGGTTTATTCTACAACTATTCTAGTTTAAACAAAAAAAATTGTAGAAAGAAAAATATTAAAAAAATGCTGAACCTCATCACTGATAATGAGACTGGGTCGTCTTCCTTTTCCATCATCTGGAGGAATTAAGGAACCTCTTCGGCTAGATTGACCAGATCCAGGAACAAGTGACCCCTTGCGGCTATCACCAGTTGGCGTTTTTTCCCGGATTACTTCAATTTTTGGTGTTTCTGGAGTTTTTATGGAAGGAGTTTTTGGCTAAATAAAAAAAAATTATTCATATTAATATCAAATGATATAACTTTCTTTAAATTAAAAGTTTAATATTTCGAATGCATTTAATTTAGACATGAATTATTTTATATTTAACAGAAAAATATATTTTTAAAATTTGTTTTCTTATTTTTTGTCAAGCAAATTAAAAGATTCTTGTACGTATTATTTAATTAATACATTTTTGTTTTATCCATGTATAACAATATAATTATGAACATTTTTCATTAAATACGTATTTCAAATAACTACATTATGCTCCAAAATGGTTTTCCTAAGATCACATATTTTTATATTTTAAATATTAATGGTAATAATTATTTGAAATCTGCAATTGTTTTCTTAGACACACAAGACATGTTGTCTACATGTTATCAATTTTTGATAATCATTTTTTTCCCTAAGAAGCAGATGGTTAATAAATTGAAAGATTCATTTATCCCACCACCATACACTGCTCATTTAGTCTGCATATCTCATCAGTTTTTATACCCACCCGAAAACACACCATATTAAAATCGAAACATATACATACTATAATGCTTTATGAACATGTTCTATAAAGGCCACATTTGGCTCCACCCCCACGGGGGCTATGGAGATCCTGCTTAACCTAAGGCCAATAGAGATTTTTATTGAAGAAACGGCTAGACATACGGCATATAGGTTCAGTATATTGGAACAGAAACCATGTCCAACGTTTAGTGCACACTGTGATATTATCCGGAGGAATCTGCAGGAACCAATTCTTTGCATGCCTTCGGACTACCAAGACCAGATAACCTTCAGCTCAAATTTTGTTACAATAATCAAAACAAGAGAGGAGGCGATGGGACATAAAATGATACAAAGCCGGGTAGACAGCTATGGATTTACCGACGGCTCGAAAACTGAACTAGGTACAGGAGCAGGGGTGTGGATTCAGGATACCACACACAGTCTCAACATAGCACTTGGCAAATATGCTACAGTGTTTCAAGCTGAGGTATTGGCCATTAATATGTGTGCGGACATCATGAACAGCGGAAGCCCATACATCATGAACAAACGCTTTACAATATTCTCGGACAGCCAAGCCGCTATAAGGGCATTAGCTGCAAACAGAATAAAATCTAAGGTTGTACAGGAGTGTAAGGATAGCCTGAATAATCTAGGCAGGAAAAACGGGGTCAAACTAGAGTGGGTACCAGGGCACTCTGGCATACCTGGGAATGAGAAGGCTGATGAAGTGGCTAACATAGGAGCATCCATGACACCTCTCTCACCAGAGCCAATATGTGGAATTGCACCGGCTATTGCCAGATTGAGCATCCGTAGGTGGGCTGAAGCTGAACACAAGAGGAAATGGAGCAGAAGTGCTACCCAGAGACAGGCGAAGCAATTTATGGTCTTTGCGGATAAGAAAAGAACGGATTCACTGCTCAATCTATGTAGAAGCAAGGTGAAACTACTGACGGCCCTACTTACAGGGCACTGCAAACTACGGAGACACCTCTACTCCATGGGACTCTCCAATACAACATGGTGCAGATTGTGCTCTGAGGACGATGAGACCCCATACTATATTGTATGCAGATGCACGACGGTGGCAGCCAAGAGGTATCTGCACTTCGGGACGGCGACAATTGATGATCCAAGGAGGATACCGGAGCTGAACATCACAACGTTAAGGAAGTTCATCCCTGATACGGGTCTGGCATTGTAACAGAACGACACGTCGGGTGGCACAATAGGTCTTGTAGGCCTCGGTGCGGTTCCTCGGTTAGCCGGGCACCTTGTTTTCTAAAATCTAAAATCTAATCTAAGGCCACATTTAGCTGGCTACATGACAATTTATAACTCCAAGTTACTTAAAATAAATACGCAGAGAAAGCAAAATCAAGATTATTTTAAAAATAATAAAATAAATTCCGTCATTAGATTAAAATATTTATTTATTGGACTTATTTAAAGAAAAATTATATTCACTTACCTTTGTTGGTTCTAATTCCTTTTTGGGTTCCTAAAAGTATGAAAGACACTTATCAGAAACATATAACTTATACAGCAGATGTATATGTATATATGTGTGTGTGTATTTGTGTTTGTGTGTGTGTGTGTGTATATTTGTGTTTGTGTGTGTGTGTGTGTGTGTGTGTATATATATTTATATAATCAAAATATCATTAAAAAGCACATTCGTACTAAGGATATAATCATTATTTATCTATTGCTCAAAAATTCACTTACCTTTGGTGGCTCTGGTTCCTTTTTGGCATCCTAAAATTAAAAAAAAAAAAAAATTGTTGAAAATGATGTAATGAAAATATTGAATCACTGCTACAATTTTTTCTAACAAATAACTAAACAGCAAATAATGCTTTAGTCTATTGGCAATTGAAATAATACACAAATACTTCTTCATATAATAGAGGTTACTTTCAGTACAATGTTGCTTTGCATAAATTTATTAGTATAGTTTTCAATCTAAAATGTATATTAAAATAATGTTATAAAGTCTATTACTCTGAGTTCATCAAATAAGCAATTTCCAAGAAATGGATGATGTTAAAGGAATTGAAGTGCAAATAGGTGACCAGAAAGCATAGAATTAATAGTAAGATAACTAAACACGAGATTTAAAAATAACTAACAGTACTAAGTAAGTAACTAAGCTAGAAAGAGGCTGGAAAAAAGACAGGACAGCGAAAAAAGCAAATTCTAATATTATTATTCTAAACGTCGAAGTGCCAAAGTTTAATTATTACTTACTTTCAAAATGGGTTTCAATGGTGTTTCTCCCTTCTTAGATTCTGTTTCTTCAATCTATATATGAAGAGTTATTGTAATTTTGATTTGTGAAAGTGTAATTTATAGTAATATGTATGTAGATTTATCTATATATAATGTAATGTTTATAATTTATAGGAATATAATATTCACATAAAAGTGAAATTTATAGTATTGTGGAACTTTTGTTCATCTAGATGAATGGCTGTTCTGTTCAATTCGATAAATAAATCGTGTAAAGTAAAAAAAATGTGTCGGTTATTGGGAAAACTTTTGCCCATTAAAAGTCGGTTATTGTGTCATTAAAACAAATGTTATTTCAAAATATGCTGTATGTTCTGTTTCCCTAACCTAATCTTACAAATTTTAAAAATGAAAATATTATTTGGCACTATTTGGAATTAAATGTACCATTTCATTCTGTCCCGTTACTTAGCATGTCCAGTAATACATTCTTTGTGTTTATATTCAGTGACATGTTTAGAGATGGGAAAATATTCTCCTCTACTTCATCTACATTAGTAGTGCCAATTCATTAGAATTCATTATTCACCAACCTTATGTAAATTACGTTCATTTAGATATTGCTTAGAAAAGTTTTAAGTTGGGATGGAATAAAGAGGTTGGAAAATAAATTTGAGAGTTTTAGTGAAACTTTTTTTCCAGTTAGTTGGCGACTTCCTAATTTTCGTAAGAATTTTTCATGGTTTTAGTAGAGTTCTTTTTTACTCAAAGTGAAGTGTTAATAGTCCGTTGGCCCGTGACATTTTATGCAATGATTTTTAAGATTCTTCATTTTTTCACTATTGATTGTACAAGTCTTAACTAGAACAGTGCCACTTGTCAGCTGGCTAGGTAGCGGTGGGTTTAGCTGCGGGGGCGTTGCAAACATAGGAAAAATATGGAAATGTGAAACGATTTTAAGATTCATGAAATTTCTTGGAGAGACACCTTATATTATACAATAATCATTGGCACTTGTCAGCTGGCCGGCCAGCGGTGGACTGCTTGTCAGCTGGGGGTCTAAACTTGGCAAAAATACGAAATTCTGAAACGATTTTAAGATTGCTGAAATTTTGGTGGTTACTAGTATTTGTAGTGCTATTAACGAAAAACATTGTCAGCTGCTCATATCTTGGTGGAAAACTTGTCAGCTGGGGGGGGGGGGGGGTATAAGCGCTGAGCGTATGGCGCGCGCTCCGCTTTATACCGCCAGCTGACATCTTTTCCACCCACATATAAGCAGCTGACAATTTGTTTCGTCAATCTTATTACGAATACTACCTACTAACAAAATTTCAGGAACCTTAATATAGTTTTTGACTATTTAATAGAGAAAGCATGCTTATATTGATTACAACTTCTGAATATATTGATTGTAAATGAATATTTTTAATATCAACGTTAAAATATATTATGTATTTGAATTAAGGTAAGATGAAAAAATATGTCAATTATTTGTATAAAATACTGTATTGGAAATAAAAAAGTATTATACAATTAATCATAATAATAATAATAGTATAATAAAGACACTTAATAATATAATAATAAAAAGAAAGTCAATCGTTTTCTGATTCTGACTCTGCACCTTCAGAATCATCAACCCCCCCCCCCCCCCCACAGTAATTGTGCGGTCATCCTCTTCTTGGTGTCTTTCAGCTGAAAATACTAATTATTGTTATTGATAAAATGATTAAACGTTAATAAAGCATAGAAACTAAATAGTTTTAATATCTTCAGTGAATTGCTGATCTCGAACAATCATATCAACTACTCGACGGAATTGTTTGCCGTCAAACCATTTACAGGTTTATATATTATCTTCAATATCCCATCCGTAATCCAGAGGAGTTAAACTTGAAGGTTCTTGTTTGTTTATATTAGATTTTAAACATCGTCGTATAGGTATTTTTTTTTTCAATCTACTTTACAGTAGATTTATACCTACTCGATATTAGAGGTATAGCCATCGGGGATCAACCATACAGGCTGCTAGGATTGCTAAAACGTGAAGAAGCTCTACACCTCTTAAGGATTGTTTAAATGTAGTGTGTATAGAGTGTCTGACACAGCAATCATACAGACAAACAGACAACAATTCTATAAATCATTGTTTTGGGTACAATTGCATTGATAAAGGCCCCCAATAGTATTTTTACTCATATATCTTGCATGTAGAAACAGCGATCCGTTAGAATTTTATTATATGTGAAGATAGATTACGGCTAGTAGTGGTAAGTTGGTAAATCGGGTCCAGAATAAACCCCCCTCCTATCGAATTAACGATAGTTCATGAAATGTTGGACGTGATTCTTTACATTGGCATAACTTTTTTATTCATGTACCGATTCGCATGAAACAAACACTAAATATTAAGTGAAACGTACCACAATATATTAGTGAATACTGCAACTAAATCGGATAAGCCGTTTCTGAGATTAGCGCGCACAGATAAACAGACAAGCAGGCAAAAATTTTAAAAATCATTGTTTTGGGTACTATTTCATTGATAAAGGTCCCCAATAGTATTTTTCCCCATCTTCCAGAAACAGACAGCGATCCGTTAGAATTGTATTATTTGTATAGATTTGTATTAAGGTATGATGAAAAAATATATTATTTATTTGTATCAAATACTGTAAAAATTATTATATAATTTATTTATAATAATAATAGTTACCTAATAAAACTTTTTAATAAAAAGAAAGTCTGACTCTTCACCTTCAGAATCATTACTTTCGATATTTGTAGTGTTTGTGAGGTCATCCTGTTGTCTCTCATGTGAAAATACTAATTATTGGTATTGAAAAAATGATGAAACATTAATAAAGCAAAGAAAATGAATAATTTTAATATCTTCAGTGAATTACTGATCTCGAACAATCATTTCAACTACTGGAGGTAATTGTTTGCCATTAGATGTTAAAATTTGGATGAATATGGGAACGTGAACAAACCAAACTATTTAGATAATAATAACTTATTTTTAACACTAGGCGAAACACTGTGCCAAGCGTTGCCTGATATTCACGCATTCACAGGCGAACATTTTTTATGTGCTATGTATTTTATACAAATAAATGATATATTTTTTCATCTTACCTTAATGCAAATACATAATATATTTTAACATTGATAATAAAAATATTCATTTACAATCAATATATTCAGAAGTTGTAATCAATATAAGCATGCTTTCGCTATTAAATAGTCAAAAACTATATTAAGATTCCTGAAATTTTGTTAGTAGGTAGTATTCGTAATAAGATTGACGAAACAAATGGTCAGCTGCTTATATGTGGGTGGAAAAGTTGTCAGCTGGCGGTATAAAGTGGAGCGCGCGCCATGTCCTCAGCGCTTATACCCCCCCCAGCTGACAAGTTTTCCACCAAGATATGAGCAGCTGACAATGTTTTTTGTTAATCTCACTACAAATACTAGTAACCACCAAAATTTCAGCAATCTTAAAATCGTTTCAGAATTTCGTATTTTTGCCAAGTTTAGACCCCCAGCTGACAAGCAGTCCACCGCTGGCCGGCCAGCTGACAAGTGCCAATGATTATTGTATAATATAAGGTGTCTCTCCAAGAAATTTCATGAATCTTAAAATCGTTTCACATTTTCATATTTTTCCGAAGTTTGCAACGCCCCCGCAGCCAAACCCACCGCTACCTAGCCAGCTGACAAGTGGCACTGTTCTAGTTAAGACTTGTACAATCAATAGTGAAAAAATGAAGAATCTTAAAAATCGTTGCATAAAATGTACACGGGCCGACGGACTATAACTATGTCTACTTTCTCGCATCAAGCACACTATCAGGCGCCCTCTGACCACAGAATTGGAGCAACGGAGAGTTTGATAGGACACTTCCAACATCATCTAAACGTCATCAAGGATAATGTTGGGAGGCCTTGAACTCAGATACTATTCTGACCTCCAAATTACAAAATGTATGTACATGTACAGAATGTAATTAACAATAATAAAATTATGAATTAAAAAAAAAGTTTTTCTTTCAAGACAAAATGAATATCAAAATAATGTTATAAGTGCTATACACACAAAGAAAAAAGCAAATTCTACTATTATTATTGTGAATGTAGTATTGCCAAAGTTTATTTATTACTTACTTTTAAAATAGGTTTCAGTGGTGTTTCTTCCTTCTTAGATTCTGTTTCTTCAATCTGTATATGAAGAGTTATTGTAGTTATGATTTGTGAAAGTGTAATATGTAGTTAATCATTACACAATGTAAACTTTATTATATGTAGTAATCTAATGTTCATATAAAAGTGAAATTTATAGTATTGTGAAGGTTCTGTTAACACCTTGACTGCGGCATGACACCGCATGTGCGTCATCACAAACCACCCCACTGTGGCCGTGTGAAACCCATGGAGCCTCATGGGGGCTACCTGGCAAGCTGGGAGAAAAAATTGTGGGGACCAGCAACATACCTCCCAACTGGCTCCTTCATTCCTCCGTGGTCTCAGGGAGTGTTTCGAGTGCCTTTTTCTGGAATCGTTCTGAGCTCGGACCTTTCTGTAAATTCTTGCAGGAGTTTCTTCACGCACAGAGTAAGTACATGTTTTTACTACAATTTCTCCAAACTGGTTAAATGTAGTGTTTTTTTTTTTTTTTCAATTTTAATTTGACTTTGATGATGTTACGTAGATATTAGAATATTTTGTAATATTACAAAATATTTTTTTAATTATAGATCGTTGAGGATGTTTAAGAATAACTTATTACTTTTTTTTTTTACAGGTTTTGTTATTTTTAATTATTAATTTGTATAGGACCTTGGTATTGTTTTTAGTTAGAATACTTTTTGAACATTTAAACAAAAATTTAAATTACAAGAATATTTATGCTCGAGAGTTAATGGAAAATTTTGCTCTAATTACTTTTTTTCAGTGTATCAATAACGTACTACTATTTTTTACAGGTTTACAATCCTCCTGAAGTTATTGGGGCATAACTAAGGAAAGGAAAAATCATCGAGAGGTTCACTAATAAGGGAGTCGAAGTCTTTCAGTGTAGTCACAAATGAGACGTTATTATTATTTCATCTGTATTTGATGTACACATTAAAGAGACTCACATTAGGAGATGACTGTTGAGAAGCCTGAAGCTATTATGAACTATAATAGGTTCATGGGTGGTATCAATCGGTCAGATCAACTTTTGTCACACATGCTCCGCATAATCATAAATAACAGTTACTTATTCAAGAAAAACACTAGTAGTAATATGAAGCTACAGGACTTTAGGGACAAAGTCATAAAGATGTTTTTTGACCACTAGGCAGTGCCATCTCAACCCCTGGGAAGCCTGGGAGTCCACCTCCCCACCAAGGTGGCCAGAAACTTGAAAAACGTTGCGAGCAGTGCTAGCTACACTAAGAACATCAGGAAAGATATTTTGTTTATAGGCAGCCAATGCCCTAGAGAGATTTTGCCTGGAAGATTGTTTCCGGGTATGTCAAAATTACCCTTTGTGAAGGTCATCACCCAATATCAACCTTGTAAATAACCAATAGTCTGTATATACAGATTGTCCCACATTGAGATGTCATAACTTTAGGGGTTTATTTTGCACCTCATTTGTAGTTCAGTGATGAAAAAATGAGTGTTTTATCTAAACTTTTGTCTAAAAACTACTGTTTTTTAAAATGAAAAACTGTGTTTTCAGGATTTCTGATCAATGTATCATAATTAACGGCCACATTTTTAGAATCTACATTAAATTTCTAATAAGAAACACCCGTTATTGAACTATTACCATGTCAAAACCAATAAATCTGTTTTAGCGTGAAGGAGCCATTCTGAACATATTCTTTAATTTCACACGATGATAGTGATGACCTATCCTTCCCACATTAGGTGATGTGTATAAAACAAGCGCATCTACCAAATATTATCTCACTCTGGTTTCTAATGGATGGTTGCCCAGTAGATAATGGAAGAGTGGTGACAAAATGGCTGAACAGTGAATTTCCTATATATACACTATGTTATGTCTTGAGGGTCTTATTTTATTAAATTTGTAATATTAATTCTATTCTATTTAATAAAATGTCTGCTCATAAGTTAACTGGGTTATACATTACAATCATTTGAAATTGTATTTAAAAAAAAAAACTGTCTCCTGCAGATGAAAAGTAAAAAAAATACATTTAAATGAAAGGCCCCCTCAAACGTTTCTTTCAAATGCTACATCGTTTTTCTAGGAACAATCAATAGAAATCTATGGGTAATAGAAGAATGATTATTACTGTGGACTAATAACTATTTGTACAATAGATTTTCAAAATGTCTATGGAGGACGTCTTGTCTTTGAGTTCTCATGAGCTGGCACTGCTCCTGGATCCTATTGATGAGTTCCTCCTTCGTCGTTGTGGCCTCTGAGTACATTCTGCACTTTAATGTTCTCCCTACATGGAAATCTAGAGGTGTCAGATCAGGGGATCTAGGAGGCCAAGAACTGGTCCATAGCAGCCGATCCGATAGAAAATTCCATTTTCAGCCAGACCGTCACCACTCTACCATCCAGCTGGGCAACCATCCATTTGAAACCAGAGTGAGTTAATGTTTGGTAGGTTGGCTTGTTTTATACACATGATCTAGTGTGGGAAGGATGGGACATCACCATCATTTCAGAATGGCTCCTTCACGCTGAAGCAGATTTATTTGTTTTGACTTTTAAATCAGAAAAAAAAAGATTCAAATAGATTTTTTCTGAAACTACGAGGTACCATTTTGAAGCTTATTAAATAATGCAACTTTTGAGGCGGAAGCAAACCTCTAAGTCTAAAAATAGCTGATTAAGAAAATATTGAATAATTTAATAAAACACTAATATCAAACATTTTCATCTATATGGCTTTTAATATAGCTCTTAATTTACATGTTAATATTTCAAAATAGGGGTTTCTTATTGGAAAATTAATGTCGATTCTAAAAATGTTGGTTATTTACGATATATTGATCATAAATCTTGAAAACATAACTTTTCTTTATAAAAAAAAAAACAAAAAAAAAAACAGTAGTTTTCAACATAGACAAAAGTTTGAGTAGCTCTGTAACATTTTCAGATAGAACGCTTATTTTTGCATCACTGAACTACAAATGAGGTGCAGAATAAACCTCTAAAGTTACAACATCTCAATACGGGACATCCTGCATATATTTTTTGAAATATATGATATTTTTTTTTTTCTAACAGCGCTTCAAATATTTGGCTATTAGCGCCAATATATGATAATAATCATAACTTCGTATTTGTATTTCCTTTTTACGAAACATATAGAATACAACTATTATGACCAAAAAAAAAAAAAAAAAAAAAAAAAGAAAAATTGGTAGCTGATTTACTTTTATGAATATTGATGTTTTATTCTATATAATTATAGTGAAATATACAAGTAAAATATGAGATTAGCTTTCTTCATAAATTTCACTTGGTAGATATACAAACAAGAAATGAAAGGAGGGGATACTTCTCTTATTCTCAACCGGAAAATACGTTATCTAAAATTTATATATGATAATTAATTTATACTAAATAATATTATTTTCATTGTTTCAAGATAAATTAGCTTGGGAATAAATGACTTAAAAAGGTAACTTATGAAATATAACCCCCCCCCCCCCCCAAGGGGGTACGGGGGGAGACCTGTACAATACCCATGTAATACGTAATTACATACACAATTCAGTGAAGAATTGTCGATGACACACATAGTGCATCATGCCAAAAGAAATGTTTCTGAAGGAAACTATCCAGAATTTCCAATGGGTAAGTTATTTTTTCACAATAACAAAACAAATGAAATCATAAAATGAAAAAAAATTACATTTTTTTGGGTGATATTAGGTTTTACCCCCTCCCACAGTCAACATGTTAATCTAGATTAATGTCACTTTTGTTAAATTCAATGAATAAATCTTGTAAAGTAACAAAATTGGCCGATTGTTGGGAAAATGTTAGCCCAAGTTTGGGTTTAAATCATTAAATCAGAAGTTGATCAATGACAAACGTTTTTGTCACATTTTCGAAGTAAATTTACCAATTCATTTTCTTGTTTTAAATGAAAAAATTGGATTAGAGGAGTAAAAAGGAAAAGGTCTAAAAAAAAAAAATTTCAAGTGTGTTTAAAAAGAGATGAAACAACTAAAAAAATATTGAAAATGGGGAACATAAACCTGGAAATGAAGAAGCTGAAATATGGAAGGAATTATAGAAAAATTGTTACATTCAATGAACAAATCTTGTAAAATAACAAATCGTGTTATTGTTCGGATGTATAATTAGAGTGCAGTATAAGATTAAAAAGAATTTTTATTTTTATTTGAATGTCTTCAGTATGCTGTTTTATAGGCGAAAACGTCTGTGCAAATGCATACATAAACCTTTCAAAGAAAAGTTCCTACAAAAATTGCTCTGCACATCATTGCCTTATTTTATTTTTTTTTTTTAAAGGAAACATTTTGATAAGGCAGGTAAAAACGAAAAGTTTTAAATTAAAATTGCAAACATATTTAAAAAACATGCCATCTAATAAGGTCTGTAATCAGAAACACCCAGAATATATCAGCACATCTTGACCTTTAAAACGTCAAGGAATGGTTGGGATTTGGCTAAGAGAAAAAACATAATATTTTTAGATAAATCTACCCCAACCACGGTACCGTACCTTGGTGATGACCCTAATTAGGCGAGTAGGTGTTGGGGCTTGCGTGCTTTGAGGAACCTTGGTGCTATGTCAGCTCAGGTTCAACCATGCTGAACAGGACCTAGGGGAGAAGCCAGACTAAAGTGGTACCAGGGGTGGTAGTGTTTTTTTTTTTTTTTTTTTTTTTTTTTTTTATGGATATTTTTTTGCTGAGAGGATGGATGGCACAGGGTGGATAAATATGTCGTGCAGCGAGTAGGTAACCCCTTGGGGCACCGGGCGACCCCCCATTGTAAGTAGCCTTCCTGTAGCATGCGGGGCTCTGCTGCAGGTGACGGTTCTATCCCTAGCTCTTCGTGGGAACCAAATGTCCAATATTAATCCAAATTTAAATACTAAAACTACACCTTCCTCGGTAGCTTCGGCGACCTTGGAGCCTTTAAATGCACTTGTCGAGGATCCTTCGGGAGTCCTTGAGAACCCTTTGACCCCGGCCACCGATACCGAGTCCCTTTCGGAACTGGTTAGGGAGGTTGGCGATTTGGTTATGGGATCCCCCATGCCAGGCACTTCTCAAGACGATCAACCTTTCACGACCGTCAAGAAGAAACTCACTGGGGCCCAAAGGAAAAAGCTGAAGAAGAGCTTCTTGAAAGCTGCGACTGAAGCAGAATCCGAGGGCAGTGGTGGTAAACGGAGGAATGAGGTTGGCTCCAACACCCCTTCTCCGGTAGTCAAGAAGAAGCAGAAGGTGATGCCAAAGCCGACGAGTTACGCCAGCGTTGCATCCAACTTCAAACTGGCGCTTGTTCCTTCCGACTATCCTGAGAGTGGCTTCACAACGGAGCACAACAGGTGTGTTGATGACATTGTCATGAAGCTGGTTGACGAGCACTACAAAGTCCATGGGAGAGACTTTATAATCACATGTGATGGGAACTACATGGATGGAGGCGCCATCATTGTGAATTGTCTCGATGAGAACACCAGAAAATGGCTGGCAACAGACATAGCTGGTGTGAAACTCGAGGAGCACACGATCAAGGCGATGGAGCTGGCAGACCTTATCCCTATGGCTAGGGCCGGAATTTTCGTGCCTGGCGTGAAGACAGAGGCACAGTATATTCTCAGGCATATTGGGGATCAAAATTTTCTTCCAACAAACGGCTGGATTGTCCTGGAACAGCAGGAGAGGGACACTGGGCACTTTGTCACCCTGAAGATGCCGGAGACGGACCTTAAAGAGATTCTGGGGAGGAGGGATGAGCGTTTGAATTATGGCATTCGAAGGCTCAAGGTGTTTCCTCTGCAGAAGAAGAAGAAGAAGGAGATCTCTGAGGCTACTTCTCGAACTGAGGGTGAGGTGGCGGCCATGGAGACGGAAGTGGCTGTTGGATCTGGGCCTGAAGTAAAGCCGAAATCATCTGTGGAAGGAGATCGGGACCATGTGGCGGAACACATAGAAGGACGGTCAGTTTCCGGGCTAGGGGAGGTGGGTATTGACCCTCCCTCTTCGCAGACTGGAAGCGAGCTGACCCGAGCTCTTTGTGGGAAGCCCACAGAGCCGGATAACCTTACATAGACGATGATAAGGCTACTGCAGGTCAATCTGCATCACTGTAGGGCGGCTACGGCTCTGCTGGAACAGTATGCTAGAGGTAAGGGTATAGATGTAATTTTAGTACAAGAACCTTATCTGTTTAAAGGTCGGGCACGGGGTCTGGGATGGAAAGGTTATAAATGTATAACATGCCACGAGCAGAATCCCAGGTCCTGTATCCTGTTTAAAACTGGTCTTAGCATTTTTCCTTTATGGCAATTTTGTTGCAGAGACCTGTGTGTAGCGAAGATTACCGCTCATGTGGGAGATGGCTTGAGAGAAGTGGTGGTGGCCTCGGCCTATCTCCCATACGAGTGGTGCAACCCCCCAGGAGCTGAGTTGCGCCTGTTCGTGGAATACTGCAGGGAGAGGGATCTGCAGTGCCTGATTGGCTGTGATGCCAAAGCTCATCACACAGTCTGGGGTAGCACAAACTGCAACCAAAGAAGTGAGTCATTACTTGATTATATCTTAAATAATGACCTGGATGTCGTAAATAAGGGCAGCGAGCCTACCTTTGTTATTAGGACAAGAAGAGAGGTCATTGATATTACCCTTGTTTCGAGGCGATTACTACCTATGGTCAAGAACTGGAGGGTGGAAGATGAAGTTTCGGGATCAGACCATAGGTACATTACGTACTGTATAGAGGCATCAGGCCCCACAGCACGCGTTATCAGAAACCCGAGACTCACAGAGTGGTCCCGGTTCAACGAAATCCTTTCGAGTAGGATGGACGATTGTCCACAGAGAGCACATACTGGCATCTACTTAGAAGCCATGAATGATCATATTACCGAGGCCATTAATGTGGCTTTTGAAGGTAGCTGTGCTGGTAAAACTGTGGTGACCAACAGCAGTTCCTCCTGGTGGAACGCAAATCTATCCAGACTCAGGAGTGAAGGAAGGAAGCTCTTCAACAGAGCCAAACGCAAAGGCACCTGGGAGGAATACAGGAGGAAATTGTCACAGTACAACATAGCTGTGAGGAAAGCTAAGAGAGAGTCGTGGAGGAAATTCTGCACGGAAGTGAACAGTGTCACGGAATACTCAAGACTCCATAAGGTACTAGCCAACAGCCCCACAAAACTTATTGGGACTGTTAAGAAGGCTGATGGCTATACGGAATCGGTGGAAGAAACCATGAATTATATCCTCACTACCCATTTTCCAACTAGCGAAGAGGCTAACTCAAACGAAGGAGATGACTATCCCATCAGACGAGGAAATCCGGAGGCATGGAGGCATGCGAGGGAGATTGTCAAGGCAGCACACGTCAGATGGGCCATTGGGACGTTTAAACCATATAAGTCACCGGGCCTAGATGGCATATATCCAGCATTCTTGCAACATGGGGTAGATATACTCATTCCAACGCTCCTAAAACTCTTCAGGAGTAGTTTGGTTATGGGAGACATTCCACGGACCTGGAGAGTGGCCAAACTGTTTCATTCCCAAACAGGGTAGAGCGTCACACCTGTATGCAAAGGATTACAGGCTGATCTGTCTATCATCCTTCCTACTGAAGACACTGGAAAGGATCATAGAGATACTGCGTTAAGACGGAACCCCCTTAACGAATATCAATATGCGTACCAGTCTGGCAAGTCATGTGAATTGGCTCTCCACCATCTAGTGTGCAGACTGGAGCGTGCACTACAGTACAAGGAAATTGCTCTGTGCGCGTTTCTTGATGTGGAGGGAGCCTTTGACTGCACCCCTATTAGGGCAGTTGAAGAAGCCATGATTGAGAAAGATGTCGAAGAATTCGTCACATACTAGATCGTCAATCTTCTGAGGAACCGCATTATTAGGCTGACAGAGGGGAACTACTGCAAGAATATTTTACCTAGGACAGGATGTCCCCAGGGGGGCGTCCTGTCACCCCTCCTGTGGTGTCTAGTGGTGGATACACTGCTGATGAAGCTGAAGAATCAGGGCTTCTCAGCACAAGCATATGCAGATGATCTGGTAATTACGGTGGTTGGCAAGGTGCAATCAACCGCGAGCGAACTGCTGGACACAGCACTGTCTTCGGTGGACGAGTGGTGCCAGGAGAAACACCTTAGAATTAATCCACAGAAAATTACTGTGGTGCCCTTTACTTTGAAGAGGAAACTGGATGGACTGGGCACACCTAGCCTGTCAGGCCACAACCTAAGTTTTTCCAGGACAGTGAAGTCTTGGGTGTTACGTTAGACTCAAAGCTTAACTGGCAGGAGCATATCTGCAAGACATTAGGAAAAGCCACATAAATCTTGTGGGCCTGCCGGAGAGTGGTGGGGAACAATTGGGGCATTACCCCTAAAGGTATGCACTGGATTTAAACTATGATTGTGAGGCCTATCATCTCCTACGGAGCAGTAGTGTGGTGGCATCGATGCAGCACTGACAGTGTCAGGAAGACTCTGTGCTCCCCACAAAGGCTGGCATGCCTGATGATTACGGGAGCAATGTGTTCCACACCGACAGGAGCTATGGAGATTCTACTTGACCTCAAACCAGTAGAGATATATATCGAAAAGATAGCTAGGTGTACAGCGTACAGATTCGCCATTTTAGGGCACAAACCTTGCTCAACCCTAGGGGCTCACTGTGCAATTATCCGAAGGAACTGGCAGGACCCAATCCTCTGCCTGCCATCGGACTTTCAGGACCAACACTCTTTCACCTCGAACTTAACAACTGTGATCAAGCCGAGGGAAGCAGCGCTGGAGCACAAGTTAACACCAAGCCGGGTGGATCGGTACTGTTACACAGACGGCTCAAAAACCGAATCTGGCACAGGAGCTGGCGTGTGGATTCAGGGGTCCACACATCATGTTGCCCTATCTCTGGGGAGGTTTGCTACAGTATTCCAAGCCGAAGTCACTGCCATTGGCGCATGCTCAGACCTTATGAACAGCGGCTTTCCAATAGACAGGCGCTTCAATATTTTTTCCGACAGCCAAGCGGCCATAACAGCTCTATCCACGAATAGGATCAGGTCAAAGGTGGTACAGCAATGCAAGGACAGCCTAAACATACTGAGATGACGTAACAAAGTCAGACTAGAGTGGGTTCCAGGCCACTCTGGTATCCAGGGCAATGAAAGAGCTGACGAGTTGGCAAATATCGGGGCAGCGACAATCCCCCTATCACCAGAACCTCAGTGTGGGATTGCGCCAGCTGTGGCCAGATTAAGTATTAAAAGGTGGGCGGAAGCTGCTCCTTTCCTGTGTGGACAAGAAGAGGACGGGGACTCTCCTTAATCTGTGCAGGTCCAGGGTAAGGCTATTAACAGCTCTTCTTACAGGTCACTGTAGAATGCACCGGCACCTCTACTCTATGGGACTTCATAGATGACCCTAGAAGGCTACCTGAATTGAATCTTCGGACTCTATTAAGGTTCATCTCGGATACGGCGCTGTTGGTGTAACAGGCTGGCTTGTCGGGTGGCACAATAGGCCTTGTTGGCCTCGGTGCACCTCCCCTTTCTCCGGGCACCCGCCTTAATAATAATAATAATAATAATAATAAAAAAAAAAATAAAAAAAAATAATAATAATAATAATAGATAAATCTATATTCTGAACGCTTTGGCTACTCTTTGTTAGAAATCTTTAACAATAAATGCCATGGGGCAGAAAGAGACCAAAGTACAAGTTTTTAAGTAACCATGGTGAAAATATTCATTCAGCAAACTTCAAATACGTGTCTGAAAAACGTTATAATTTCTTACTCATTTATTTAGTTTCTCCCTATTGTTTACAAATTACCCAGTTGCCATTTTCAATAAGAAATTATAATCATTATATTAGCAATAAGAAAAGATTAATTCAAAATAATTTTAACTAAAATTATTAATTTCGTAAAATAAGTTTTATTATTTTTTTTTTTAGATTTGTGTTCTCTTTTATATATATGTGTATATATATATATATATATATATATATATATATATATATATATACTCTTTAATTAGTGCAGAAACGTTTCCACGTAACACCTTTGTACTACTGATAGAAAACTTATATCCCTGGAAACTGCAATGCTCCCTCAGCAAATTACATTGTTTATGCTTCGGAAAGCCCACCGTCTTCATCAAAATCCTAGAATGCTCTTCAATATTACTTCCTGGAGCTGGGAAAGGACCAGACTGCCATGTATCATCTTCTTCCGAGAAGTCTCAAACACGTCTACTAAGAAATCTCAGTAATAGTCGAAAAGAACTGGTGAAGCCCACCGTCCTTATTTTTTTATTTTTTTTTAATCTCATTTTTGAGCTTCACAACTACAGCGATTTGCTCTTATTAAAATACAAAAAATACAGATTTCTACAAAAATACAAACTTATAGAACTAAATACAGAAAAGAAACCACTGTCCTTAAAGCATAAAGAGTGAGATAAATGTTAAAATAATCATTAATAATAAAAATGTATTGTAGATAATAATCTACAATTAATTTTTATATTAAACATGAGTACTCCTACATCATTATATATATATATATATATATATATATATATATATATATATATATATATATATATAATATATATATATATATATATATATATATATATATATATATATATATATATATATAAATATATATATGCATATTTATCTTCTTTAACAATGCACTAAAAAACAAAACAATTTATAAATAACTATATAAAATAAGTAATAGCACTGAAACGATTACTAAGATATAAAAATGTTAAATTTAATATTGGAAATTACTAAGAATGATATAATTTAGGTATAATCATTATTCTCGTTTATTACTACAATTTACATTGTCCTTGAGTGAGGTTTTTTTGAAAATAATTTTCATTTTGATTCTGATTGGTAAACACTGAATATAAAGGACAGAAAAGTGGGAGAGGATTTGCATCTATGCTGCTGTTCTTACTACTGGCAAACTCAACTAAGAAGGTCTCTACATTTTGAATTTTAACAGGAAAATACTTGCTTTCTTGATAAATTTATATTTTATGAGTTTATATCACACCTACCTTATTATAAGGCTTCAGTACAGCACCACCTCCTGGCACATCTTTTAGAGGTTCTTTCTACAAATAAAAGAGTGGATATTTAATTTTTTGAAAATTTAAATATTTCAAGGAGAAAGAAGTAGTCTTTAAAGTTCTATTTTAAACATTAAAATAGGAATTGGTATATTACCCCCCCCCCACCTTTCAATAAAATTGGAAACAGTTTCTATTACTTTATTCAAGGAATATATTTTACAAAGAGCCATAAACAAAACCAATTCCTTAACAAAAATTTATATTTTCTTAACGTCCATTATTATTAACTAAGAATTTTGGGACGGGTTATCTATAGGTTACCACCCTTTTCTAGCCAGGATAGGGCTGATGCTTTTTCTTTTTTCTAAAGAAAAGCCACTACTCCATAGTGGGAATCGAATCCATGACATTTGGCACTGAGTGTTAAGTGCTCACCGGGGCCTTAAGAAAAATTTTCTTTTAATTTATTGTCTTGACTACACATGAAAGCTGCTAATTATTTATAACAATTGACTAAATTAGGTTCTATATGTTAATTAATTGATGAATTCATTAAAAAAATGTTCACTACACAAAAAAGTCATAAATAAAATAAAATAGAAGTCATAAATAAAATAATTACTTGAATTATGAGATATAACTTATTTGAACTAATGAATACACCAAATTACTAAAGAAGGTCTTGTTATAATTAAAAGAATATTTTCAAATAAGACAGTGTCACTTACAGTGCTGAGTCTTCTCAAAGTTTTTTCTTCTTTCTTAAGTCCTACTTCTTCCTTCTGAAAAATGAAAATAAATCTGGGTTATAATGTCCATAAAACATTTGTACACAGAACAATTAAAGTGGTTCATAAAATGTCAATCCTAAGTATATTATTTATGCTAAAAACAATATTTTGAAAACTAAGCTATCAGACATGCATAATTATAAAGAGTGAATACTGGAGGGAAGAATGCTAGGTATTAATTTGTGAGATTTAATTCGAGAAGAAATCAGGAAACAAATTTCCTGGATGACCTTTTTAAGTCTGTGAATGTTGTACTATGTTACAGGTTGAATATGAGGGGAAAGTTTATATTTTATGTCGTACTATCTCAGTTAATTCATATTATTTTTATGTGATTTTTTCCAGAATTAATTTTTCAGAATATTTGAAATTTTATAATAAGCAAAAAATTATTTTGTAAAAATATAAGGTTGTTTTATAACAAGCTAGTTCATCTGTTGAAGAAAAATTATTATCTTAATGAGTTATAAAGCAAAAGTATAAGTAATAAGTCAATAAAAGTGCTCTTTAAGGAAATTAATATTGAATGTGCATAAATTACATAATTACATAGAACAAGAGGTTATTTCAGCTTTTCTTATTTAAAAAAAAACTACTCAGAAAAATGTTGACATAACTAAATATAATAATGTTTTACTGATCTTAAGCAAATGGAATTCTTTTTGCATACCTTTTCAACAGATTTCAGTTGAACTTCACCTGCTTTAGCATTTTTATCTGGTCCTCTCTAAGCAACAAAAACACACATAACTCAATATATCCTATGAACAATAATATTAAAAAGAATTTCTTTGAAGAAGTTACTATACTTAAAAATATCTAATTTAAAGGAAAAAAGTCCGACTCGCAGGAACTGCATCATCTTAGCGGGGTTCCGATCATATCCCTATTGTCATTTGAAAAGCTTAGAACAGAAATAGATAATATTTTGTTCGACCGTTCTTGAAAGGGGTTTATGACTTTACCTGGTCGGGTCCACCAGACCCCAGAATCCTCTTCTGGAGATACTTATTTCATACGTTTCAATGCATTGAAAAATATCAAAATTTTTCACATTTTCATTAATCTTCTACTATCGTAATAATTCTACAAATAAAAGCAATTAAAAAAAAAATAAACAACCAACAGCATAAAGGCAGTTGAAAATAATCTAAAGATGTCATCGAATCTCTTTCTCTTGGAAAGCTATATCTCTAACAATAACTTTATTTTCATATTTTACTTATTATGTTTTATTGTCAAATACATTCTCCTACTATAAGCAATTAAAAAATAATAAGAAATAAAAACAGACAAAAAGACCTGTTCGAATAAACGAAATCATTTACTTCAAAGTTTTAAGCACTTACTTCTTCGATTGACATCGCCTAATCAGAACTTTCCTTAGAAACCTTTTTTGTAGGGCATTTAGTATGCTTTCGAATGGTAACCTTCCGTTTACCATGATTCCCAACCATTTTCGAGATATTAAGAAAATATACGAAGTTCCCAAAACTTTAAATGTCTTTTAATAAAATATTTTATTCTAACCCTTCCTTAACTCCAAACGTACCCTGAATTTCAAAGTATTAATTTTAATGAAATTTGAACATGCAGAAAACATTTTAACTGAATCCCATGTTTCTAAGTACCCAAACCAAAAACGTTATTCAACAACTATTTTGCCACTTTTCTCGAAAACGGTTAAAGCTATCGCCTTAAAAATGGTTTCATTCGTTTTCCAAATCACAATAGATCCAACAGGGTCGCAGTGAGCAAGGGTAAATTTGGCCCAGGTCCCTTTATATTGTCCCTTTATATTCGTTTTCCTAGGCCTAGAAGCCTACAAAACGAGTACTTGCAAGCTTATAAAGTAAGCCCAATGATTTTTTCGCGCGAATTTCGCTACAAAAATCATGTTCCGGTGGGCGGACTCTGCTGGTTAACGAACTTGACCTTTCAAATTGAAAGATTTTTGCACCAAATTTCATCAAAATCGGCCCATTATTCGCTGAGCTATGCCGCGAACAGACAATATATATATATATATATATATATATATATATATATATATATATATATATATATATACAAAGTTGACCCACCGTCATTTTCGGTCTCTAGGGGTTCTGAAACGCAAAATTTTCTAGTCGGCACTTCCGGATTGTTTCATGAGATCAACCTTATAAGCGGGGTTTCTCCCTATGAAGGGAGGGAGGAACCGCGCTAAAATAAAAATAAAAAAGTCATTCCTGTAACAGTCCTGGATGAGCAGATACTATGGAGATATCTGATCACACGCACACAGAGAGATAGTATGCTCAGTACTACATGTATGCCCTAGCCAACTGGCTTTTCTTGTTTACAGGTACCCAAAGGCTGTGTTAGCCCAAGGATGGTCTGAGACCCCAAATGACGACAAAGGAAGATAATATCTTTAGTGCGCGTCTGAGTTTCGAACTCAAGCCCTCCAGAACATTAGTCAAATGCTCTCTTAGTGAGCCAAACCTGCATAATTTGGCAATTTAATGAAATACCTATAAATAAATTCTAATTGAAACGAATCCCTTGAAGAAGAATAACACCTTATAGTGTGGAATTATATTATAGACTTTATCTATTTGACCGGGGAAAAAGATACATTAAAAATTATAAAATACTTGGGGTCTCCCCGTGGTCTTGTGGCTAATGCCTTAGATTGTCATGTGGGAGATAGGGGTTGTGTCCCACCTTCAGCAAGGATTTTTCTCATTTCAGGGCCTGTTGAGAAAATTCCCATTTTACAGGGCCCATTATTTCTAACCAAAAATGTGATCTAGCTTTTTATTGTAAAACTAGACTGTTTTAGTAAAAACAATAGAAATTTGAATCATAGAAGATATGAATCCATCTTTTCTTCGGCAAATGTGGAATTCCTCCTTTAATAAAAGCAGCTATTAAAACTAGAATGAGAATTATATTTCTGTTACAATGACGCCTTGTGACATCTGTATTACTCCAAAAATAGCCGATAATCTGAGATAAAAATTTGGATTAATGAAATCTTTCTTGTTTGTTTTGTTTTGTAAAATAGGCATGTAGTTTTTCTTATGATTACTCCTACCATATGAAACTCTGAGGAAAAATATCCTAATTTGAAATGCCAGGCAATAAAATGTTCAATGTAGATGGCTATAAAACATGTTGCATGTTGGGAACCTATTTAAACAGAAAAAAGGAGATCATTTTAGTATAATAGATTCAGTAATAATTTCCGTGGCATTCTTCTCCTAGGAATTATTTTCAACTAAAATTTAAATAATCATTTCTTGAAACTAAAATTAGAAAAAGCTCACAGTTGTAGTCATGCAATCTTAATACAAGAAGCAACTTATACAAGTCCTAATTATGTTCATTTCTTTATCAGCCTCATTCCTATATACACCCCTGATCAGCTTATTATAGCAAATTACACAATAAGCACTTTTCTTGTTATTATTAAGAAATAAATGTTTGTACTTGTAAAGTAATACTGTAACTTAAATTTTTATATTTCACCATAACGTTTAATTAAAACTTATGGCCATGAGTGTTATGGAATAAATTTGAATACTAATAAGTTAAAGTTTTTCTTCTGAAGTAAAAATTTCAAGTAGATTTTGCTAAGTAAATGAAGAGTTAATTATTAAGATTAAAACAAATTTAAATCGTTATTGGCCAAAAGTTTAATTGCTTATGAACAGTATAATAAAAGTTATATAATTTATATTATAAATTGAGCCAATCATTTTACATATACACTTAATTCAAATTACCATATGTTGTAGATGGAGATAGTTAGCCGCTGTAGAGATACGAAGACAGGTATAGTTGGGATTCGGCTAGGAGAAAAACGTCAGACTTTTCAAAAAGAAATCTGTATTTTGGACTGCAACAATGGCAGCCTTCTTCAGCTAAAAAATATATACAACTTATAAGTAAAGAGAATGTACAAGCAGTAAGTAACAGACAGGCAGAAATGAGCGGAGTATATATATCAATACAATAAATTTTAACCAATCTTATTTTTAAAAACAATGAAAATACGGTAGTTGGAAAGAAAACAGCATGTAGAACTTGTTAGTAAAAACAGTACAAAAAATTAAACAGTAAAAAACAACGCACATTTTTTATGTAGTGAAAAACAAAATCTATTTTATAAGTGAATACAATTTATAACAATTAATATATAGATACATACCACTAGAGAATCCCTAGGGGGGGGGAGGGAGGAAGACCTCGAGGACCCACTTAGGTAACCATGGTTAGAAGTATGAACGGCAGCCCATACATCGGTGGTCTTTATAGTTACGAAGAAGGGGTGGGGGGAGGCGGTAAATCAGTGCAGATGAAAAAGGTGCAATTGCTGGGTTGTAAACCCGGGTTGTAAGAGGTGTTAAGAGCTTTGGGACACACAAGTAGAGAAATTGTTTGGAGCCTGGGAACAAAGATAAAAAAGGAGGTCAGGACAATTTATGGAAGACGGAGGAGTAAGCAGGGGAGATGTTTTGTTTGTCATTACAAAACCGACAAACAAAACATCTCCCCTGCTTACTCCTCCGTCTTCCATAAATTGTCCTGACCTCCTTTTTTATCTTTGTTCCCAGGCTCCAGACAATTTCTCTACTTGTGTGTCCCAAAGCTCTTAACACCTCTTACAACCTCCCTTACAACCCGGGTTTACAACCCAGCAATTGCACCTCTTTCATCTGCACCGATTTACCGCCTCCCCCCACCCCTTCTTCATAACTATAAAGACCACCGATGTATGGGCTGCCGTTCATACTTCTAACCATGGTTACCTAAGTGGGTCCTCGAGGTCTTCCTCCCCCCCCCTAGGCATTCTCTAGTGGTATGTATCTATATATTAATTGTTATAAATTGTATTCACTTATAAAATAGATTTTGTTTTTCACTACATAAAAAATGTGCGTTGTTTTTTACTGTTTAATTTTTTGTACTGTTTTTACTAACAAGTTCTACATGCTGTTTTCTTTCCAACTACCGTATTTTCATTGTTTTTAAAAATAAGATTGGTTAAAATTTATTGTATTGATATATATACTCCGCTCATTTCTGCCTGTCTGTTACTTACTGCTTGTACATTCTCTTTACTTATAAGTTGTATATATTTTTTAGCTGAAGAAGGCTGCCATTGTTGCAGTCGAAACGTCCAAAATACAGATTTCTTTTTGAAAAGTCTGACGTTTTTCTCCTAGCCGAATCCCAACTATACCTGTCTTCGTACCATATGTTGGTTGACAATTGACACATACCTATTGTCCACTCTAGTTCTCGCATTTACTAATGGAACAAGATAGCTCTTAACATGGTCAAATGAAGTTTCTTTTGTGCTGCCTTTCAATATTTTTCAGATCTCTGTAGAATCTTACTGCCAATTAAAGAAAATATTGTTGTGGATAATTGAATTATGAGACAAGGAAAGATCATCAAGCTTTTCAATGGCTTGTGTAGCGAGCAGCAAGAAGAGGCAATTTGTAGAAAAGCCATCAGTGAGATACTACTAGTATAGCAAGCATTGAAACCATTATCATTTATCTGCTGGCTATGATATAAGCTTGACCGTAACAAAAAATCAGAGACAGCCAGGGACAAATATCTATTCAAGCACATGGTACACAATATGCTAAAAGATCCCATGATGAGGAATCCTCAGATCACAATAATTAAGAGTGATTTTTATTTGTTACTAGCTCTTACTCGGCGTGCCATGCTACAACTACTTTCTGTATCTAGAAAAACAAAAATAAATTAGATACCAAATAAGTAATATTAAAATCTAATAACGCAAATCTGTAACTGTTCAGGTGACCTCCAAACTGTGACTCATAGATGATTTTAATCTAGCCTATGACACCCCCATGGATCAACATCTACATGTGTGCCAAGTTTGGTCTAAATCGGTCAAACAGTGTGGATTTATGAAACCTATATTATTCAAATATCCTGTTATTACTGCAGCAAATATTTTATTATGTCTATTATTGTATTACATTCCAAATTTTGTTTGTGATTCTTTATATTTAATACCTCATTGATATTTTTAATAATATTATCTCAATATCAAAACTAATTGAAGGCAAGATTCTGTTGAATTGAGGGAATTCTGTTTCTTTAAACTTAAAATCTTAAGTTTTAATCTCTCTTTAAAACTAATAAAAACTAAAACAAGGTCTATTTCTTTTGTTTTTAAATTTTTATTTTTTTCCTGAATTTACAGTCTTTAGGAGTTTTTCAATTTAATAGTAGGTGGGGAAAACTAAGTTAGAAATTGTTATTGTTTTAATAAGTCAAGAGCACATTAATTACACATTATTTGGAAAACATTAAAACAAACTTTTCACTATTTATGATCACATTTCAGGCATTTGCAGATACTAGTTGGAAAGGAAATTTAATAATCTACAACACCCACACTGAAAAATAATGGCGGAAAAGTGACAATATAAATGGTTCCTTATTATTTTTATTTTTATTTTACATTTTGTCATTTTTCATAGTTTTTTCTGTTTTACTGAAAAAAAAAAGACATTTATAGAATCAATTCATTACAACAATCCATAATCAAAGTCTCCTTTACTTTTGGAAAACCTACAATTAGGGTCTTTGAAAATTATGAGTCATGCCATAGACCCAAAAGAAACTTCATTCAATTTTGTTAAGAGCCACGTTCTATTTCGAAATTATACAATTTATGAGTAAAAAAACTGTGCATGTATATATATATATATATATATATATATATATATATATATATATATATATATATATACATACATACACATAATGTACTGACATACACATTCATTTCCACTCATGTAAAAGATGTTTTAATTTCATTTTAAGGCATTCAAATCTGTGATAATATATGAACATGCATACTTATGTAAATATGTCTTTATTCATGCAAGTTAATTTTGTTTAAGTTTATTATATTTACTTTCTGCATACATTTGCTTGGGCCAGCAAAAATAGCAGTAACTAATTTTCTTTTGAAACCACTTTATTTACAAATTCCCCCCTCCTTCCATATCTGGTTACCTCACTGCCATATCTTCAGAAGGCCACTAGAAGCATTTTTAGACAAAACATTATCCATATCAGGACTCCTTGATATTCCTAATATGGATGATGAATGCACTATATTAAAAACACGAAACATATATTGGGAAAATGGTCAAATAAAGTGGTGCATAGGAAAAGCAAGTGCTACTTTTTTTTCTGACCAAAGCCAGAAATGAGATTAAAGAAAATAAACTTAATCAGAGCAAAAATAGAATATATGAGAACTATTATATTATATAGTTTAAACAACATTGTTTTAATAAGTGATTTTAAATGTTGCTGAGGTTTCTTTTATGCCTTGGTTAATTTTCCATATCATTATACATAAAAAAATATAAATATAGGAATTACTGTTTTTTTTTATTGTTATTATTACTAAACACATATAACTAGATTGTAATTTTGTCGTGTTCTAAATGCATAGCAAGTAAGCCGAAGCATTTCACAATAGTAAGAATTTCTTTCTTAATATTATTCATACTATTATGAAATTAAAATAGATTTTCATTTCAAGTCATACTCTGTTAAATATTATAAATAAAACTAAGAAACTTGCTTTATGGCAGTGGATAGGGTATAAGGAAAGTTATTAATATGTTTTGAAGGACTTTTTAAAATATTTAATGCACACACACATGCATATATATATATGAGTAAAAAAATAAAATAATTGTTAAAAACTGTTGAATATAATTAATCTATTATTTTGAACAAAAATTTGACAATTACAGGAAGGTAGACAGAACACAAATATGATGATGATGACAAAAATGGATAGACAAATCACAGAAGGGTAGACAAATCACAAATGGGTAGACAAATCACAAATGAATAGTCACAATACAGGTTGGTGGAAAAAGATTACAGAGACAAAGACAATAATACAGACAGACACAAAGACAATAATACAGACAGACACAGGAATAGGAATTCCAGACAATAACAGAGGCAAAAAGACGCTACTGTGAAAACAAAACTGTAGGATATCTACGGAACACTTAAAAATATCGATGCTTTGGAATTCAAACATTCCCCTCTAGCCACTACTTACATCTGGAATAGATTTCTGCAATGTTTCTTCTTGAGAAGGTTCTGATTCTTCCTGTTTAAGAATACCTTAGTAGTAAATAAATATTTAAAAAAAATAATAAAAATTCAAAACACAAAATAAAACAAAAATGGAGCAGACAGTTGAAAAAAAAAATAGAGTTAAGAAGAAGAATAAAATTCCTAGTATTCTTCATTTCTCTGTGTTACAAGCTCCATATTGCATCTTAAAATATCTTCATTGATTCCATGCAAAAATAGGGTTGTACCTATCCTAAGTGGTTAGACCCTTTGCGATCCAAGGGTTTCAAATTAAAAAGGCGAAACCTAGAAGTAATTAAAATCGAAGGTCAGGTAAAAGAAATACTTAGTTTCTTTATATAGTTAAAACATTAGATGACTATATATTTGTTTGTTTATAAATATTCATATGAGATAGAAAATAGGGAAGGTACAGCCTCTACTTTTTCCTAGCCATAGAGACATCCATATTGAGGTTATTTCCCACCCTTAGCCCTTAGATTTATTTTTCCAATGTAGTGTTTATCATTCATAGTTTCTATTTTTTTTAAACTTTAACCAAGTATCCATTAGTGTTCCAATACTTGTAACAGCCAATTGTTTGATCCAATTAAAGTTGTTTTTTTTTTTTTAATTTTTAGGAGAGCTGAGCTGTTAAGATAACATAACAAATAATACACACACATAGCTCCTAGAAAGTAAATATGTTTATATATATATATATATATATATATATATATATATATAAACATACGTAATCTTAAATACTACATTTAACACAAGAGTGTGATAACTATTCAAAATTCATTATAATATTGTAATAAAGGGAAGTATTAAAGAATGCCCAGTCAAGGAGGGGCTATAATCTCACACATAATTAGTGTTTACTTGTGAAAAACATTGATTCTTATTATATTCAAAACAGTAATGCTAGTTTATAAAACACAAAACATAATTTACAAAGGAAGAACATTGTCTAACATGTAGCAAGCATATACAATTATTTAATCAATTTTTTCTGTGACATGGATTACGTTTACTTTGCCAAAGAAGGCAAAGCTGTTTGTTTTCTTCCTCAGAACTTACTTTATTATATAGTTGGCCTCTCAATACAGACGAATAGTTATAAGATACAAGGTGCCATAGCAGGACCTATATCATCTGTTGATCTGTTTGAACCGAAAATTGTAGGAAGGAAACAAATATCAAATTTTATACAAGACAATTTTATCAATTAATTAGGTTTCAATTTAATACAGTGGGCACTGATTAAATGCAACTAACTTTTTTTTTAATTTCTATAAAAAATTATATTAAAGGGGTGCTCAAAATTAATACAAATGGCTCTTTTCCTGGATATTTGGTTTTTTTTTTAAAGTAATGTTTCTTCAGATTTTTGTTTAATCTCTTGAATATCAATGTGTATATTTTTTTCTTATTTTAAACAAAAGAAATAAATCGAATATATAATAAAAAATATATAAATCGAGTCTATAATAACTTCAAATTTTAAATTTCATTGTTGTTGTGTTTTTGGTCCCTAAGCACATTTGAAATAACCATTAAGCATTTGGGAAATATTTTTAACATAGTAACAAAAAAAACATTTTTATTAACAATAAGGACAACCATAACCTTTCCAAAATAACTACTAATGAAAAACATAAAATCCTCTTAATTTAAAGACGATTTTACTTAATCATTTCGTCAAAATTCAGTAATACAAAACAAATCTATAAGCAGGAAAAATAATTGATTTTTTTTTCTATTCTTATCTTAGCATGATTCCTTTATTGCCTAAAGAGTAGGAGAGCAGCACTTTATTGTTAGCTGGAAAATGTTGCCCCATGCTAAAGATATATTTGAGCGATAACAATTGTATGCAAATTCAAGCATAACATTTTATTCGTTAATTAGAGCTCCTAAAGCAAAAATAATAATTTTGAGTATTTGAAAATCGAAATCACTAATTGGTCTATCAAACTATTGGTGGTTCAAACTATTTACTGTACTATTAACTATACTGCACTGGTGCCAGACAAAGCTGAATGGTTATTTGTAAATATTTTCTTGATAATTTTTATTAGAAGACCCTTATTATAGACTTATTCCTATAATTGCAACTTTTTGGAATGGAGATACAGTGGTCCACCTACGGCAACATTATTATTTGAATACAATGTATTAGTAAATTCATAAAACCATTGAATTATTCAGTTTATTTAAAACATAAATCCTTCTATTTTGATATAATTTTTAAGGAGAATAGATGTTACTAGTGGATGATCACAAAGATCAAGCTTACTTATTATTTAATAATTTTTTTCTGGGTGAATTGCCTTAAATGCGGTTACTCATAAATAAATTTAAAATAATATATTTCCTTGGACTAGCAGTATTGAGAAGTGACATTTTTATTATAACTTAAAAATCAAAATAGTATAGTAGTAGTATAGCGTATACACAAAAGAAGCATTGTTGTCTATCTAATGCTTAAAATAGTCCAGAGCCTGCTGCCAATCAGTGTTTGGGTCAGAAATTATTCTTAAGAAAATGATAGGGCCAACCGTTATAATCAAAATTCAAAGAGAATATCAATATTAGGCAGTCTGACAGAAAAAGCAAAGTAGCCTTGGAGGACAGTTTGGAATATAAATTTTGCCAAAAAAGTGTTAATATAACAATCAGAACTTTCAAAAAGAAGACAACACAGAAGATGGCATGAAAAATATTGGGAAAATAAATTGGTGATATGAACAAATTATATTATTATTCACCTTCTAATTCATTTTTAATTTCTGTAGAGTAGCTCAAGTGCTATGAATTGGATAAACAAGATTGTCCAGTCTATTAAAAATTATAAGCCAGGGCCAATGGGAAGATACGAGATTAACAAATATTCTCTCAAATAATTGTTTATAGTTTTAATTTAAGAAATATTTCATAAACTACATTTTTACTTACCTTACCAGCTGGCTTCAGAACAACACCTCCAAATTTTACCTCTCCTTGCTATAAAATAGAAAAACACTTAAGTAAATTTGATCTATGTATAAGTGTGTGAGTTCTAGTATGAAAAAACTAAAATGATTGAAAACTCGAATTACTATAAATAAATTAAACATACTTTATTGACATTAAAGGAACTACATTGAAGTCGTGATTTTGTTTTCATTTTACTTTTCAAATTAAGGGCATGGAATGGTTATTTGTGTGCCAAGTTTACTTGGCAGGGCGCTGACGACCGCGAGGTTTTTCGCCCCAAATATTCTAAACAAACAAAACTTTTCAAATTATTATGATATCTTTGTGTTTTTACTTTTTAATTGCACCACCACTGCCCTTTGCACTGAAATTGCCCTTTTTTTTATAAATAAAAATAAAATAATAATAAAAAGAAAAAGAGAAGCATATTGTAAATGGACTTTATTGTAGCTCATGTTTGGTTAGCATAAACTAGACTATTTGACCCTTGATAACGACAAATTAAGAATGTAGGCTAAGTTAATATATTGAGGATTAAGAGTAATAGGGGTCCCAAAAAGCAATCAGCATTTTTACTTTGGAATTAATTTTATTTGCCCCGGACAGTCCACCACACAGCAACACCTTCCTGATGGACAAAGTCGTTTTAGGGGTCGGTACTGGAGATCAGATTTCACTAGGGTATTCAAGGCATCGTGGTCACACTGCTTAGGCCTACCACTTCAAGGCTTGTCTGTGAGGTCAAAATCACCCTTGGCTACCCCCCTCACCAATGTTGGCACTTGTTTACAGTCAACATCTCACTATAAACTTAATTTATTTTTTTAGTCGGAGATGTCGCCATCATTTCCACATGAAACTGAAAAAGCATGCAGTTGCGAGTATGCTCTTCAGAAGGTAAGAACCCCGGCATACTCTATCAAGGCACAGAACAACTTAATACTGAATGAAAAGTTGAGAGACTGATCCACTGATAAGTGTAATGGTATGATTATTTACTCCACAAAGATTAGAGTAATATTAATACCAAAATACATCTTATCAAAATGTTGATTTCCTTTGGGTAACCCTATTATATATTTTAAAAAATAGCCTTTGTATTCATTGTAAGCTAAAAGAATTAAGATAAAACCTTATTTTCAAAAACTCCACAAACTTTCTGGACAACCCTATACTTTATTTATTTACTATTGTACTGTATGTTGAGTTATTGTAATTAATGTTATAAAATATGATATTTTAATATTATTAGTAGTTAAAATATCAAATCAAAACACCATATTTGATAAAGGAACTACACAAACCATATATTGATTCAATTTCACCAAGGACGGACAGCCAAACAGTCAAAAGACAAACAAATAACATGGACAGGACAATACTTCACACTAAATGAATCTATTATATTTTATAATTTTTCTTATAAATGTTAAGAATACATGTTCACCATTAATTAATTTTTTTTTGTTATTAGTATTTATGTTTTACATAGACGTACTGAACAACAATGTTAAAAAAGTAGTTAATTCCAAACTTCCAGATTTTTTATATAGATTATATTTGAGGGATAATATTGTTTGTTTCCCTCATGAACATCACTAGAATTTCATTACTTACATCTGAGGGGGGGTTTAGTGAAGTTTCTTCTTTCAAAGGTTCTGTTTCTTCTATCTGTTTCAGATTAATGTAAGTATAGGTAAAAATTACAATGAAAATATGGAGAAGGATGAATGGTAAGGAGAAGGATTATAATATAATGTATTATAAAGTTTATTATTTATATTTGAAGCCTTCAATTATAATTTAAAAAAAAAGTCCAACTCACGGGAACTGCGTCATCTTAGCGTGGTTTTGTTCTAATCCCTTGTGACATTTGGAGAGCTAAAATAGCATTTCTTTTTATATTCCGTGAAAATTGTTTACAACACACATTTCAAACCGAACATCTCAAATAAAAGCGATATTAATACACTGGGCATAGGAAACAGAAGCTCAGTGAGCCATTTTGCAGATCTAGGTTGACAAGCCCACAAGATGATTTTAAATATGAGCGTAAAATATTTCAGACTTAAGTAGATAATTTTATTTAATATTTTTTTATTTATTGGGAAGAAAAATAAGTTAGAGGCACCACTAAGGTTTTTAAACAATTTATAAGATATATTATATAAAAATATAACCACCGTTATTTTCTTGAACTATTGGTTCTGAAACGTGATTTTTTTATTCAGAAATTCCAGATTACCTCATAAGTGGGGTTCCTGCCTATTGAGGGAGGCAGGAACAGCACTAAAAACAAAAATCTAGTTGATGTTCTCATACCCATTTATCATTGGCATTAATTTAAGTAGGCTATTAGAATAGTCCCAAAAAATGTACAGGGTTTCACAAAAATAATAGTCATCCGTTGGCCAGATGATTCTCCAATGCGAGATCAGAAAAAAATAACCCCCATATTAACCCCCGCAAAATTGACCTTGAAATGTTATTCAAGGTCAATTTTTTTAATGCATATTTCGAAACTACAAGTCATGAGGAACAAAAAAGGCAACGGAACCGTAGGTCAGAAATGACTCCTTATGCTCAAAAGGACTATTAACAGCGTATACGTGGGCCATTCCATTCCAATTGACAATGACGACCGATTTTGATCATATTTTTTTTACACGATCTACTAAAATTGCCTTACACAAAAATACCTCGTTTGAACTTCTAGCATACAATTTATAAGTATATTAAAAAACGACCCTCTCAGCAGCATTTATTGGAGGACTATAACTCCTATTTTAAAATTGACAGGAATGCCTTCCTGAAGTTATTCTCAAAGAGCTCTTTGCCATAAGCTTTCTACCAATCGCTGAAATTACTCATTAGGGATTTCACAGGTCATGTATGAATTTCATGAACCAGCCAGTCCTCGAGTCTCACCAAGACTAGAGGATAGAATAATTGCCCTTACTCGATTCAGGCCTACTATGGGACTGAGAAGACTGGCCCAAGCTATGGGAGTCTCGAGGATGATGGTCCGCCGGATCCTTTGGGAAGAACGTCTCCCTTCAGAATACAGCAAATTCAGGAGTTGAGGCCCGGGGATCAGGAGTAGAGCATTGTTTAGCAGGTGGATGCTGGACATGTTGGAACGTCCTCCATACTTCCTGCAGCGGGTATTGTGGACTGACGAAAGTACGTTTTCCAGCGTCAATGTTCACATCAGGCAAAAATGGACGAGTATAACATGAGCATTTGAAAGAATTATGAGAAAGTCTAGCCAGATCCTTAGCCGAGTGAGGAGGAATTTGAAAGGAAGTTTGGCACCTTGCCTCAGGAATGAAAGCCGAAATATTGAAGCTGGAGAACAGGCCCAAGTTCAACGGGCGCTGGAGTGGTAATCTTAAAAATTAATTAATTTTTTTTTTTTTTTTTTTAAGGAAGAAACTATTTTTTCTGCCCACAGGCGAGGGAAATTATTCTATCCTCTAGCCTGGGAGGGACTCGAGGACTGGCTGGTTCATGAAATTCATATGTGACCTGTGAAATCCCTAATGACTAATTTCAACGATTTATTAAAGCTCATGGAAAAGAGCTCTTGATAAGCTCTGAGGATAATGTCACAAAGGGATTGCTGTCAATTGTAAAATATGTGTTATGGCCCTCCAATTAATGCCGTTTGTACGAATTTGGTACAAAAATCTTTCGTCTAATTTGAAAGGTCAAGTTCGTTAACCAGCAAAATCCGCCCACCGGAACATGGTTTTTGGAGCAAAATTCGCGCAAAAAAAATCGTTATACTTACTTCATATGCTTGCCAGTACTCGTTTTATAGGCTTCGAGCCCTAGGAAAACAAATGAAACTATTTTTAAGGCGATAGCTTAAAGCGTTGTCGAGAAAATAGGAAAAATAGTTGTTGAATAACGTTTTTGGTTTGGGTACTTAGAATCAATGGATTCATTTAAAATATGTTCTGTATGTTTGAAATTCATGTAAACAAATATGTTTGAATTTTGGTTACGTTCGGAGTTAAGGAAAAATTAGAATAACATATTTTATTTTTAGACATGAAATGTTTTGGGAACGCCGTTTGTTTTCCTTAATATCTCGAAAATGGTTGGGAATCTTGGTAAGCTGAAAGTAACCATTTAAAAGCTTACTAAATGCTCTAAAAAAAAAGGTTCTGAAGAAAGTTTTGATTAGGCGATGTCAATCGGAAAATAAGGGCTTAAAACTTTAAAGTAATTGATTTCGGTTATTCTAACGGTTCTTTTTGTCTGTTTTTATTTCTTGTTATTATTTAATTGCTTATACTTGGATAATGTATTTGACAATAAAACAGGTTAAGTAAAATAAGAAAAACAATTTATTGTTAGAAATATAGCTTCGAGAGAGATTCGAAGACCTTGTGACAATTTTCAACAGTCTAGCGGTGGCCTTTCTGGGGTTGGCCGACCCATCCAAGATAAGATCATAAGATCAGGACCTTTCAAGAAACGTGGAACCAAAAAAATAACTGCTTCTATTTTAATCTTTCCAAATGAGACTAGGGATAAGAATGGAAACGCGCTAAGATGATGCAGTTCCTGCGAGTCGGACTTTTTTGATAGAAAATGCATTTTTAAAAAATTCGAACGAGGTATTTTTGTGTAAGGCAATGTTAGTAACATGTAAAAACATGTAGAAAGCTTATGGCAAAGAGCTCTTTGAGAATAACTTCAGGAAGGCATTCCTGTCAATTTTAAAATAGGAGTTATAGTCCTCCAATAAATGCTGCTGAGAGGCTCGTTTTTTAATATACTTATAAATTGTATGCTAGAAGTTCAAACGAGGTATTTTTGCGTAAGGCAATTTTAGTAGATCATGTAAAAAAAATATGATCAAAATCGGTCGCCATCAATTGGAATGGAATGGCCCACGTATACGCTGTTAATGGTAATTTTGACCATAAGGAGTCATTTCCGACCTATGGTGCCTTTGACTCTTTTTTTCCTCATGACTCATAGATTAAAAATATGCAATAAAAAAAATTTAACCTTGAATAACATTTCAAGGCCAATTTTGCAGGGGTCAATATGCGAGGTTTCCGATCTCGCATTGGAGTATCATCTGGCCAACGGATGACCATTATTTTTGTTACATCCTATACAAGGAAATTTTTAGTTGCTAGGACAGTAATTTGCTAGAAACAAGGGAATATTTGAGGCATTGTAGATAAGAAGAGCAAACTCAACAAAAGTTTGAGTGAGGAAAATGGATTTGAATATTTTTTCCATAAGGGCAAACACTACATCAACTTCACACTAAGTCTTTGCCAATTACTATATAATTTGTTTATTAATGTAATTAACAAACTTTGAGACATCCCACAACAAAAAATGTTTTGAATATACTTTAGTGGAGTCCACCCTTATGGAAAAAATATTCAAACGCATTTTCCTCACACTAACTTTGTATCTGTAACACCTCATTTATGCTTGTGGTTTGGAGGAATACTTTTTTATTGAGGAATTAATTGAATTTTGGTGGTTCTTGTTTTATAAAGTTTTTGTTTTTATTTTCTTTTATTGAGTGGAACCATATTAATTTAATTTGTCATTGTCCACAAGATAACGGCTTTCTTGTCAGTAAATTTTCTCCAAGTGTTCTTTTGGTGAGCATCCTGAATTGAATGTTCTTGAAAATACTGAATGTTGATACAACATGAACTATCAGTAGAAGACCAGAGAAGTCTGTGAGAGTATGAAGGACCAGCAACAGTGCCACTTCTCTCCAAAGAGCGAGTATTGAGTAGCAAGACTGGATTTGGTACAAACACTTATTTACTTAGAAATTATTGAAATATGCAAAAGGTCAATAAAACATCACTACACACGTTCAACATTTTTATTTACTTTCTTCACTACTTGTTTCATGCCTATTTGGTTGAGACTGTCTAGAAGTAGATTTACTAGTAGAACGTTCACCTCAAGTTGAGGCTAAAATAATTGTACATTGAATATTGAAAACATAATCCTCTGAAGAGGCACCAAAAGAGTGTGAAACATGTAGGGAAGGACAGAAAAAGATACAGTGTAAGTTTGTAGTGATTGAACTTCTGCCTATTACAATAATTTCTAAATTTGTGTAACTTTTTTTTTGTTTTTTGTAAGTACAAATCAAGGATGAGAATGATCCTTCAATGTATTGTATTCAGAAGATAATACAAGACATAGAAATGGAAATAGGTCCAGATTAATTTATTTATTTAACTTAATTTCAACTTAATTGTAAAAAATGTTTTTTTGCTGATGACTTAATGTGATGTGCTTTTCACTTACCGTTTTTTTCGCATCATCCTTCTTCTTCACCTCTACATTTTCTTTCTACACAAACAAAGCTTGGATGTAATGAAGTATTAAAAGTGTGACTAAATGCATAAACAAATGATACTTTTGGTTCGTTAAATTTAATTCTATCAAAAAATTAAATTAAATAGTAAATATTATATGAATTAAATAGTTAACACTAGAACCGCCAACTGGTGTGCTATAACTAGAACCGCCAACACTGGTCTTTTTGACCGGAATTTATTTATGACCCTTGTTTGAAAGTGAGGAACATTTTTTTATAATAAAAAGACGGTCTCAATTATAATTTTATTCATAACATGTAAAAATAACTCATATAAAAAATGGCACTCAAAATACAGTTAATTATTTTTTGTTTTCGCATTTTGAAGTTTGACACTTACGCCTTTTTCCATTATTATCTGCACTTGTTGCTGGTAGTCTTGATGAAGGAAAATCGAAGGATATCATATGTTTCCTTGTACTTACAAAGTTGTCTGCAAGCTACTCAGACATTTTTAAAATGAAATCCCTTCTTTTCATGTTATTACCAGTTATATCTTCATATTTAACATAAGCATTGATTAGTTCTAGGTCTAATATATTGCAAAATACTTGGACTGACCATCTTCTTGAGCATGCCTTTGTACTGTATTTTCGGGCCATTTGATCTACCACATCCAAACCATATTTGGTAGCATTATAATATAAAATTGTTTCAGGCTTCTTTTTAGAGTCACAAGGGACATTTACAGTACCGTGTAATGTACTCAACTTAATTACATTTTTCGATAGCTACCCTTGATAGACGGTAAGAGTGCAGTTTTTATTTTTCAGAATGACCGAGCTATCCTTTACTGTTTTTGAAAATAGTTAGCACTTCCTTCTTCATATGTTTTATAGTCCCTACCATAGAGATACCTTTATTCAGAAGCTGTTTTGCTAATTTCAAATTAGTAAAAAAACTCTCAGTAGTAACGTTACAACTTGTTTTATAAAAAGAATCCATTAAGCAAATAACTAAATTTTCTGCGAGTGTTTGTTCTTTTGGACGCGCATAATCTATCTACTAAATATGGAAAATCCTTCGATGCATATTTTGCTTTCGTGTCAACAGCCAACCAGAATTTTATTTCCAAATCTGACTAATTTGGCATGCACTATATAAACCTGTATCTTGCTTTAGTAGGGAATAACTGTTCGTCAATAGTGATATTTTATCCTGGTAAGTAGCGAAGAAGACAATTTATATGAATTTATTCCAGATAAATGCCATTTTTCAAAAAATTGACATTATGAACTTTCAATGAAAAAAACTCGATAAAACTGTGGAATTCACTGGTCGAGTCAACTTTGCGAAAAAATGCGCTACAAATTCCACACAGAAACCTCGCATACAATGCACAGAGGTAATGTTGACGGTTTGAGCAACAAACAGAAACTAAATCCTAACAAAGAGAGATCCAATACAGACATAAATTAAAATTTGTCCATACCTGTCGGAGGCCAGTCATTTTGACCGGTGCCGCAGGTTCTAGGTATAGTTTATTTAATGGGTATGGAACAAAGTTATTGTAGAGACACTCCAGCTACTCAAAATGCGTAAGATTCTAGGAAAAGTCGTGGATTTCGGAATGTCTACAATTGATAATGGAAATTTTATTATTTTATGAAAAGGCCGTCCGGTCAAAATGACCGGTGTGGCAGTTCTAGTGTTAAGATTAACATATAAGATAATAATCAAAATATCCGAAGAAGAAATTAAATTTGACATATTTTGTTTTCAAGATGTATCTTTCTGTAGATTATAAAGCAAATAAAATAAAGAATCATGCATGACAATCATATATCAGAAATGAACTTGACCAGATGTTGAAAATAAATGAAGGGGTCAAATGAAATATTTGAATATTTGTTGTTGATCTGAAATTAAATGAGATAAACTGGGGAATTCGGAATATGCATCAGCATCCAAGAAAATATATTTTATGCCAATGATATTTTCCTACTCTCAGATAAAGTACAAGGTTTTAAGGCATTTATAAGAAAACAATAGAAATCCTTTTAATATGGCAAGAATTTCTTTAGTCCATGTTCCCTCCCCCGCACATATGTTCAGCTTCAATATAAAAACTTCCAGAGGTATGAAATTTTACTCGTAGGCGTGTGTAGCTCTTCACCATGCAAGTTCCTTATTATTCAATAAGAAATATTCATTTATTGGCTGCTCTGTTTTCTTCCTAGGGTTTTAAGAAGCTGCAGCTTCCTTCTAGCACCTTGTGCTGTATCTGAGGATAGGACAATATTTAGCATAAATATGCTTTAGCGGTGACTAAACTGGAAAAAACGTTACAAAAAAGTGTCCGTTGGCGTTCGCGAATGCCACTGTGCATGCACGAATGCCAACGGACACTTTTTTTGCATTACGGACACATGCTTAGTTGCAACAACGGTTCTGAATTTTGTACTGCAGCTATAGCTGATGAAAATACTTATGCCAATCAAAATGAAATAATATAGTTAACAATAAGAAAAAACGTAATTGTTATGCATTATATGAAAGCACTTTATATTTATTAAAGATATTATGAAGAATTTTAAGCCATTAGATAATGATCTAATTCTAGTTTCGGAAATTATTGAAAATGTTGTTTTTTTTTTTTTTTTGTTTTTTTTCTATAAACTTACTTTACTAACTGATTTCAATGACTTTTCTTCTTTCTTGGCTTCAACTTCCTCTTTCTGAAAAAAAAAAGGCATTTTATTTTAAAACAATAAATTAATTCTCTGTTTTATGAGAAGTATTTGCTCAAGAGTGATCAAATAAATAATAATTATATTATTATTATTATTAGTACTGATTTATCTTAAAATATTCCTGCATTCATTTATTTGAATGATAAATGACAATAGATAAAATATATCTAGAAGATGTAAGCAGCTTTACAATACAACGAGATGTAAACATTCTCTAGACTTAAAACAATGAATGTATACATTTTTTCATTAATTTCAAAATTATTTGAAGTTTGGACTTTACACTTTAAACAAACCTAGATAACGTACAATTTAACACATCAACTCGAGTGACGAACATACTTCCCCCCCAGAAGGGAGGCCTCACCTAATGTAGCTGATGTTCTTTGTCATCAAGTTAGGTCGATTTTTATAAGTAACTTAAAAAAATCCCATTTGTGTTAACTTGGCGAAGAAGAACATCATCCAAGGGGGGAACAGGGCCCCTAGGAAGCACGTCCATCGGTGATATGATGAAAGAGTTAATTGATAATTAACACTACTTAAAATAATGTGTTCTTCAAAAATTGAGATGAGGACTTTCCCAGGTGAGACACAAGAATACCCTGGCCTCTATTTCACAAAAGTAAAATACATTTTTTAAAGGCAAAGTATACATTTGCTTCTCTTGATGCATGATTTGCTGAGAGCATTTCTCATCTTTTAAAGGTCATAGTGAAAAATTCATTTAAAAATTCTGTTATTGTGCCATTTTTTATTTACAAAATGATGTGTTATTGAGCAATTAATGCTAGTTATATTATTTAGTTAAAGTTCAATAATGTATAAAGATAAGTTTATTATGTATACTCACATCAGTATTTATCTATACAATTTAAAAAATATTTTTTGAATAAATTGGTTTTGTGAGATATAAGTGATATTTTTGTTTTTGTTGTACTTTAATAATTATTTTACTATTTTGATTTAGTTTGCTATTAGATGAAATTGAGCATGTGAATGAATTATTAGAAGAGACACTGCAATCCCACAAAGACCACCCAGTTATGTCCCATACAACCTCAACCAATGATGTCCTCACCAGTAAGTTTTTGATAATCCCAAGGCATCTAAATGATACATGAGACCATGTTAAATGTTACTCAGGTAGATAAAGACACAGTCATGATCTAATTTTGACATGTCAGGGATATGTTTTTCTGTATTGATTTTCAAAAGAGAGGAGTGCATAAAAAGCTTCCTACATTATTTAAGAGGGCAGTGATAAGTTAGAAGTTTTTTACCATTAAAAATAAACAAACAATAAAAAAGAAATTTTAAAAAATATGGACGACTAGTTCAATAAATTGATAAATGAAAATAAATATCTATCTAATTCAAACTAGTGACTTCATCTTTGATTTTGCCTAAAAAAATTCTGTGTTTAAATGATACTTTGTTATAGAAATCATTTTTGTTTCAAATCAGCCTGTATAAATATATATATATATATATATATATATATATATATATATAAACACATACACAGATACGTGTATTTTAGAAATTTATTATTTAAGTTATTTCTGGAGGTTGTTGACTAAATTAAATGAATTACTATCACTAAATTAAGCCTGGAAATAATAAAAATTCGGTTCCCGAAGCAGGAAATTGAAAGTACTTACTTTTTTTTCTTGTTTCAGGGAAGTTGGTTCTTTTTTATGTTCTACCTCTTCTCTCTACACATTATTTATTTCATATTAATGCAAAAAACCATCAAAACTAAATTTCTGTGTTCAATCAGAGAAAAATTAATTTTAGTTAATGCACTAAAAAAAGTGATCACTTTTGCAGACATGTTTTGGTATTTACTATCATGAATCACCTATTTAGGGTTTTCAATGTATGTGTTATTAAAACAAATCGATACTAAAACAATTTTGTTGTTTTAACTTTATTCCCTAATTTACAAGATAGGGTTCTTATGTAACAATCAAGAAACTGTAATTTTGCTATTTTATCAGGGGTTTTTAATAAATCTTTACACTATAAACATATTTCAATTATGCTATTATGTCTATACAATCTTTAATAATATATTGCCAAAATTTCTCAAAATATTGCAGGGTAATATTTTGTTAGGTTTTATCAGTAATAAATGATAGTTTTAATTAATGTCCTTCTAAATAACAAGGTTGAGGCAAACAAAGTGATTCAACCTCAATTGTTATTTTCAGAACAATGATTTTTAATATATTCACTGGCAGAGGATAAAAAAGGATAGGTCATTTTCAGAGAAACACTCCTTACGGTGAAAAGAACAAAATATTCATTTTCACCGCCAAAATTAGAGATGAGGTTTGAAGCTTTCTAAATCACTGGATACTTGTTAATTTGTCTGATATGACTATCAGATATTTATTAATGTTTTGTTATGAGAAAATGCCTAGATATGAAGAAGATTTGTGATGATAAACAAACAAGGTCAATTAGTATTTTCATATCAACCTTTAGAACCCTGAAGAAAGCTGCCAATGGAGAAGCCCAATGGTACAGTTAGAGATTCCTTCAAATCCCAGTACTCTTTTTGTTTCCCTACTCTAATTAATATTATTAACAAAGATAATTATGTTTATTATCTTTTTTGCTATTTTCATCTTTTTGTGAAATGAATTAAACTAAAAAAAAAAAAAAAAAAAAAAAAAAAAATGGAGACAGGTACAGTTAACAGTTTTTGTATATAATATTGTGTGAAGAGTAGTTATTAATATTATGTGTGGAAATGTAGTGACTTACTTTACTGGTTGGTGTAAGAAGACTTTCAGTTTTCTTAGGCTCTTCTTCCTTCTGTACAAATAAATTGTAGAATTCATTACTAAATGAATTATTTTTATTTTTAATGATGTCACCACATAATCATCTTCTTAAATAAATGAACATTTTGTTTCTTTGGCCACTAATTCAACTCTGTTTATGCCAACTCTAAAAAATCTTTATTTTGTAATATTAGTTTCTTTTTGCATGATTCCATTAATGAAACAATAATAAAAGGTTTATTTAGTCCTTAGCATTGAGTATTTAGGGTAAGAATGGTGATTTGGTCCCAGAAGGACTTTGATATTTCATATGTGCTGTTTGAAATTATAAATATACAGGCTGAAAAATGTGATTTTCCGAACTTTGGGTGATTTTGTCATACTAGCAATCTTTAGGACACCAAGGAAAGCTCTTCGAAACATGTTGCATCATGGTTAAAAATGAAAAAAAAATAATAACTTTTTTGTCGATTTGGCGCTGTGTCTAAAAATGTTACTAATCAATTCAGAACCCTGAAAAACATCTTAATGGCCTAACCTCTTTATCAAAATACAAGGATCCCATTGAACTCCATCCTATTTGGCTTATAACGTGCATAACACTCATTATCTAAAGTAGGATCAGTAAACTTCTAATCAGATAAGTTTTTACTATTCTCATAGATTGATACTTCTAATTTTGTTATTTTTTTTATTCTTAAGACCAGTTTTATACCAACTCTAAATTATAAAAATAATGTTCAGCAATTTTTTTTTCATACTTATGCCATTGAAATTCTGTAAATATAATTAGCATGCTTACATAATATGATACACCTGTTAAATTATGATATAGTATTTCTCATATTGTAGTTTTATACATTAATTTTTCATATATTCAATAGGATTAGGATTAGAATCAGGATTTAGTGGTGATTAACATTTTATCATGTTTTTACGCCAGTATATTCAAAAGGTGTTACTCAAATTGGTAATTTATATCCTAATTTTATAATTACTTATTTGACCATTTTTGTTATATTGTTCTCATGAATTAGGAATGTATCCAGATTATGTATTTTAGGAATAACAAATACTAATTAAATGAGGAATTGAAAATCACCAATAAAACAAAAAAATCAGTGATTTATTCTAAATTATGGGGAATCAAATTTTGGACAAGAGGAACGTTTTTGTTACAAATGAGGTGTAAAATCATCTTCTTGCTTACCAATCCTGATTGGCCCTATACATACTTTCAAATGGCATACATGAAATATCTGCCAAAATAATAAAAAAAGGCCAATTGACATCGCCTAATCGAAAATTGCATAGGAATCTTTTTTGTAGAGCATTTAGTAAGCTTTTGAATGGTTACTTTCCGCTTACCAAGATTCCCAACCGTTTTCGATATTAAGGAAAACATACAAAGTTCTCAAAACATTTCATGTCTAAAAATAAAATATTTTTATTCTACTTTTTCCTTAACTCCGAACGTAACCAAAATTTAAACATATTTGTTTAGATGAATTTCAAACATACAGAAAATATTTTAAATGAATCTATTGATTCTAAGTACCCAAACCAAAAATGTGATTCAACAAGTATTTTTCCACTTTTCTCGAGAACAGTTAAAGCTGAAAATGGTTTCATTCATTTTTAAAGGTGAATACAGCTATAAAACGAGTACTTGCAAGCATGTGAAATAAGCATAACAATTTTTTTCCCGGGAATTTCGCTCCAAAAACCATGTTCCGGTGGACGGAGAGTTAAACCGGAATGCACAAACAAAGACGGATCAACTCCCCAATGCAGTAGCGAAGCTAATTACCGACAAAGCTGAGATAATCAGCAAGCGTGATTCCAAATGTATTGAGCTAAGGGACCTCGACGAACTCACCAAAGTGGCTGAAGTGCACAAGGCACTTAAAACCCAGATCGAGGGAGTGGAGAATATTAATTTATGAGCAGTGAAATCACTCTCTCTCACTCTCTCTCTCTCTCTCTCTCTCTCTCTCTCTCTCTCTCTCTCTCTCTCTCTCTCTCTCTCTCTCTCTCTCTCTCTCTCATGAAACCAATTTTTTGTGTGTGATATTTAGTGTGAGAAAAGGAGAGAGGGAATGTTATAGATTAGGTTAGTATTAATTACAACATTAGACTCACCTTAGTCACAGCTTTCAATGACACTTTTTCTTCATTTCTCTCTCCTTCTTTTAGTGTTTTCTAAGCAGCAAAATTGTTTTGATTAGAATAATCGCATCAGCTAATACAATAAGTAATTATACATTAATTAATCATAATAATAAATAGTTTTTACCTTTGCAGCCAGAGATTTAGTTTCCATAACTTCTTCAATCTTTTCTTCTTTCTGTAACACATATATTTGATCATTGAACTAAAGATATAGTAGACATAGTGATTAGACTGAACGAAAAAATGTTGTTTAGAGCCTTCTGCTAATATTCAGGAACATAAATATACTTTAGGTCCAACCAACAAACCAATGTAATGTACTGTATAACATACAGTCTTCTTTTTTTTCCGTACATGGTTACCGTGCATGCGCGAACGCCAGAAGACAGTTTTTTCTGACAATTTTTTGTAACTTTTTTTTCAGTTTAGTAATCGCTAAAGCATATTTATGCTAAAATTCTTGATAATAAATTGCAGTTGTTTTATTAAAGTTATTTCTAAGCCTAACATGCTGGATTGTGATGATCGCTTTTCAAATCCCTGAGAAGGGGGTGCAGCAAAAATAATTAGGAGAATTCTCATGATGTGGACTGGAAAGATAACTAAAGTATTACAGGCTAAGTACACATTATACTTCAGAAAGCCTTCATAGTCAGGTAAGATTAGTTTTAAATATGGGTAAAACAAAATTAATATAAAGCTCATCTAATTTATTTCTATACTTTCATAATATATTTCTAATAAGGTTCATAATAATTTTAATGTAAAATTACCTTTGTCGCTGATTTAAGTGATACTTTTTCTGACTTCTCTTCTTCCTTCTGCGAAAGAAAAAACAAGGAATTAATAGATGTAGGAAACAATTAATTTTTTCACACTTGATAATGATTTTTTTGTTGTTGGCACTCAAAACAATTACAATTTGAAAGATCTTTAATAATTTCGATACCTCTTTATCTTGACAGTAAAAACTATTATTCTGGCTAGTAAGTAGCTTCCTCTTTTCTTTTAATGATTACATTACTTTATTCGGTTGAACTACCTTGATATTTTCAAAAAGGTGAATTTTTATTATGCTTTTAAATATATTTTAAACATATATTATTAAAAAACACTCTTTACAAGATATCTAAAGTCATACTCAACTGATTTTCTATAAATTTACAAGAAATATTCTTTAAATTTTATCCAAGACACGATGAAAAAGAAATTAGAAAAAAAATTGTAGAAATTACAACACTATATATATATATATATATATATATATATATATATATATATATATATATATATATTGTAATGATCTAAAAGAGGGTGCTCTAGAATGATTCAGTTTCTGGCATAGCAAAGAGTAGCATTCCTATTCAAAATAAAGGCTAAGTTATATTCCATAAGTCCATCAGAAATATTATCTTTTGTCTACCAATTAAATAAATAAAAGAGTAATAAAGCAATAGGCAGTGCTTAGCTTGGCAGTATTTTTTTTTTTTTAAAGGCAGTGTGAAATAAAAGAAGATTCCAAAGTCTCGGCTAGGAGCGATAAGGCATCGAGAGATACAAGTTTCCCAGGAAGATAAGAATAGAGGTGCTTCCAAAAGTTGCCCTTTGAACATCCAGGTGGCGATCGCTGAAGACAGACACCCTTGGTATGGTGGGAGTAACGCCTCTATAAAAAGGGCCTTCCCCCACCACTCGATCTCATTCGAGCACCAGAGGCGAAGGGCACACGATCTCCTTGCAGAACCAGCTGGTCAGCCGACACCAAGCTCTCACTTCATCTTCACATGATGGCCAGACACCACTCCATGATCTAGCAGCCGACCATCATTCTCCTCAACATGCCGACATAACTACAACCAGTCTACCTCTTCACTTCCAGAACATCATCCGTATCATAAGCTGAGTATACCTCAATAACTGCCAATCTTCAATTAAATTCAAAAGCTATCTAAAAATTCATAATGGCCAATATTTATATTTTAATATATAAGTTAATATTTTAATTATGTTCTAACTTTTCTTAAATAACCCAGCATTGATACAATTATGTGAGTCAAGCACCTTTTCTTTTTTATATTTTATTTTATATCACAGCCATGCCAAATCTTTTATTCAATATAAGTCATTTGTTTCCAACTCTATTTTATTTATAATGAACCTTTCTCCTGGTATTTAATATGGTCTCAACACATAAAAGGACAGATGGTAAGAAGTGGTTCTAATCATATATTTCTCATGCTTTTCTTTCAGGAAATTTATTAAATTAATTTAATTATTCAAATAGTTTTATTCATAAATCCGTATGTGGTGAGTTTGGTCATTTTAAATGAACCCTGAGATATAATAAAAACATTTCAAATCAACTTTTCCTATAATAATTTTTAAAATATATTCAATTTTCTTTTTCTTACCCAAACCAAAACACCGCAATATATATATATATATATATATATATATATATATATATATATATATATATATATATATATTGTATACCTCAAAAAGTAGATTTCAAAATATATATTTAAAATATTCTGAACTGCATATCTGGCAAAAAAAAAAAAAAAAAAAAAAAAATGTTTTATTAAAATAATCAAGTTATTGCAGTCCCTTATCTGAAATTGTATTCTTATTTTTTTTTTATTTTTTTTTTTTTTTATTTAGGTGCTTCTACTACCTAGGTCATTAGCACCTAAAAAATTGTATTCTGAATTCTTTCTTGAAATATTGTTACAAAGTTTTCCAAAAAGTTGTTCCTAATCCAGTTAGTTCTATAAAATGGTAAGGCAAAACATTTTATGGACAACATTGGAGACTTAGTAGTAATTGGAGTATAATTTATTTGGAGTACTAATATTTCTACAATATTTTGGATGTGAGAGGGACTCGGACACAGCCTACAGAAATAAAAAAACATTTTTCAAAATGTCCTCTCCCAAAAAATAGAATTCTACTTGTATCACTGTGGACCTATTCTCTACTGAATGCCAGTCTTGTATCTAATAGTCCAACCAAATTTGATAAAGTGAATGGTGTTTTTCATCTCTCCTTTGCTAATGTTTCACTTTGTTTTTAATTCCTGTATAATTATTTTACAAAATTCTAAATATACCTTGAAATATACGGAATCAAATTTAATTGCCTTGTATGCATAATAAATTACCTTTATTGACTTTCTCCTTTCTGTCAGTTGTTCAACCTTGTGTTCCTCTTCCTGCAAAGAAAACAATTTATAAATGTTATAAAATTATTTATTTATATCAACTAAGTCTATAATTAAAGAATTTTGGTAAATAAGTGAAGGTCTGGTGAAAATTGCCACAATTAATAACAGCTAAATATCCCTCAAGCGTACTGTTGAATACTTTTGAGAAAGTAACATCAATATGATGTACATAAACATAAATATTTTTATTAAATATTTTAATAAAAATAATGTTAACTAATGATTAATCAAAATATCTGTGATATGTCATACATAAATTATTATACATTTTAATCAGTTGAAATTTAATATTTTAATGTAAATTTATTTATACAAAAATATAATAGGCCTAAGTATGCTGATAAGGTCTTCTAATATGGCTGTGAGATAATTAATGTTTTAATTTGTATTGATTGACTTGGTTCCTTGTAGGAATCATTTTTATTTAATTTATGATGTTTAAATGTAACATTATTTATTGACTTTCATTAATTAGAACTGAAATAATGAAAGTCTACCTCCGAGCTTTACAAAAACAATTATATTTCCGCTGCACAAGAAAGGAGACCTGAATGAGGTTCAAAATTACAGGGGGATTTCATTTATAGACTGTGTTGCAAAAATCTTCACTGGGATACTCCTAAAAAGAATTGAGAGTTTTGTTCATAAAAATAAAATTCTGTCGGAAACCCAAGCTGGTTTTAGAAAAGGTTATTCGACAATAGATAATGTTTTTAATCTAATTAACATAGTTACGCTTTAAATTTCTAAGAAAAGGGGAAAAGTCTATGCTTTTTTTGTCGACCTCAAATCTGGTTTTGATTCGCTAAGTCGTCAGGCACTCCTATAAACTTTCAAAGATTGGATTATCAACAAAAGTCAACTACATTATTCAGCAGTTGTATAGTAATACAATGTCAGGTGTGTGGGTGAAGAATAAAATTTCTGAAAATTTCGTATATACTGGATATGCCTGAGTATGTTGGAGGAGGGGTAAAATAGAAAATAACACAATAGGAAGTTTACTGTTTGCTGATGACATTGTGTTCCTTAGTGATAGCAAATCCACACTCCAAAAGATGATAGACAAACTAGCTCAATACTGTAGTATTTGGAACTTGACCGTGAATTTGAAGAAATCTGAAGTTATGATTTTCAGAAATGGTGGAAAAATTGCTAAAGAGGACGTATGGCACTAAAATGGTACTACGCCTAATCAAATGATATATATTATTAGGCATAGTCATAACACCGAAACTGTCATTACGCAAACACTTTGAAAAGAAAGTACCTGTTGCTATGCGTGGAATTCATACAACTTGGTGTAGTTTTATAATGAAGAAAGAAGTGCCTATCTTGGCAAAAATGCAAGTGTTTGACACTGTGATTAGAGCAGTCCTGTGTTATGGTGCACAGGTGTTGGGCGGGGGAAGCTATGAAAAGGTCGAGCAAGTTCAAAGATGTTTTATAAAGAGATTATTCTGCCTCCCTAGGAATACGCCGAACTACGCTCTGCAGCTGGAAACTGGAAGAGCATCCATGTACATCCACACTCTGCAGCTTCATCTCATGTACGTTCTAAAAGTGATGAATGCTCCTGAAGAGAGGCTCACTAAGCAGCTTGCTGCTAATGTGGTTGCGAGTAAGGTAGGTTGGTACATTGACTTACGTGATGTGTGTATTAAAGCCGGATACCAACCACAAACTTTTTGTTCAACCCCACTGGAGAAGATGCATTCAACCGTCAAATGCATAGTAGGTAGTATTGACTTCCAAGAAAAAGAAAAGCTACAAGACAGGCTAACAACCGCGCATTTCCACACAACCTACAAAATTTTGAAATTTGAATGTAAGCAGCTGCCTTATATCAACGACACTAAGAGCCTACAAATGATAAGGACCATCATGCGAGCCAGAACAGAAACCCTAAACCTGAACAGGAAGCCTTGGAGTTCGGATGATAGTGCCCTCTGCTCTCTTTGCAACATGAAACAACCCGAAGATATCATCCATTTTCTAGCTGTAAAGAGTAAACATCTTCCACAAAAATAGATTAACCCACACGCAAGCAATAGACTATTTGAACGGCCAGGACTACTCAAAACTATACCAATGCGTTAAAGAGGCAATGAATTTTAAATTTGATTATCAGGAATAAGGAGGATCAATTTTTGTTTTACTTATTTATTTGTTTTTATATTATTTAAAATCACTCATATTGTTTTTATTTTATTTTCATGTATATAAATTATGTGGTGTCACTTAGCTGATGGATTATATCCAAGCTCATGTAAATTTATTGTGAATTTCTCAAGTATTTATTTGTACATGTATATATTAAAATTTAATAAAATTTACTTTACTACTACTACTACATTATTTATTGACAGGACATGGTGAGTTTAAAATTAAGAAATTAAAATTTATCAATTGTTTGAAGATGACATAATATCTTGGTTAATGGAAATTTAAGACGAAAGTCCGAAATGTTGAGATGATATAATAAAAGTATATTTTGAGGTTTGAAGGGTTATTCCTCACCTTGGTTGGTATTATAAATTAATACCCTTCACCTATTCATCAAAAAACTTTTGAGAAAAAAAAATGAGAAGTAAAAGAAAATATACAAGTAAGTAATAAAGAAGTCGTTAAAAAACGGAAATTAAACAGTAAGAATTCCTATTGACAGTTAAAAAACTTCTACCACCTTCAACATCCTTCCTAATGCCACCTTCAATATCCTTTCTAATACTACCTTCTATACCCTTCCTAATACATCCTTCAATATCCTTCCTACTACTACCTTCTATACCCTTCCTAATACCACCTTCTAAATCATTTCTAATCCTACCTTCAATATCCTTCCTAATACCACCTTCAATATCATTCCTAATAGCACCTTCAATGTACTTCCTAATACCTCATTCTGTATTCTTCCTAATATCACATTTTAAATCATTTCTAATACCACCTTCTAAATCATTTCTAATACCACCTTCAATATCCTTCCTAATACTACCTTCAATATCCTTCCTAATACTACCTTCTATACCCTTCCTAATACATCCTTCATTATCCTTCCTACTACTACCTACTATACCCTTCCTAGTACCACCTTCAATATCCTTCCTAATACTACCTATATTATCCTTCCTAATTTTTGCAGTGAATTTATTTGTGTTTAAAGGAAAATTTATGAATGAACTATATTTGTATTAATGGAATTAATATACATATAATATTAAATGTTTATTCACATATAAGAATACAAATTTATTTATATTCGTATTTACAAATAAGTGAAGTACGAATAAATATATATTCATATTTATAAATAAAATGATTAACTAACCCATTTCTGGTTCTTAGCTTCAAGTTGGTTGGGCAGTTGCATACTTGTTTTGCTATAAACACTGTACTACTAAGACTGTATATAGTTTTAAGGAATAATCGTTTTACATAACATAAAAGAATTAATTCTCAGTCAAGTCAGTTCACCAATTCAATTAAAAGAACAGAGGCTTTAAAATTAACAATAGTGAATTCTATTTCTGACAGTATATTCATCAGAAATTTAATTAATAGTTGAGTTTCTTTTTATGTGCAATTGTAGCAGGAATGAAATAACAAATCCTTTAGAAATAAGCAAATATTTACTCTTTTCGTAACAATTTAGAGTAACATCAAATAAAGAAATGTTATTGACAACAAACCACATGTTATATAATGTTTTCTTGTTGCAGCGTCTGTGTTTTGTGTTCTTATAGAGAGCTCTATGTTATTAGCATTGGGCTATTTATAGATACCCATCCTTTGTAAACATCCATAGTCGAGCAGGGAATTTTTTCAGCAGGCAGAATCTGCAGCAAGCAGGACTTGAACCCTCCTTTCCTTAGGTAGGAATCAGATAAGCTATTCACTGATCCTTGATTTCTTATTATAAATTTTTCGGCGAGCCCATCTCCCTTTCTAACCCCAGTTTTTGTTTCAAAAGGTTCTCTAAGTTCCTCCATAAATTTTACTTTCGATCTTGTATTTTTTAGTGTCAATGCTAAAATTTTAAGATCCAAAGTTTTAGAACTTGGAACATAGATTCCTGATAAATCGAGTATTACGTTGTTTTAAAATAAAAAATATACATATAATATTTTTATGATAAATCATTTGATGTCTAAGGACAGGGTTCAAGTTCACCATTTGTAAATCACTTTGTTTATATATTTTAAAAATGTTTCAATTACAGTTTAAAGAAATAATGAGCAATAATTCAACAACACACTGAATTTAAATACAAAGGCATCATCAGCTATTAAGCAGGTGATATTTACACTAAATTATAAGATTCAGATCATGCGCTTGAAGTTGTATATATGTAAATAATATTTTTTACAGTTTTTGATTCAAATAATATTGACAGTGCATACAAAACTTAAAACAAAAAACAACAAATACAAAACAAATAGTTTACTGGTGTTGAAACAATCAGTAAAATAAAAGTATATATTTGTGTGTGTGCTTTTTTAATATATATGATTTACACAATACTATACAGGGTTTCCCGCATTGAGATGTCATAACTTAAGGGGTTTATTTTGCACCTCATTTGTAGTTCAGTGATGCAAAAATGAGTGTTTTATCTAAACTTTTGTCTAAAAACTACTGTTTTTTAAAATGAAAAACTGTGTTTTCAGGATTTCTGATCAATGTATCAAAAATAACGACCAAATTTTTAGAATCTACATTAAATTTTCAATAACAAACACCCGGGGTCACCCCGTGGTCTAGTGGCCTTAGATTCATAAGCGGGAGATGGTGGGTTCGATTCCCACCGGTGGCAGGAATTTCCTTATCCCACGGCTCAAGAAAATTCCTCGCTGCACCCTGGATGTCGGTGCTAATGGCCTAGATGTTAATGCACCATAAAAAAAAAAAAAACCTATTATTGAAATGTTGTCATGTAAATTAAGACCTATACTAAGAGCCATATAGATGTGAAGTGTTTTCTTAACTTCAAAGTTTTCTTAATCAGTTATAGAGACTTAGAGGTTTGCCTCCGCCTCAAAAGTTGCCTTATTAATGGTAAATAGTACCTTGTTGTTTAAGAAAAAAGATTGTTTGAATCCAATTTTTTCTGATTCCTAAATCAAAACCAATAAATTTGCTTTAGCATAAAGGAGCCATTCTGAACACATTCTTTAATTTTACATGATATTGGTACAAACACTTTTTTTTTCTGATTAAGGGTAGGAGGACACTTCGGAATCAAGGGTGAAAGATGACAGAAGAACATATTGGAAATAATTACACTTATTTATTCCCTGGGTCTTCCTGCCGAACGACGACTGTTTTCATGGACTGCAGCAGATGCATTACCATTGATGTAACCATAAATGAAAGACATATCTGTGTATTCTTCTTTAGAAAAAAAAACAAAAACAAAAAAAAAAAAACAAACAAGGGATTAGTATAACCTAGGATGTGAACATCTTAGAAGCAGACTGATAAATAAATATCTACTTCTTTAATAAGGTGGGAGAATATTCTTGAAGAATGAAGCAATTAATAACAAATCCATTGGCATGGGTTTATATAAGAGCAGTATAATAGTCTTTTGATTTAAATCTATTTTTTTTCCGCTTTTTATTTGCAGGAGAGATTTTTTTCTACACAATTTTCAATGATTGTAATGAATAAACCATTTAACTTATAAGCCAAATTGTGGTGTCTAACTTTATTGAATAGAATGGAATTAAACATAGATATTTAATAAAACAAGACCATCAAAGCATAAAAATATAATATCTGTAAATATTATGTTTAGAATAATTGTAATAATTTCCAATATGTTCTTCTGTCATCGTTTACTCTTGATTCCGAAGAGTCTCCCAATCCTTAATCAGAGCAAAAGGTATGTAACTAGTGTGGCAGAGATGAGTCATCACTATAATCGTGTGAAATTAAAGAATGTGTTCAAAATGTCTTCTTCATGCTAAAGACAATTTATTGGTTTTGACTTAAAAATCAGAAAAACTTAGGGTCTCCCGTGGTCTAGTGGCTAGCGCCTTGGATTCATAAGCGGGAGATGGTGGGTTCGATTCCCAACTACGGCAGGAATTTTCTTGTCTCAGGGCTCGCTGGTAAAATTCCTCACTGCACCATGGATGTCGGCGCTAATGATCTAGATGTAGATGCGCCGTAAAAAAAAAAAAAAAAAATATATACATATAAGGCAACTTTTGTGGCGGAGGCAAACCTCTAAGTCTACAAATAGCTGATTAAGGAAATATTGAATAAGTTAAGAAAACACTAATAACAATGGTTCACAGGTGCTAATGACCTCAGCAGTAGATGCAACCAAAGAAGAAAAAAAAAACAAAAAAAACAATGGTTCACATGTATATGACACTTAGTATAGCTTTTAATTTACATGACAACATTTGAATAACGGGTGTTTGTTATTGAAAATTTAATGTAGATTGTAGATTTGGAAATTTAATGTAGATTGTAAAAATGAGGACGTTATTCTCGATACATAAACCACAAATCCGGAAAACAGTTTTTCATAAAATAAAAAAAAAATAATAGTTTTGAAAGTAGACGAAAGTTTGAATAGCTCTGCTATATGTTGAAATAGGATGCTCATTTCTGCGTCCCTGAACTACAAATTAGGTGCAGAATAAGTAAGCAGGATAAGTTGACATCTAAATGCGGTACAATCTGTATAAGGTCTTTAGAATGTAAGTGAGTTTCAAGGAAACGAAAGAACATCGCAAACAGAAAACCACAGATATTACACCATACAAACCTTCATCACTGACATCTTGATTTCACTTATTTTTTGGACTTTTTCCTCCTAAAAATTATAGTTTACGCAATAGTTTAATTTTAAATTTTTAAAACAGTTATTTGATAATTAAAAATGTCATTGTTTCATTCAAAATCTATATATAAGGAATCAAGAATAAATATAATGGTATTTTATAAATAGTTTAAAGACATTTGCTGAACAATTAAATTAAATTAAGCCTTAACATATGCCAAGACAATATTTTCTTTAAATTCTTAACAAATTGTATTTAGTTATATTGAAGTATTCCACACTTTTAATTAACACATAATTCACATTGGCAATATAAACTGTTTTTTTTTTGCACAAAACGATATTAAAAAAACTTTTTTTTAAAATAATTTAATCTTTTCCATTTCATTAAAGAGAATTGAGACAATAATTTTTCAAAAACTGAGAACTGAATTATCTGGTACCATAAATTAATACCAAGCAGAATAATGAACACGATGTGTAGCCAGCAACCCAATAAAGTTGGGCAGCCTCCTTTATTGCCTAATTTTCACTAAGAAAGTTATTTTATTCTTAGTCTTAATTCAAAAACAATTTCCTCAATGCCATATTATATTCATTATATTTGAAGAAGTTCCTCAGGGCAACCCACTTAGTCAACACCTGAAAACAGCCGATTGCAATTCATTTTGTAAAACAAAAGAAACTCCCAATAACTAATTTCCTAGACCCCTTCTCCCTTAGCAATTATCATTTGAAGTATGAAGTGGCAATTTATATTGATTCCTTCCTAAGTTTTTTTTTTTTTTTTTTTTTTTTTTATATTATTAAGTGATCAATATTATTTATTGTGTTTGTTATCAACATTAATAACACAGACACAAAATAAAAAAGTGGTCTTTTCCAAAGACGCCATGAATATATTTTTATGTATTTCGACACACTTCATCCGAATCCGGAGTCCATTTCACCCCATCACATCAGGTTTAAGAGCATTTGAAGATAAAATTTCGTATGAAGTCGTTAAAGAAGAAATAACTAGAGCTTCCATGGTTTTGAGGGTCGCCAAATTCAAATCCGAGGTCTGTTTCAGCACATCAGTGCAAAATTAAGGTCGTTTCAATATGTGACAAATATGTTTATTCTGCAGTAAAAATCCTTTTTCGCAAAATAGAGGTATTTTCCCTTAAAATGACCTTGATATTGTGCCGATGGGGTGAAACAGACCCCAGATTTGAATTTAGTGACCCCAAAATCACAGAAGCTCTATTTATTTCTTCTTAACACATTAAGTGCAGCTGCTGTTTGGCCATACTTAACGTTAACTGCGGTGCATGCCCCCGGGGGGTGCGTGTTAATTAACATGTTAAACAATTTTGATACGAAATTTGACCTTAAAATGCTCTTAAGTCTGATGTGCTGGAGTAAAACGGACTCTGGATTCGGATTAAGCGTGTCGAAATACATAAGAATATATGTATGGTGTCTTTGGAAAAGACCACTTTTTTTTGTGTTTGCCGGTGTAATTATTAAACAAATATATCGATTTAAAATGGGTTAAACTAGATTCAGTACCAAAATGAATAAGCCAAGAAAAATATAAACTCACTTTAACAGAAGATTTTCTTCTCTGAGTTATTTTCACTTCTTTTTCTTCCTGAAATAAAAAAAAATAAAAAAAATGTTAAATGTAATTGACATCTGATTGATTCTGTTGATTGTTTATTTTTTCATATTCTTAACATTCACACAAAAATGTTTGGAGCTGCTGAAGACATAAGCAAAGGTCTTTTGGATCCTAATTAGAGACTCACAGCACAGATAAAAGAATCAAGAAATATCTAATTAAGGCTCCTTTTGATATACACAACAATTTGTGAGCTTCCAGAGTAGAGAGACATTTCTACCAAGTCTAAAGACAAGGAATTAGCACATCTTCAGTGAGAAGCATCTAGATTCGTTCTGTGGATATATTATTAATATGGTTAGGCCAATTCATTTTCTTGATGAAAACTGCCTTCTGTGTGGTGAGATGCTGACAGGTGCTAAAGATGAGTACAAAATTAATTAGTTCAGAAATATTCAAACATTTTTCCTCTGAATTGTATGTTTGTCACTTTAACATGGTACCTACAATATGGGTAAAGTATATAGAGAAATAATTAGTAAGAAGGAGGAATTCTAATGGATTTCTAAATTTAAGTATATATATTTCTCAACTAATTAATTTCAATAAGAACAAAACTTTAAGTTTATGAAACTCAATCAAACAAATATGTACTATTGTTAAACACTCAGACTTACATGAATAGATTTCTTTCTTTCTGTCACTTGCTCAACTTTGAGTTCCTCCTGAAAACGATAATAAATGTTATAAAGGTTTTAAATTAAAACATTGAAAAATTTAACTCTTCAGAAATGTATATTAAAACATTTGCATTTGAAAACATATATAACTAGCAATTATGAACAACAGTAATAATAGAATGCAAGAAACTGGTTACAGCAATTATGGTTGTTGTTGAGGGGAATAGATAAAAATTGACTTGGAAGGAAACATAATATTATAATATATTAGACATTTACATGGTATCTTAAAAGCAAGGATGTAATGTAATAAATTATTTGTCTATTATCAAATCTTCAAAAAGTCCGTCTCACAGGAACTGCATCATCTTAGCGCAGTTCCGTTCATATCCCTAGTCTAATTTGGAAAGATTAAAATAGAAGCAGTTATTATTTTGGTTCCAACAGTCTTTTTTTTTAAATTAATTATTATAATGACGTGTCAACCCTTAAGGTCACTAACGCCATTCCTGTGTGTAGTAAAGTCTTGAAAGGTCATGATTTACGAGCTTACCTGGAAGGGTCGGCTAACACTAGAAAGGGTCCCGCTAGTGACAAGGTCTTGGAATCTTGGAAATCTATATTTCTAACAATAAATTGTTTTTGTTATTTTACTTAACCAGTTTTATTGTCAAATACATTATCCAACTATAAGCAATTAAAAAATAACAAGGAATAAAACAGAAAAAAAGAACCGTTCGAATAAACTAAATCAATTAATTTAATGTTTTAAGCACTTATTTCTCCGTTTGACATCGCCCAATTAAAACTTTCTTCAGAACCTTTTTTGTAGAGCATTTAGTAAGCTTTCGAATGGTAATTTTCTGCTTCCCAGGATTGTCAACGGTTTTTGAGATACTAACGAAAGTATACAAAGTTACCAAAACTTTTTTTGTCTGTTAATAAAATATTTTATTCTAACCCTTCCTTTACTCCAAACGTAACAAAAATGTCAACATATTAGTGTTGATGAAATTCGAACATGCAGAAAATGTATCAACTGTATCCCATAATTCTAAGTACCAAAATCAAAGACAAACAACCATCCCTAGGAAGGACGCTAGGCAGTTGAAAAGCTATATCTTGGAAATACATATCTCTAACATTAAATTGTTTTTCTTATTTGTCTTACCTTGATTTATTTTCAAATACATTATCCAACTATAAGCAATTAAAAAATAACAAGGAATAAAAAACAGACAAAAAGAACAGTTCGAATATGCGAAATCAATTACTTTAAAGTTTTAAGCTCTTATTTCTCCGATTGACATCGCCTAATCAAAACTTTCATCATTAGAACCTTTTTTGTAGAGCATTTAATAAGCTTTCTAATTGTATTCTTCCGTTTACCAAGATTCTCAACCTTTTTCGAGATATTAAGGAAAGTAAACAAAGTTACCAAAACGTTTTATGTCTGTTAATAAAATATTTTATTCTAACCCTTCCTTAACTCCAAACGTAACCAAAATTTCAACATATTAGTTTTAATGAAAGTAGAACATGCAGAAAATGTTTCAACTAAATCCCATGATTCTAAGTACCCAAACCAAAAACGGTATTCAAGAACTATTTTTCCAGTTTTCTCGAAAACGGTTAAAGCTGTCGCCTTAAAATAGATTTTGTTTTTCACTACATAAAAAATGTGCGTTGTTTTTACTGTTTAATTTTTTTTGTACTGTTTTTACTAACAAGTTCTACATGCTGTTTTCTTTCCAACTACCGTATTTTCATTGTTTTTAAAAATAAGATTGGTTAAAATTTATTGTATTGATATATATACTCCGCTCATTTCTTCCTGTCTTTTACTTACTACTTGTACATTTTCTTTACTTATAAGTTGTATGTATTTTTTAGCTGAAGAAGGCTGCCATTGTTGCAGTCAAAACGTCCAAAATACAGATTTCTTTTTGAAAGTCTGACGTTTTTTCTCCTAGCCGAATCCCAACTATACCTGTCTTCGTAAATATATATATATTTATATATATATATATATATATATATATATATATATATAAATATATATATAAATATATATATATATATAAATATATATATATATATATATATAAATATATATATATATATATATATATATATATATATATATATAAATATATATATATATATATATATACAAATTTTAACCACTATCATTTTCGGTCTCTATGGGTTCTGAAACGCAAAATTTTCTAGTCGGCACTTCCGGATTGCGTCATGAGATCAACCTTATAAGCGGGGTTCCTCCCTATGGGGGAGGGAGGAACCGCGCTAAAATCCTTTTATAGCTGGCAAAAACTCAATAGGGCTTCTGGGATGAAACATAATTGAATATTATACATATCAAAGATATACAATGTGCAAAAATAGAATATTAATTGAAATAACTAAATATGATTCTATTATAAATAATTATTCAAGAAACTTTTCTTTTTAATTATTCATTTAAATAATTAAACAGGTTTAATAATGCTAGAAGCATTGAAAACTATCAGTATGCATATTGTTGATTAAACATAAAGGGTTGTCTGTTTTCCCAAATGTATATGAATGCTGTTAATAGGCTTCTAAGTACAATATTTATTGATAATTTGAGGCAAGGAATCAAATATAGCTTGAATTGAATTATATTTTTTAGTTTCGAGTAACTTCTTAAAAATTCTTGTCTTGAAAATGTTTACATATGCTCCTCACTCATCCAAGCTATGTTTTTTGTGTATATGTTCACAAAAATCTAGCTGGCATTATAATTCAGCAAAATAAGATCATACATTTAAGGTTCCATCAAAAATAGCTACACGCTTTAAAGCAAAATATTAAGAGTTTTGATGCCTAGGGGTGAGATTAGTACAGTGGTAGAGCACTAGAATAATGTCTGGAGGTCCTGTGTGCAAAACTCAGGCACACACTAAAGATTTTATCTGGTAGTGTCATTATTCGAAGGTTGGATTCAGGTCCAAAGATCATCCCGAATCACACCTAGCCTTTAATTAAATACCTGCAAATGGGGGAAATCAGGCAGCCAGCACATAGTACTGCCCACAATATCTCCCCCTAACATGCCATGTGGTCGAGATCAGATACCTCTGCAACATCTTCCCCTCTCGGCCCTCTTAGCCCGTTAAGGGCATAGGCATTCTATAAATATTCCTACTATTAAAATCTACGAAGTGTAGAGCCTTTTCTAGGAATGATAACTTTTTGTGTTCATTTTTACTCCTCACATAATATTTTCCACAAACTAGGTCTATCCCTATAGATAATTGTTAGTGCCCTAATATTTAGGATATTTAAATTTTTTATAATAATAATTGATTAAGACAATTCTACAGACAGAAAAAATACTTCCACATTATAACTTACTCAAAAACATAACCTTCAAAATTATCAACTACACAAAAACATGAAATAGTTAGGTCACTTCAAAGTGATTAGTTATTTCTACCAACTTCTTTTCCAGAGACTCTTTCTATGTACACCTCATTAAACTGTTGTTTATTCAAAGATTGATTCAACTTCAATGAAGTTGTCATGTATAACAATGGATCATAGTTATTGACCCAATAAATTGAATCATGAAAACTGGTCTTCAGAACATGACATTTCAGAGAAAATGTTAGAATGTATAAAAATAATTCAGTTTCATAAATTTACATGTCCTTTGTATCTACATATGTTTTAAAATTGTTGTAACACATTATGGGCTAATCCATCATTATTCTAAAAGTGTTTAAAATTAGAAAATTAGGTTATTTAAAAACAGGTATTTTCAGAGACAGCTTTTCTAAGCCAATAAATACCAAGAATTATGTTGCTTACTTTTATTTCCACTAGGGATAAGGGTATTAAGGAAACATAATAAACAAGTGCATCTCTTGGATATTTGACTTAATTGAAAAAAAAAAACAACAACAATTATTTACCTGCTTGACAGAAATTTCTTTTTCCTTTTTTTCTTCAGCTTTCTTTATTTCAGCCTTATTTTCTTCAGTTTTCTTTTCTTCGACCTTCTTTTCTTCCAATTTCTTTTCTTCTACTTTCTTCTTTTTCTGGAATTATAGATTATGTCTTAATTACTATCTTTGCCTTTCACTCCTATACTATAGTTCACATTCACACTCACAAACTTAGGTATGATTACATAATTGAGCCACATAAATTGAAATGCACATAGACGAACTTCCCTCCATTTTAAGGAGTTTATATATATATATATATATATATATATATATATATATATATATATATATATAACTCCTTAAAATGGAGGGAAGTTCGTCTATGTATACGATACGTCTATGATAGACGAACTTCCCTCCATTTTAAGGAGTTTATATATATATATATATATATATATATAATATAGGTTTTAATTTAAACATGTTTTAGTAAAATCCTATTCAAATGAGCACTTCAAATTTGGCTAGGCTCTTTACATTTGTTTAAAGTTCTTTCCTGAATTATTATTTGATCAGTATAATTTAATTTACCAGAAGCTCTCGAGATCTGGTAATTCAATTAGAATTTCTTATTTTATTTTTGAAAGAGTTATTCTAAGCAAATAATTGTAATACCAGAGCCCTTAGGCTTAGGGAAGTAGGGAGACATTAGACTCTTCTTATTCTCAGGGGAAAAATAGTTTCACCATTCCACCTCCTCTTAACCCTCGAGTGGTCGCATGGATGACAATAGTCATCCAAACCCTTTTGATCCGCTCCTGTGTATATGTTTTCAATGTAACGTTGGTGGGGCACCAGGAGGGGAACCCTAGACCAAACAGACAGTGTTTACCTTCTGAGAAGAGATATACTGTTAATTTTTTTTTCTAGATGACAGTTGTCCTCGTCGTAACTATTCATGTACTATACGTTTCTTAGTATTTTTATTTTTAATTTTATTAAAATTTACAACTTTCATGTCTAATTTTTAGTATTCTATGTGTAATGTGTTATTATTTACACAGAATTTACTTTTAGAGTACTATTTTTTTATTTCTCATCCATGTGATCTATGTAACTGTTTTCATTTTTTTTTTTTTTTTTTTTTTCATGCACATATTCTTTACCCATGTAATTACAAAGATTACAGCATTCACATTTAAAATCAGTTATCTAATTCAAGATTAACACAGTTAGCAATTCATATTGTCGTGTATTCCCTATATATATATATATATATATATATATATATATATATATATATATATATATATATATATATATATATATTGCCTCTTCTCTCCAGCCTATTATAAAAAAACAGTTTCACAGAAACAATTAGTTGGGAGATAATTAGATGCCAAATACAAATACCTTCTCAAAGACAAAGATTCCTTAGGCACCAATTGAAATCAGAAAGAAAGGTGCGTTGTTACTCAAGATAGAAGAGCCAAAATGCTGCCAACAAGAAAATCGACCAAGCGGTTCGCGAACAATCAGAAGATCTTGTTCGAAATGCAAGAATTGGGTTTGCCCTGAATATTGTTTCAATACTTGTAAAGACTGCTCAGAATGACCCGTTTTTATATTTTCATTTTTTTTTTAATGTACAGAATAGAATAATTTTAAAACCATGTAAATACCTAAGGTTCATCTTGTAAATAGATTACTTGCCAATAGATAGATACTTGTAAATAGATAGATTTACTTGCCAATTTTCTTCTCATAAATAATTTCCTTCGCAATGATTTGTGGAGTGAAAATTATTCTTAATAATTACATATTAATCACACATATGCAATTATATTTATATTTTTTTATATCAGAAGTCACAGTGAAACTTAAAAATTGCATTACACATATTTATTAATGTTTAACAAGCAATAAGCAGCCTAAGCCATTTATTTCTGAACTGTTATTTTATCATTTCACCTCCTTGGATTATTTCAGATTTCATACCTTATTTTTAGTTCTTTTCGATAAGTTACATGGGTTACAAATATTCACAAAAATAAACGAAAGGAGTCTAAATTAATGTTAAGAAGTCAGTTAGTGATAATAATAACGTCTATGTTAGTGATCATCAATACACATTACATTTGAAACATTCCTTAATTATTATTTAGACTGCAATTTAAACATTAATTACAACAGTTAATAATTTTAAATATTGAAGAGATTTTTTTTATTCATTGAACTTGTTTAGCATTATATAAATGTTGTCTTTAAGGATGAAAAAAAAAATTCATATATGTCAAAGTGGGAATGTAATCATTAAACAGCAGGTGGGGTCTCCCGTGGTCTAGCGGCTAGCGCCTTAGATTCATGAGATGGTGGGTTCGATCCTCACTGGCAGCAGGAATTTTCTCATCCTCGGAAAAATTCCTCGCTGCACCCTGGATGTCAGCCCTAATGGCCTAGTTGTCAAAGCCCTAATGGGTTGATCAATATAAAACAAGCACAATACTCAGGGGTGGATAGAGAATTATAAAAAAAAAAAAAAAAAATCCTGAGGAAATTTGACTCATTTCTGATTTATTTTCAAGAAAAACTCAAATAAAAGGAAAACCGGCAGTTTTCATACTTTCAATTTCATGTTTTTTTAATGAAACCCTTTAAATCTGGTCTTATTCATTATTAAATAAAAGCAGACAATTTTTCAGAGTTAGCATTAAAAAATAACATTCTCTTACCACATGGAAAAAATATTGTCCACTATTTATTTAAATAATGATTTCTAATGAAAAAAAAGGCGAAATACGCTTATTGATGACCATTTTTTTGTTAAATGGTAACAATTATATTCTTTCTTATTTTAATATTTCTAGTTTTATTATATTCTGTTTGTAGTTCCTGCTTTTTACAGGATTACAATAATAAAATAGATGATTAAGTGCAATTTTAATAAATCTTATTTCTTTAAAATATGAGCACTTTACTACACACATGCAAATATTATCAACATTTACTTGTTTACTAGCTACTAAGTGTTAGTTTTTGTTCCATGAGTGTAAACAAATATTCTCAAACTGTACAAAATGATGCTTCATAGGGTTGAAAAATTTAATTCACAGAGGAAGATATATGTCCCACTTAGATCTACCTTTGTCCCACTCTACCTTTGCAAGGTTATGAAGGGGCTCAAAAAGTAGTAGGATTTAACAGAGGGACATATATGGCCCGCCCTATTTCTTGGAACCAAATTTGTTTCAATACAATAAGTACAGATTGGCAAGTGTTTTGCAATGCTCTATTGTGAAAAAAATGCTGTTTTATATAAAAAAAGTTTTGTGCGTTAAAGGGTTAATATACAAAAAAAAAAAAAAAAATCACTATAGTATAAAATGGGTGTCAATCTATTAATTACTGCAGTACTTACACATGTAATGATTAGTGAGTATTCTGAGAAGATACTTTGTATTGGTCTCATATCTGTCTCATTAGAATCCATTATTTCATTAGAAAGAAGCTAATATTATATCTAGAAAATATAATCTGTTAGTAAGTGATGAATAGAACAATTTATGTAAAGGAGCTTTAATAAGTGTAATTAAAATATAGTAAAAGCCGTGCTGATGGTATTTTTAAATAGTAATTGTTAAATAGCATTAGAGCAGATTTAATGAAGCAATTAAGAAGAGGAAACTTTGGTAAGATCACAACTTTTTGAAAAGTTACCTCTACTTTTTGCTTTTTTTCCTCCTCCTCCTCCTGTGAACAAAAAATATATGATAACTAAAGTAATTTTTACTCTTTTAGTTCCTGATAGAATTATTTTATTCCTTTATTTATCAAATACTAAATAACAGTTATTATTACTTGAATAATATTTTATTGATGAGAAATATTGAATTAAAATAATTATTTGATGACATAATTTTTTTTTATATCAGTAAAACTTTATAAAGTCAGAGCTGCACAAAGGCTGGTAGGATGTTTTAAATATGTTATACAGGTAAGTGGAGGACACAATAATAGAATTGTGACTCCAAGGGAAATTCAAAATAATTTGGAGTTTAATTTTAAAAAAGTGGAGATTACTTCGACTAATTAAATATTCTCAAATTACATCATTGTGAATATAAGAAGAAATAGTTTCTCCTGTAAATTTTTATTGTAGATTTTTTTGCTTGTTTTTTTTTCAGATAAGTACATTTGAAAATCCAAGCCTTTTTTTTCTCTCTCTGACTCTGGCATACCATTGTCAAGATAGGACATACCATTTATAGTCAACTTATATGAATTTAAAACTTCGAAATACTGCACATTTATAAAACCTAGATTTGGCAAGAAGTTAAATTTGCCAGCAATTTTTTCCATTTTTATTGTGCAGTAATATTAATACTACATCTAAATCAATAAATAAATATGCGGTTAGTGAAAATTTATCATTTATCTACTGTGCCTAAACAACAATGAAATAAGCAGGCAACATTTGTAAAAATTACATTTTTACCACTATGAAAAATGATGCAACATGACTACATTCAATCTGCATGCTGAAATATGCAATATTTCTTACAAAAATATATAAAAATAACAAATAACAATGCATGCTTAAACACGTGAAAGTAATTCAGTTTATCTACTAATTGTATGTCTTCCTTCCTCTCTCTTTCACATTCAACCTTTCAATAATTTTTAAGAAGTATATAATTTAGATTATAAGCCACTGCTCGCTCAATACTGCAAATTAAGCAAGTAAAAGGTGTAATAAATAATAACATACCTGTTTGAATTTTTCTGTAAAAGAAAAAAAAATATATTAATGACATAAAACTGTAAATTCGATAAGATATTTGTTATATGTTCAAAAATTATAGTCTTACATAAGATTACTAAGCTCAAATATACAATTTGTAGAACAGAGGCCTCACAAATCTAACACTCTGTACCAAGGTTCACGGGTTCGATTCCCACTATGGGGTAGGGGCTATTCTTTAGAAAAAAGAAAAGGCATCAGCCCTATCCTGGCTAGAAAGGGGTGGTAACTTATAAATAAGCCATCCTGAAATTCTTAGTTAATAATTAATAATCGACATTAAATTTAAATAAAAAAACAGCCTCATTATGGCTTACAAATTTTCTTGTGGATGATCATGTTTATTTTCAAGAAATGGAGTTTGAGGTTAAAGAAAGACAGTAGAGAAAACGGGATTGGGAAGAAAATGTAGCCCACAGTGATAAAAAATGGAGTATTAAAAAGCAAGGAATTTTGTATGAATCCTACTAATAAAATCCTGTGCCAATAATAAGATCTTATTCCACATTCATAAGTAATAATCCCGATTCAGTTATTTCCATACTTCTTGACATACACATGGGACAGTGGTATGACGAGTCAAGCTTAAATTACATAATTTAATGTACCACCCATGGGTTCTACATAGAACCCATGGGTGGTAGGGAAATTAATTAATGAAATGTTTGTATTGCACAATTTTAGCTGTTAATTATGATCTGTTAATACAATTATCAATAAATAATGGGAAACAAGTCATTATTATCTCGTGAAGATAGAAAAACTTTCATAAGTTCAAATAATTAAATGTAATAATATTTAATTTTATTCTTAAAATTTACTGGTTCATAAGGTTATTTTAGGACGTATTTACTATATTAAGTGAGAAATATAACTATATTGTTTAAATAAATGTAACTTTGTAAAAAAAAAAAAAAAAAAAAAAAAAAAAAAAAAAAAAAAAAAAAAAAAAAAAAAACACTTTAAATTTTGTAACCTCTCCTGGAAATATTTAAGTTTCTTTTTAGAAATTCCTTATTTGTAGCTCTAATTTAAAGAAAATACTTTTTTTTTCATTCATTTATTTGAATTGTTTTATTTAGGAAGATAATTAAAAAATGTCCCAAAAATATTTGTTAACATATTATTTAAAGGGCTATTTAAATAACTGAAATAAGTAACCATAAATATTTTAGATTGTCCTAGGTGAATCTAGAAATTTTAAAGTTTTGAATGATATCGGTTAAATTTTACTTCTAAAGATCTGAACAACTATAGCTAAGATTTTCATAATAAGATTTTATTTTAAAAATATTTTGAATCACCTAATGTTTGAAATAAAGAAATTATTAACCCTTTCCTTATTAAAGACTTATGTAGAAGTTTAGGTGCGCTGTGCCCCTGAAACGAAGGACTTGACTAGCAGTCGATAGCTGCTAGAATCCTCCTCTCTCGTTCACCGGCTCCCTACAGCTGACTTTTCCAGAAGTTCAACCTTGGGGTTATTAAGCAAGGACTGAGGGAAGCATTAGCTATTTTTTTCACCACAAGTTGTCGAAGGAATTAACTCTTTGTGACGAGGGAGCTACAGATTAGGGACACCTGGATCGGGCTCGAAAAAATGAACACAGCAAGTGTTAGATCCAACTCAATCCAAATCGAAAAGGAGGATGGATTTTTTTTTGTTTTAATAAAAAAAACCAACAAAAACAAGCCTAGACTAATGTTATAAACTGTCAGTTATATGTATATTATCATCTCATGCAGTTCCAAGCAGTAGATGATAATTAATTAATATTTTGATAAATTGGTTCCAGACATTTTGAATCAATAATTAGATCCAGAAAAAGTAAGAACACGGGAAACAAAAATACTTCTTGACAAGTAAATGTGAGTTAATTATTTATGGTTTCTGAAAAACCTATTAACAGTAACTTAGACATTTTAAGAAGTGATTCATGACTACATAATGAAAATGAACATTAAATAAATGTTTCTACAACTAGCTGATAATCATTTTAGAGTAATTAAATATTAAGTAAATAATGTGATAATGAAAATGTGCTACATAAAAATAAAATTAATAGAATAAGATATTAATAAGAATTTTAAAGTTTACTTTATATTTATTTATATTCCTTTTTAATGTTTTAATTGTCTTGTATAAATACAAACTATTTTTTTTTCCTCAAATTGTAATTATTTTAAATGTTTTATAACCTATTTGCATGATTTAAAATGTTGTTTACTATTTTGATTATTCTCTTTTGTAATTGTTTATTTTTATTTTTTAGATGAAGAAGGCTACCAAAGAGCATGCCGAAATGTTCAATAGAGTTTTCTGAAAATCTTACATTTTCTTTTGACCAAATCTTAACCATTACCTTGACTTCTTTCACCTCAACTGCTTACTATCTGCACCTCATTAGAACTATTTTGTATAGATAAATATGTTTTCCTCCATGCTGAACAAGGAGTAGGTAAATTTTAAACTGACTTTAGAAGGAGAAGGTCGGCAGTGGACCAGGTCATTGAATCTCATGAAGAGAGGAGTCGAATATAACATGACAACTTACCACCTTCCCGTAGACTTAAAGAATCCTAATGACAGTATTAATCGTGAATAGATATATAAAGCACTGGAGGATTTCGGCATACATAGAACTCTAATCACCTTGTTGAGATGATGATGCACGATTTTAGAAATGTCATTGGGATATAAGGAGAGAACTGGGGTGGGTTTATTTCCTGTTTATTCTGGGACTATGCAGTATGGGATTCAGAAATACAGAAAACATCAACAATGATCGATCAAAGCATCCAGCTCTTAGGTTACGGATGATGTTGATATTTTGCTAGATCCAAAAGGGAGTTGAGGTATGCCTTTATGGCAATCCAGAGAGTTGCTCCGATTTTCTGATTTGAGGTGAATAAGACCCAAAATAAATATAAGATGGAAAAGGCAGAAAATTACTGCAAGACCAAATCAAAATAGGCTCTTATAAATTTGCATGAATTCACCTGCCTCGGATCTTTTGTAACATCCACTAACAAGATACCCAAGGATATAAGCAGGAGGATAATTTTGGCCAACTGTTGCTATATTTGCCTAATGAAGCAAACCATGAGCTAACTACTTCACGAGGTAGACAATGATCAGATTATATGAGACCCTGATTAGACCAGTCCTGACCTATACCTTGCAAGTATGGACCATGACCGATGCCAAGGCCGATGAAAATTTTCTTATGATTTTTTTAAAGACAAATCGTGTGACATTTGCAGCTATGTGGTGAAAAAGAAAATTTGAACGAGATGCCAAAACGGAGATCTCCATAGTTTATATAATGACTTAAATGTTGTCATGGAAGATTGACCAGGAAGGTTTTTGAGGATTGACTGAACCAGGAGGGGAGGGAGACCCAGAATAAGATGGGTAGACCGTTTTTCAGCTGACTCAAGGGTCTTTTTCAATATCACTAACCAGACAGGAAGGTAGCAGAAGCAGATAGAGCAGGATGAAAGAAGCTCTTAGAGGAGGCCAAGACCCACCTTGGGTTATTGCACCAAAAAAGAAGAACAACATCAATTTTCATCTTAGCATTTAAAAAGGAAGCAGTGTGGCTTGTAGAACAAGTAGTAACAGCTAGTAAAACAGCTGCATTTATTATATTGTTTTCAGCATTTTAACAAAAAATGATAGCAATTTTTCTAAACTTTATGAAATAGGGAGTTGTTTTTTTAACTTGTTGCAGTATTGGGTCATTATTATGAAGAAAGCAATAACGCCGGAAACATAATTTAGTGTATGTAAAATAACAAAAGTATGAGTTGTTGCATATATCTGCATTTTGAAACAATATATGGATTATATTTGCTATCCACTTCAGAAAATATTTACTATTGTAAGTTACCTGTAACTGTGAGTTGTGCAGATGATTCAGAAACTCCTGCTGTGTTTGAAGCTGAAATTTTGTAAACACCTTCGTGCTCTTGTTTACATTCTAGAATGGACAGCACAGCTGTCTGACCATCAAATTTGATATCTATGCTTTCACTACTTGTTATTACTTTACTGTTCCTGAGAAAAGATACAAGAATTTTCATGAATTTTAGATAAATAAAAATTTATGGACCAAAAAACAAAAATTGTTAAAAAAAGTATAAAAGAAATTACTTTGTCCACGTTATTTTCAGTGATTTATCAAGAGTAGCAAATCTGCAAATAAATTTTAAAGCTTGTCCTTCAACTGCAGACTGTGAAAAAGAATAAACAAATGAAAGTTTATTTATAGTTTATATACGTATATGTGTATGTATGTATGTGTATATATATATATGTGTGTATATATATATATATATATATATATGTGTGTTTTAAACAAAAATAAAATATTATTATTTGTTTCAAGCATACCACATCAGAGAGCCCTTGAGATATAACTGGAGCTTCTACTGTTGGGGGGAGTATTACATCTATTATACTTGACGTTGCTTCACCTTTTTCATTTTTAGCAACCAGCTTATATGCTCCTTTATCATTAGCATTGCATGGATTTATTTCTAATTTCACAGCATACTCGCCCTAATCAACATAAAATTACATAAACTTATTATTGAAAGAATCGAGGACATATTTAAGGAATTAAAAAAAAAACGTAATATACAAGTCAAACAAAATTATTCACACTGTATTCTATTGTACTCAAAAGGATAATGACTTTTATTTTTTATTTTTGAAAGAAAAATAAAGATAAAAAAAAAAACAAAATCTCAATAGCTATGCATCAGAAATGTTAACTTCTGCCTTACAAGTTATATTTTCTGATTTACTGTATTTTAAATGAAATGAATAGAGTGTATTCTATCCTATAAAATAATACTGCCAGTTAATAATAAATAAATAAAAGTATGTTTCACGCTAAAAAGAAACTAAGACTGGTGTCTATACAAGAAGATAAATAAGGGTTGAATTACAAGGACATTTAATTTTCAACCTTGTAGCATGATAAAGGCATAATTGATCAACCTTATGTGCTGGGCTTGTGAGTTTCATTTTTGTTTTTCTATTAAAACATTCCCTGTCCCCTTTTTGAAATATGAAAGCAACCCAGCAAATCCAAATGAATTTTCATTAAAATGGGTTCTCCCTGGTGTCAGAAAACCAAAATGACCCTGTATGGCCCAATTTTTCTTAAATATTACTTTAGTTTTAAGCTGGAACTGTCCTTTCAAGTCCAAGCTTAAAACTGTGCATGAACTAGCATGTTCAGCTAATATAATTCAATAGAAATGGTATATACCCCAGGTACATGTGGATCTTGAGCATAGTGATATGTCCCAGTGTCCCGTTTTGTGAACCACGTGTGGATCACGGGGGCAGGGAACGTGTTAAGGATGGAGCGACAAGTATGATTTTGAGAATTTAATACAATTATCAAATAGTGCCAGTTAACATATTTGCTGTGCAGAGGGGTTATTCTTAGGGATAGTACATTTACATTAGATGTGAAATTTACCAAAGTTTAATAGGCAGTTTTGAGTCTCCATAGTATTATCAGGGAAAGCACGTAAAGACTGCGTTAATTCGAGAAGTCTAAAAATGGGGACCTATTATTTCATTATTCACACAGAATCAGAGGCTAACTCACTCCTATATTTTTGGGGTGGGAAGAGATTTAAGGGGGTCAAGGTGGGAGTGTAAGAGGAGGGGATGGGAGATAAAACATTTTTTAACCATTTTTATATAGTCCTCAGGAAAGACTGGTTTTTCATAATCTTTTATAGTTTTTTTATGTTTTTCTTGGAAACGAAGCAAATACAAGATATATGCAGTAGGACTTTTTTTCTTTTTTTTCATTCTGCATCGATTTCCAAAGTTTTGCCGTATTTTGGAGAGGGACCCCTTATAAGGGGGAGCTGCAGCCCCCCCCCCAAAATTTTTATTTTAACGGTAAAATGTGCATAAAAACCTCAAAAATAAATTAAATGAGATCACATACAAGGGGAGTATAAAGCGATGGGGTCACCGATCTGGACCAATTTTTTTTTGGTGATTCTACATCGAAAATTAGTCGACACGTGTAAGAGTGTTCCGTCCAATGTGCCATAGGAGCCGAGAAATATAATAAAATAGGTTGAAAGTGCTTTATTTTTTATATCAAGTTTAGAAAATGATATCGACATGATTCTTTCACCAATTCATTTTAATGAGTAGATTAAAAAAAATATATAATTGTTAAGCAATAATATATATTTCTTCAAATAAAGTCAAAAATATGCTTACGTTTTCAAGTAAACTAGTATTATACATTTTTTTACACCAGAAATAATATCAGATATAAAATCAGAACCCCAAGAAACCCTTATGTGGTGAATATCATTGAAAACAAAAAATAATGATTTTCCCCAGTCTGGAAGAGACTAAAAAATTGTAAGCGAAAAAATAATGTGACGTTTTGAAATTCATTGAAATCTTTCAAAAGAAGAAAGACTCCTTTTTCTAACCATATAAATTACTATTGTATTATCTCAAAAGGTACTTGCAAAAAATGGTTCTCAAAATAAAAATAAAATGTAAACGTTTATGCGTATAACGTTGATCCCAGAACACGTAGAAACACCCCAATTGGAAGGAAATGAGTCACATTAGGGCCTTTATCTACCTTCCAAGTTTGGTTTGAATCCAATAAATATTCTTTGAAATATGGCCGGATTGTTGAATCTTTAACAGAATTTCAAGGGTCCCCCCCTTAGCAAAATTTAAAATACATTTTTTTAAATTTTTGTAATATTCCCACAATTTGAATTTAGGGTTTTTTCAATGTGCTAAAAACTAATCTGACATCCGTTTTTAAATCAAAATTTTTTTTTATAGTCGATAACTTTTTAAATATGGATACTTGGTAATATGGTATATGGAATATTTTGGTGGAATAATGACTTCGATAGATTTGAGTATGTAAAACTCGTTTTTAGCACATTGAAAAACCCCTAAATTCAAATTTTGGGAATATTACAAAAATAAAAAAAATGTATTTTAAATTTCGCTGAGAGGGGACCCTTCAAATTTTGTTAAAGATTCAACAATCCGGCCATATTTTAAAGAATATTTAACCAATTCAAACCCAACTTGGAGGGTCGATAAAGGCCCTAATGTGACACATTTCCTTCCAATCGGGGTGTTTCTACGTGTTCTGGGATCGACGTTATACCCTTAAACGTTTACATTTTATTTTTATTTTGAGAACCATTTTTTGCAAGTACCTTTTGAGATAATACAATAGTCAATTATATGGTTAGAAAAAGGAGTCTTTCTTCTTTTAAAAGATTTCAATGACGTAAAAATCGGATTATCTCAAGGGGAGATATTGAAATTCAAATCGTCTACGTTACTTTTTCGCTTACAAATTTTTAGTCTCTTCCAGACTGTGAAAAATCATTATTTTTTGTTTTCAATGATATTCACCACATTAGGGTTTCTTGGGGTGCTGATTTTAAATCTGCTATTATTTTTGGTGATTAAAAATGTATAATACTAGTTTACTTGAAAACGTAAGCATATTTTTGAATATATTTGACAAAATATAAATTATTGTTTCACGATTATATTTTTCTTTTAATCTACTCTATAAAACGTATGAATTGGTGAAAGAATCATGTCGATATCATTTTCTAAACTTGATATAAAAAATAAAGCACTTTCAACCTATTATATTTTATTTACTCGGCTCCTAAGGCACATAGGACTGAACGCTCTGACATGTGTCGACTATTTTTCGATGTAGAATCACCAGAAAAAAATGACTCAGATAGGTGACCCTACCGCTGTATACTCCCCTTGTTAGTTCAGAAAACAAATTTTTTGGGGGTGAAATAGCGTTTTAGTTCGTTAAATTTTCCAAGTTCTAGATTGTCAGTATTCCATACCCCGAAATCCACCAGTGCTTACAGCCCCCCCCCAAATTATTTCCTATATATACCCCTGACGACAGCTACTATGTTATGCATAGTATTGAATAAATATGGATGCCAGCTTTTACCATTATTATATATTATTAAATATTTTTAGTTTTACTATTTTTGAAGATTTGTGAAACTTATTTACTTTACCTCTTTCACACGATTGACTTCTACTTTATGCCTTGAATCTTGTTTTAATATTGTAGATCCTTTCAGCCATGTACATTTGGGTTCAAATACTGATTGAACTCTGGCTTCAATAACAACTGTATTTGTTTTTGTAATAGTAACAGTCTTAGGCACTTCTTTAATTACTGGAATGACTAAATGCAAAAGAATGATATTAATAAATTAAATTAAAGATGGTATGTCATGTAATTAAACGGGCTATTTTGAAGTTGTTACATCTTTAACTGCTTGTTTTAAACAAATATTCAGAAAAGTAGATTCATTCAGAGTTGTTCAATAACATAGATATTTTAGGGTGAGAAATTTATTTTAAGATTGCCGATAATATAAAATTTCAGCTCATTAAATGCTGGATGGATTAACTGTGAAAAAGAGAAACAAGAGCTCTCATCTAATGAATCTGCTGATAGCTTGAACTTTGGCCCGGGACATTCAAATAACCAAAGGAATTTTTCACTCTAGAATATTTATTTGATTTGAAACCATGACTGAGCTACGAACATTTAGATAACACATTACATTTTCATATGGAGTCTCCTTGATTATGTAGATTATGAACAATTTGGTGATAATCGCTAATATATTTAAATTTTAAAATAATTAGTTTTATTGCCAATGTTTTAACTTTAATTTCAAGCCTTCATTAGGACTATGAGGAGAGCTGACCCGTTTGAAAGCCGCTACATCTCTCACTGGATGGAGGACATTCTATTATGATTTTCTCGACTCATTTTTTTTTTTTTTTTTTTTTTTTTTTTTTTTTTTTATCAGTTGCTTTGAGCATTCAAAGCAGATAATTTAATCAGCTTTGTCATATATTTTTGAAGGAATTCATTTAATTAATAGAGAAATTATGATACATAGAAATGTGTGTATACTTACTTTCAATATTTAAAGTTAAGTTAGCATTTAGCTCTCCACACACATTTTTTATATTACATTTATAAATTCCAGAATCCTGAATTCCTGGATCCTAAAAAATAAAAATTGCACATTACAATTTAATAAATGTATATTTTTTAAACGACAGCCTAATATAAATTAATTGCTTTCCCTCCTATTCGAGCATGTTTTCAAAACATTTAACTTTGTATTTCTTCAAATATATTCTATGATTTCTCACATTATAATAGTCATCCAGACTTTTCTGGTAAGGCAGAACAGATCTGTTTATTTAGGGAGTATTTTTTCTACTTTTACTTCATTGTCTGTCTAGTTAGCTCCAATTCTTGTTGATTGTTCTGGTAAAGGAGAACGTTTTAATAATTTCTCCCATTTGTATTCTTTTCGATCATTGATTATTAGCCACAATGTACATAAATAAGTTATTCATTGAGGCAAATATAAGCTGCTGATTCAGGCTCTCATCACCAAAATCTGCCTGTTCTTCTTCTCTGATGTCTCTTCGTGAAACTCCACATCATTGTCTGATGTGCTGAATAATCAGTACTGGTTAGTTTAGTAAATTAGTAATAAAATACAACTAATTTCACTAAGAGACAAAAGTATTTAAGGCAAGAAAGAGTAACTCCAGAAAATATTAGACATCTGCTTTTCATCATGGTGAAAAATCATTCTATAAAGCCCTTGGAGTTCACATTAGCTCATTGGTCTCATGGAGACCAAATTAAAGTATATTTTAAGCCCTGAACAGAGAAATGAACAATATTATAATCACAAAGAGGTAGAGCTTGTTTGACAACACAAGAGCTGAAAACCTAAGAAGAAAGCCAAGTTGCATCAATAGAGATCAGAGGCGACCAGGATTTATCAATTTTTTTATAAATGGAAATTCAAAATAAAAACTGATAATTATATCAATGCGTTTCCTCATATGCACTTGTCAAATTAAATTAAAAACTATTTCTTTAAGTAAATACAACATTGACAACTCAGAAATAAATAAGGAAGTCAATTAAAATACATAAGGCTCTAAATTCATTGTAGTTTTCTTTTTCTTTTCTCAAAGGCCAAAAATTATAACTAAAAGTCCGTCACACAGGAGCTGCATAACTAAGCACTTTTGTCAGAATTTGGGTAGTGCAAACTGACATGAATAGTTCTTCTCTTTTACATTTATAACGAGCAAGTGTTTCAATTATTAATTTTGTAATTAATTTGCTTTTGGAGTTTTGTCTATACATGGTACTGCACTACTTAATAAATACACAAAAACTTCACATTTCATCTTCTTATCTGATGTAGGAACAAGATACAAGTCCCTCTAGTGGTAGAAATCAGAAGTCATATCAAAACAAAGGCGCTCCTAGTAGGAGCATTGCTAACCTGTGTTTGGCATATAATGCCATACATAGTAAACCCCCTTTCCGATAGGCCGATTTAGTTCATTTTTACAACACTTCTTTCTCATTAGATACTCAAGTGATATACCATCTTTCATTATAATGCTGCAGAAATTATGACCGGTATGAGTATATTAGTAATTTGGGCCCAGAGTAAACATCCCCTTCTAATGAACCAATGTAGTTTATTTTTACAACATATTTTTCTCAGTAGAAGAACACTATGAATGCCGAGTTTCATTGAAATGTAACATAAATTACGGCTGGTAGAGGAAAATTGGTAATGTGAGTCAGAAGTAAAAACCCCTTCTAATAAATCAATTTAGTTCATTTTTAGAACACTTTTTTCTATTACAAAGAACAGAAAAAATACCGAGTTTCATAGCAATACAACCAAATGTACAGCCGGTATGGGCAAATAACTACTTTAGGTCTGGAGTAAACCCCTCCTCTAGATTGACTGATTTTGCTGTTTAACAAACTCATGCAATCTTTTTATAGGGAAATACTATATACCGAGTTTCGTGGTGAAAAAACAAAAACATACATAAAAATATATATACATTTTAACGGGGGTCATTTTCAGTGTCTACCAGGTAGGATCGATAAAGATTTGAAGACATTTCTCAAAAGTTCTGTCAGGAGTCCAACCTCAATAGCTGCTTTCCTTTGGAGAAAAGTGCTAAAAGCCATGAAAAGTATCCAATAAGTGATTGTTCAATGTGAATTACCCACACAATACATTGTGGGACTAATTTAACAACAACGCGATGCACGGTCTCCATTAATATACCCTATATCTAGCATGAACTTTTAAAAAAAAAAAGACATAGTATAGAAAAATAAAAAAAATAGACATAAGTAAACTGAAAATATCTGTAAAATCTGATTTTAAATAGGAACCCCATACTTACTTTTAATTCTAATCGTATGTAATAAGAATTGTCTTTTTCTTGCATACTCCATGTTAATCTTGAAGTTTCTTTCAAAATTTTTCCTTCATGGTACCACACAATTTCTGGTTTTGGGTCGGCCTTTACTTTGAAGTCCATGACTACCAGCTTTCCTCCACTTTCAGATCGAATCTTTGGTTTATCAATGAATGTAGGAGCAATACCTTCAGGTTCTGTCTCAGCTTCTATGTTCAAATTGAGATTTGCATTGCTTTCTCCATACTCATTCTTCACATGGCATCTATACGTACCACTATCTGGTCCAATGGGATCCTGATAATCATATATAAAAATAAAAATGTATCAAGTCAATATACAATAATTTTGAGAATCAGATAAACTAATACTAGAGTGCATTATCATTTTCTTCTTCAAAACATTTCTACTTTTTCTATTTAGACAAAATTCAATAGTGCTTTATTCTCAATGATTTACTGATTGATACTAAACAGGCGATAAATTTACTTTTAAAAATAGTGAAATACCAATATTTCTTTAGAGTGTATATATATATATATATATATATATATATATATATATATATATATATATATATTATTCATACACATATATAAAAGGTAGAAAATTAATGTCTCTCCACTGTTTTTCAAAGTATTTATTAGCAAAAGCTTTTCGAGAACATGGTTCTCATCGTCAGTGCATCTACAATTTTCGCAAAAACACGCGTTTGATGGTTAGGGATGGTTAGGGAATTTTGCAGAACTCAAATTTTGCAGAAAAACTCAAATTTTGCAGAACACATCAAAAATACAGCACACCAATTTAACACACAAACGGGAATCAAAATTTTAAAAAACATAAATTATTCTAAGAAATCCAATTATCATGAAATGTTAGAAATAGAAAAGGCCATTCACCGTAATAAAGATTTATTACTAAACGAACAAATAAACTTCCCAACATCAGACCTTAGGAAAATTTTCATATCCCAACAAAAGACGCCATCCCTCGGACCCACCACCTGACAGACCCGTCATCCCTTACTCTGACACCTTCAGACTGACTACCCCTTCACACACATGACATCAAATAACCCGACATAATCCTTCCCCATACACTGTCTCCAACAGAAAGTTCAGTGGTCTCTGGTTCAACAACCTTGATTCTTGTGAACTCCAATATCCAACGTCAATATATATACTCTGCTCACCCGGAATAGTCTCATTACCTCACACCTGTTCGGAGAGGCTGTTAGCAGTACTACCGGTGGAATAATAGGTAACATTATTTGTCATAGCTTTAGTAATAAGAATACTTATAAATAGTTCTGTAATTAATATATGCGTGTTTTTGTGAAAATTGTAGATGCACTGACGATGAGAACCATGTTCTCGAAAAGCTTTTGCTAATAAATACTTTGAAAAACAGTGGAGAGACATTAATTTTCTACCTTCTACGAAATCGAGAACTCCACAAATAACGCTGCAAACATCACAGACATATATAAAAGACAGAGTGTCAGATTACATCTTTACATACCCTTTTTGTTTCCAGTTTTAGAAATATCGAAATGAAACTTGGTGGATCTTAGATATAAAGTTTATTTTGATTATGCACTCGACTTTGAATTGCAAAACTGATTTTTTGTGTTGAAAATATTGAAGCATACCTGAATTTCAAGTACAATAACATAGGTGTCTTCTTTAGTTTCTTCAATTTTTGTTGTGAATCTTCCGCCTTCTTGTATATTCTTAGTTCCTTTTACCCATGTAACTGATGGTTTTGGCTTAGCTGTGCATGTACATTTCATTGATATGAGAGTTCCAGTTTCATTAGGAATTATGCGTGGCTTTTCAATAAATGAAGGAGCAAAACCAGCCCCATCATCTCCACCTGTAAATTTAACAACCAGTTAAGTTAGGAGGATTTTTAAATTGGAACTTTTTAAAGAATTAATTCTATAAAATTATTTATATTTATATACAATGCAATATATAATGAGGGTAGAAGTTTTGTGAAATTATTTTGCAGCACCTGAAACAGAAATTATGAAATGCACATAAGGTTATAATAAACTTAAACATAATTATAAAGTTCTTGTTAAAGACATGAATTCTAATGAAACATTTATTTTTTATATTATGAATAGTAAATTAACAGTTGATAATAATCTAAAATAGCTAGACATTAAAATAAAGAACTCAATATTTGAAAAACTAATCTATATTGCTTATTTTACTCATGCAAATTAATTTATAAACAGAATCAATTGGCAGTGGGTGGAATGTGATTACTGATATCATTCATAATATGTGCGTTTATTATTTAATAATGTTATTTATTTTAAACAGTAATACTGATTCAATATTTTATATTAATCTGAAACAGTAACAGTTCAATGAATTTTGGAGTATTTTATCATGAAGCATGCTTATAGTAAAGTATTATCATTGTTATGTATAAGGTCATGCCTCATTTGTGCAGCATTGGCTTGTGAACTGGAGGTCCTGAGTTTAAACTCAGACCATCTCTAAACTCAACCAGCCTTTAACACTAGATTTACCAGACCAGTCATTTTGACTGGTCGTGAAATTTCAATTCAAAATTCCTACTACATTTAACATTTGTTTTCCTAAATGATTTTATGATTTTCGTACCTATAAGTAGAGAATACATTTAATTAACTTAATGTTACTTTATATATGTTAGAAACAAATATATTTTTTGTTGTTGACATTCATACCAATACCAGGTCTGGTAAATCTAGTGTTCATTGTTACCTGCAAAGGAGGGAACCAGGTTGAGATTGCATAGCAGTGACCACACTATCTACCAAATATGTGAAATGGACATGACTTAGACACCAGCCTAGTAACTGCTCCTGTGGAGCCTCACAACCTGTCTCAGTGCTGTTTTTTTTTCTTTTTTATTAAACAGTGCAGACTTATTTTTTATACATGTCAACTGCCAAACTGGAATGGAAACCGAAAGCACTAGATCAAATAATTCACACACCTCCGAATCAAAAAACTCTCAGAATATAAGGAAGAAGATTGGAGATGCCAACGAACATGCCCACTCAGAGATACGTATACGATGGAAATTTAACAACATGGATGAAGAAGACCAAGCAGTATAAAACCAATAAAATGAAACCCTTAAAGAAGAAAAAAACTATTCAAATCACATACTCATAAACTAAAGATTGAGTTTGTCCTTAAAGAATAACTTTGGAAGGTGTGTGGTTTAAAAAGTGCTCAATGTGGACAGTGAGAGATTTGAAGATATTATTTCATTGAATTTTCACAGGATAAGAACTTCTAATGTGCAATACAATAATGAACCCTATTTCGACACAAGAACTAAGAAAATCAGTTTCTTCCAAACTGTAGAAAATGTACCTCAGTTCGAAATCAATCCTAACAACTGATTATTTACATTTCACATTGCAAATGATCCCTTAATGAGAAATTTTCATTCCTTAATAAGATTATCATTTGTTTTACTTCTAATAAGGTTGACCACATGACGCAATCCGGAAGTGCCAACTAGAATATTTTATGTTTCAGAACCCAGAGAACGAAAATAAGGGTGGTTCAAATTTGTATGTATATGTATATACATATACATATATATATATATATATATATATATATATATATATATATATATATATAAATATATATATATATTATAAGTACACCCAGAAATGTTTTCTGAACTATTAATGAAAAAATTACTAACAAAGTAAAATTTAAGCCTTTTTGCCTGAATTTGGATGTCGTACCTCCAACTCTCGAGGAAATGGTTTTTGCCACTCCATCCATCTGAATATTATCTCTCCTCCCAACCCATCCTACTGGCCCACTTCCAGATCCAAATCTCCAGACTTTGTGGATTATTTCACTACAAATGGTGTCAGACATGTTCCTTTCCATATTTCTAACCTATTTGATTTATCTTCTGACCACAGTCCTATATTGCTTTCCTTTTACATCGATCCTAAACTTTTCACTCGTCCTCACCACCCATCCCTGATCAATGGCCCAGTTGATTGGTGCTCCTTTCAATCCTCCCTAAATTCCTCTTAAAAACCTAAACATCCCTCTTAAGACTAAAGATGACATTGACAAAGCCATAAACAAACTGACAACTGACATTCAGACAGGACTCCTTATTTCCACTAAGAAATTCCCCTCTAGATCACCCACAGTACCCTATTTCCCAGATTACATACAATTCCTACAAACCGAAAAAAAAAAAAAAAAAACAGACCCAGAAGAATATGGCAAACCACACGATATCCATGCGACAAGACTCGCCTCAACCAACTGACTAGACATCTACAATACGAGCTAGACAAACACTTAAACAACAAATTCGCTGAATACACTCACAAACTTACTACCGACGACAAATCCCTATGGACAGCCACGAAAATAATCCTATCCCATCCTAATCCATCACATCCTCTCTGTCGAGATGACAACAGCTGGGCTAAAACCGACACCAAAATTTCCAAAACTTTAGCATCTCAAGTTACCCAAGTATTCCATCCCCACAAATCCATCCTACACCCTGTCCATTCTTCAAATGTAACCGAATTCCTAGACTCAGCCCTACCACTTTCTCCTCCTCCTTCATCCTTTCATCCTCATGAAGTTTCCTTAGCGGTCCACAAACTTAAAAACTGTAAGGCACCAGGACCAGATCTGATCACCCCTTAATCCTAAAATGCCTACCTAAGAAAGCTATCCTATTCCTAACCTATATATATATATATATATATATATATATATAATGCAGTCCTCAGAACGACCTACCTTCCCAACTTCTGGAAATCATCTACCATCAAAATGATCCACAAACCCAAAAAACATGTACATTATCCTTCGTCTAATCGCCCTATCTCCCTCCTTCCCATTATGGGTAAAATCCTCAAAAAGCTTCTCCTCAAACGTCTAATCCCCATTGTTGAACCCTGCCTCCCTTCCCTCCAATTACGTTTTCGAATATCCCATTCCACTATCCACCAATGCCACAGAATACTTGACTCCATCTCCTCTTCCTTTGAGCAGAAGAAGTATTGCTCTGGTGTGTTTCTTGATATCGCTCAAGCTTTCGATCGGGTGTGGCACCAGGGCTTGCTTTTTAAACTCGAAAAAATCCTTCCCTCAACCTATTACCTTGTAATAAATTCCTATCTTTCTGGCAGATCCTTCAACGTCTCGTTCGGATCATTTCTGTCCTCTTCCTTTCCTCAGCTTGTTGGTGTTCCACAAGGCGGCATCCTAAGTCCTATCTTATTCCTCGTGTACTCTGCTGACATGCCCACCCACCATTCCACAACTCTCTTTACTTTTGCTGATGATACAGCCATCCTCTCATCCAATACAGATCCTATACTTGCTTCCAAGCACCTTCAATCCCATCTCCAACTGCTTGAACCATGGTTCACAAAATGGCGGATTAAATTCAATCCTGAAAAATCCTCCCAAATAACATTCACTCTTCGTAGATCCAAATGCCCCTCCGTCAACCTTTACCAGAGAGAAATCAGTGAAAAAACACAAGTTACCTACCTAGGACTTACCCTTGACAGACGACTTACCTGGAGCCAACACATACTAAAGAAAAGACAAGAAACAAACAGACGCTTTAGACTACTAAACTCTTACTCAAAATTATCTTTACAGAACAAGAGACGGATATACACTTCTATACTTCAACCCACCTGGACGTATGGCTTGGAAGTTTGGGGGCGGGCCAAGCGATCCAATATCCTACGAATCCAATCTCTCCAATCCAAAATACTCCACAAAATAGTCAATGCTCCGTTCTATGTTTCAAACTTCACTATCCATAACAACCTAGAAATCCCTTTAATCCAAACCCTGTGCAAAACCCGATACTTTAACTTCCACTCCTGCTTGCCTGGTCATGACAATCCTCTAATCAATAACCTATTCTCATCCTCCATTCCCGGTAACCCCCACCGTCGACTTAAGTGAAAATGGCCTAGAGACCTATTGTGATCTAACTATGTAATGTACATATGAAATATGTAAATATTGTAAACAGCTACTTTAAGAGAAAATGTTCCTGTACTAAAAGTTCAAGACAATAGGTTTTGGCCAATGGGCTATTTTTCCTATCGGTCTTTCATGAAATGTATTCAAGAACAAAATAATTATAAAAAATACTTGATGTATTGCGTAATTGTCGAATAAAGATTATATATATATATATATATATATATATATATATATATATATATATATATATATATATATATATAAGCCTTTTTGAGTTTCTATTGCATCTTACAAAAATTAATTACACACCTTTCACATGTTATAATGAATAAAAATAACTGTTTTCTCTATTTATGAGGAACTGAATTTTTTAATTGAAGTTACTTTCATGACAAGTTACTTTCAGAGTACAGCTCCATGCTCATTGGTCTTTGAGTAGACTCTAAGAGAGTGAAAGAGCCCTTGCCTAGACCAGCTCCTTCCAGAGACCACTGAAAGTGGTTAAAAAACATTTTTTTTTTTTCTCAATAAAAGTAATGTAGATAAGATTAGCTTTTATTCAAGACCTTTCAGCTTCCAGGGAACCTGGATAGACGTTTAAAAATGGATTTTATTCTTTTAACTATCAGACATTCTGTTACAAGGTAGATTTAACAAATAAACGAAGAACTTTTGTTGCATAAAAATATTTATAAAGTATTTTTTTATTCTTTTTTCTGTAAACCTATGTTCTAGTTCCAAGCATGAATGAAGAAATGTTAATTTAAAATTTTAATATAATTTTTGTTGCATAACAGACTCAATAGTGGCTTCAGTCATTAATTACGTATAATTTCATCAGAAGTAAAGTGTGGTCAAAGTTAAAAATCATTAATTTTATATTTATATAAACGTCCTATAAAAAATTATGATTGATCAAAATATTAATGATAAAAAAAGAATGCTGCAATTTAGATAAAAAGTTCTGTTTTTATAAAATATTTTACATTATTTCTTTTAAAAAACAATAATCCTAGAACAATATTTAAAAAAAGAGAAATATTGATATATTTTTTTCATTTCATTTTTATATAAATAGTAAATTAAAAATAATTATTAGTGTGAAAAAGAAAAGAAAATTACATACACTAGCAGAAAATAGGATTCCATAAACATTAAAAAGAAAGGTAGAGGTAAAAGTTAGTTTTATTTATCTATAAACAAGTAATAGTAAAGAGGAAAAAGAGGACTGAAGACAGTTCAAAATAACATATGAAAAAGGTTGAGGAAGTAAAAAACATACTATGCACACAAATTATCAAGACATTATTCACTAAGTAGTTAGACAGAAGTACATAAAAGCCTACAGTAATATATATGTATGTATGTATGTATGTATGTATATATATATATATATATATATATATATATATATATATATATATAAAATGAATATTGATTAACAGAAGAATGAAAGAATAATTATTCATGGAAATGAATAATGAATGAAGAAAAATAGATGAAAGTCGTGAAGGAATTATTATTACCTTCATCAATAAAGAAGATAAAATAGGGGCAGGTGGAAGAATATTATACCAGATTGAATATTACCTTGAAAATTCAATGCGATATTTGCATTACTCTCGCCATATATGTTACAGGCATTACACCTGTAATTGCCACCGTCTTGCGGTGTAGGTTTTGAGATTTCTAGTTTCAGCAAGTATTGGTCTTTGCCTGTAGCCTTTTTGCTCATCCTTATTCTGTTTGAATCTAAAATTACTTTTTCTCCTTGGTACCATATTATTTCTGGGACTGGATTTGCTTCGAGAAGGCACTCCATTACTAATACTTCTCCTTCTTGATGTATAGTTGGTTTCTTTGGAAATCGCGGTGCTTTTGCATCCACAATTCTTAACAAAGTATAATTGAAAGTTAAAATAAATTACAACTAAATTATAAAATTAATTTTTTGGTAAGTTCTAGAATGTACCTCATATTTTTTTTTTTTTAATTTTAAAAATTAGGGAATCTATGAATGACATTTTTCATGTTTAGCTCATACTGACCATACAATTTTTCTTCCTTTGGAAATTCATTGTACTTCATTAATGTATTGGGTATAGAGAATTATTTTATAAATATATTTAAACAGATAATACAAATATTAAAAACACAACGGCGTTAATAGCCCTAATGTTGATACGCCGTTAAACACACACAAAAAAAATTAAAAACACAAAAAACAAAACAAATTGGGAGTGATTTTGTTTTGTTTAATACCATCAAAAAATAGAATAACAGAATAATTTTATATGTTATGAAAATAAACGTACAACATTTATTGATTTCTTCAACACATTTAGAGATTATATATGCTTTTGAAATAGTAAACAAATTATTAAAGGTTTTAAAAGATGAATTCTTAATAAAATATAGAAAGCCAATTAAATATAACGTTATAATCTTGAATATTCCATTTATTCTGATTTTATAAGCAATTATTACTTTATATTCCAGATAATTTACATAAATATAATTTGTACGGACTATGATGTACTGCCAATAAAGGGGATCAATATTAATAACTCTCATTAATAATGGAGTTTTTTATGTCCGATTTTTGATTGTGGTATCATGATTTGGGGCATGAAAAAGTGTAATAATGTATTTAATGGTTTAGATTTAAATGTTTTACAATATTTGTCATGGGGAAAAACATGAGAGGGTTTAAATTGCTACAGGGATAATGTCAGAAACTTTAAACCACAATATATATATATATATATATATATATATATATATATATATAAATATACACACACACACATATGATCCGGCGGTCTCCGAGAGGAATGAGTGACAGATCTTGGAACTAGCCGGAGTAGACTGGCTTGAGGATTCCAATTGTTTTGTGGAATTTCATTGAATAGAAGTCAAAGGAGGCATATGTGTTTCATTTTAGAGGCAGGACTTGTGTTTATACTAAGAAAATAAATGTTTCTACTAATGTTTACATAACTATGCAACATTAAAAATGGTGCATATAGTTATATCCTTAAACAATAAGGTTTTTCAAATACATATGCGACCGTTTTTAACTGAATTCACAAATCAGACTGAAAGCATTTTCTCTAATCAGACTGTAACCCGGGCCCGACATCACCGGAATAGGGAGAGTATACTATATATATATATATATATATATATATATATATATATATATATATATATATATATATATAGGGGAAGGTGTTGTACCTTTGACCTCTTTGCAAAATTGAATTTTTTTTAGCTTGAATATTAACGCTAAATTCATTTTTTTTTTATTTCATTGTAATTAGTATTCTATTGCTTATCATAATTAATTTTTTCAAGGTTCTAGCTTTACATTTAATATTTTTTATTAATTTTTTAAAAAATAATCGTACAGTGGTCAAAGGTACGACATGTAGTTGTACCTTTGACCACGGGGTGTTGTACCTCTTACCACGTAAAAACAATACAGCAGTCCAGAAAAAAAATTGTATTCAGTAATATTGTAATTAATTGTAAGTTTAATAAATACAGGACAAGGATGTAAGCATAATAAAAAAAACTATTCTTGATATTATGTTATGCTTAATATGCTGAAAAATCCAGTCCAACCGATAAACGTTTTAACTGTCAAGCAGATCCACTAGCAAGAGTAGGGTATGGGAGTTTGGCCACAATGTCTTCAACATCAATATCATACAAATTTTCATCTTTCCCGTAAAATTGTTACTTAAAGTTTGTTTTTTCAAATATTGGATCTTATACATTGGACATTTAATACCACAGATCTCTGCGACTAAATATGTAATAGTAATATTAATTATTTTTTTTACAATTTGTAGCAGAAGAACATAAAAGTTGAATTATAAAAAAAATACTCAGGTTTGTTGTACCTTTGACCTGGTCAAAGGAACAACAACTAGTCGTGGTCAGAGGTACAACACCCTGGTAGCGAAAATTAAAAAGTATGCTAAAAATTTTACGGTTAAGATCAAATCAATTTCAGAGGCTACGCCATATTTCTTATTGTAATAGCTACTTCGTCAAATGATTTCCATCTAAAAAGACATAATAAAAAAAATATTATGAGGCAAAACGTCATCAATAAATAAATTACATTTTTATGATAGAAATGGATAAGTATTTTTTACAAGAATCCTATTTGACTTGAATAACCCAAAGTAGGTTACACAAGCCCTCTAGTGAAGGAGCTAAACACTAATTACACCAAAATTTATAAAATGTTGCTACATGCCGCCACAGCCTCGGTGGTCAAAGGTACAATATGGTCAGAGGTACAACACCTTCCCCTCTATTATTTATTTATTTATATATATATATATATATATATATATATATATATATATATATACACACACACATATATTTATGATGTATGAATATATTTCTGTAAGACGTTTTTGTGAGTGGTGAAATTTATTTATAAGTCCGTTAATGTAGGTTGAAATCGATACTACCATTTTTTTCTGAATAAGCTTGGTACTATAACGGAATTCTCCTTTAAAAAAATAAAACTATAGAACGAATGTAGGTTGTCTATTGAATAAATTTGTGTGTGTAAAGTGGAATTCTACAGAGATAAATTCTAGAACTATTAATTATAAAATAACTAGATATTGAAATATGTAATGATTTTTTTAAAAATAATTCTTTTGAGGCTGATCCAAAACTATATCTTACTTCAGCTTTTCAGCACTTTCAAAGTTTAAATTAACTGTTGCTGAAGCTTCTCCTAATTTATTAAAGGCCATTACTTTATAAACTCCAACATCATCCATGTCTGGTGACTTAATCAATAACTTAGCTAAATAATATAATTTCTGGTCAAGTTCAAGATATATTTGAGTATGTAATGTTTCCTTGATGATTTTGTTCCCATGATACCTGAAAAAAACATTAACTATTAAATGGATGATGACAAATGGTTGAACGTTTTGTTAATGTAATTTAAAAATAATTTTTTTATATATACTGTATTGCACATAAGTAAACATTCTGGATATGTATTATTACATAGTGATGAGTAATAAATGTAACGCAAATATGGACAAGACATTTATTCGTGGGATAAAAAAAAGTTCATGAATGTGTTAACCCATTTCAGCCTTCAACAAAATATATTTTTTAAATAAATACTGCAATGGATTTGGGTTCTGCTATGAGAAAAATTTAGCTACATTTAACAGGTGTGAGGCTAACAGCAAAGCGAGTGGATGCAAAAATAAAATAATACAGAGTTCAAAATGTTTAATTAAATTATCAGGCTATTAATCTAATATGTCCCATCGTTAAGAAACAAAAAAAAAACAAAAATATTCAATTGACACTGATAAACAAAACCAAAGTAATTTTTTTAATTGAAGGAAAACATATAAAGACAAGGAAAATAAGTTTTTATATCAAGAAATACAGTATATTAAAAAGACATTTTAATACGTACAAGTTAATTATGAAATTTAAATGATGTTATTTATTTTAATGCCACTTTATTATTAAAACTAACCCCTGACGCCCATCCTTTGGTATTAGTTTTGAAAGAAATGTATTAATTATTCCACTTATAGAAATATGTTTAGCTTTTATTAGCAAATTGTTCAACACTGATAATTGGTTTATTGCCAAACAATCTAGTTATATTGACTACTATTCATGAATATTTGTATATTTAGAAATACATACTTACGCCTTTATACAAACAAACTCATATGTATTTATTTTCAGTAGATTCATACTCTCTCTCACTCTCTCTCTCTCTCTCTCTCTCTCTCTCTCTCTCTCTCTCTCTCTCTCTATATATATATATATATATATATATATATATATATATATATATATATATATATTTTAGGGTGGCCCTTAGCTATAGGAACTTTTTTGAAAGTCAAAATGTTGCTGCTGCCACCCACACAATTCTGTTCCAATCAAAGGGTTTGAAATTGAAACATAGTATACGCAGCGATTAATTCCGTTAAAAAAGTTGATGCATGAATAGAAAGCCATGATATGGTGCTTAAATTGGGTCTGATGATTGAAACCATGGTCGAACGTACATTCGTGCAAAAAAATACATGTTCTACTTAAAGAATTTTTCTCGCTTTGAGATAACTGAAATTGATTTTGAAAACGGTACATTTTGTAAGCATAAATTGCCTTTGCCATCCACCTAGCATGACTTACAGACCCTGGTACTCGAAACGATACTCCTTTCTTCCTGTGCAAACGAGTGCATTTTCAGGAAGCAGGAACAGACTTGATTGTTTATCTTTTTATCCAACATTAACAAGAAAAGTACTAATTTAATTTCCATTACTAATGCTTACCTGCTCAAAAGTTATTAAAAAATAAACTAACTTAAAAAAAAAAAAAATTATCTGAAAAAATTACTTTCGGACGAAAATGTCAATATTTCAAGGTCATTGCATGTTGACTCGGAGTAGTTCGATTTAGCTAAAATTTTGCACAGATCATTATTTTGTTGATTGGAACAAGATAGGGGGGTGGGAGATAAACTTTTAGAAAGTTGAAAAATAAGGGCCACCCTAATATATATGTGTGTGTGTATATATATATATATATATAATTTTAATAAATTAATTTTAAGTAATAACTTACCAGGTAATACCAGGTTTTGGGTCTCCAACTAAGCGGCATTCTATTGTTATGTCTCCTGCCTCTTCAGTCTGTCGGATTACTGGCTTCTCTGTGAAGGTTGGCTTGATACCATTTTCTGGGACAGGCGCTTCATCACCTAGTTCACAAACATTCTTCTACCTATTCTACATCTATATTACACATAGTATATTCAAATGTTAAAATAACCTTGAATTTGTCTGAAACTGCCATCTTAATCCTTTTATGATCAATTCTTCATATAACTATTCTTATTTTACAGGCTTAAAAATTAAAGTATACCAGTATATATAATAATTAAAATAGTGAGTGCACATTTTAATCATAATTAATTGTATCATTTTGTGTATTCTAAGCAGTACATAAACTAGAAGCACTTTTTGTTATTTTGACTTTTCATATGAATTAGTAAACAGTTGCACATATATATTACTTTTTTTCAGCCTAATAAATATAATCAAACTACTTTGTATATTAATAAAAAATAGAGAATGACTAATATCGAAAAATATTAAGGACATTATTCATTTTATTCTGAATTAATTATGTTTACTAGTAGAAGCAAGGTCCTAATTCTCCTTTAGATAAATAAAGTAGTAGCTAAAATTTTGAGTTCGCTCTTAAACAGAGGGTAAAAAAAAAAGAAGAAAAATCTAACGAAATTTTTTGTTTCTTGAAAGCCTTCATTTTTTTAATCTGTATTTTGAAGATAAGCACATAATATATGTATTGTATTAAAAAGCCAACTTATATTTAGCAGAAGAAGACTTCCAAAACATCAACTGGCGTCATATCTGATAGTCTACGCCCTCTAGCAATATTGTTATTATTATTATTATACATATAATATAACACTAAACCTCTTTTATGATTAGCAAACTAATACTTTAGAATCATATTGAATTAATTTCAAGTAATTGGGGAGGCATACGTATAAACCATCAAAATTTTCTGGCACATTGAAAGTACATCTGCAAGGGCAGTGCCTATCCTCAAAAAATTATCAGATTTGGGTAAAAATGAAAATATATGAATATAAATTTATATAGACCCAGCTAAGACTAGAGGAATGGCCTGACTTACAAGAATCTGATTTAATACTTTAATATTTTTAAAATAGGCCTCACAACTGTTAAGCATTAAAATAATTCCTAATGCACTCATTTATTTAATACGTATTTTCATAGTTTGTGTGGTGCTCTCCTTTGCTTAAGAATATTTAATATATATATATATATATATTACCCTGAATTTAATACCTATGTAATATCAACTAGAAAATTTGAAAAAGTGTAAGATGTTTGCTCATATGTACAGAAATAGAAAGTTTTCTTTTAAAATATAGTATTTGAACAAAATTAACAAATGCTTTCTTAAATCATTTATTGCAAGAACTGTTTACTAATAAATATGCTATGTTAAAATTTACAAGCATCATATATAGTTCTAGCTGATATGTTAAAATAAGCAAAAATCAAAATATTTATTGATTTTTAGCAAATCAATTTAATATAAATATCAAACTATCATGCAATTAATCTTTTTGTTGCTATATTTCAATGTTATTGTACAACAAAAAATGTATATATCTATGTACTTAGTATATATAAATGAGCCATAATTCATTATTAACCTCTCCTGTTATGAACAAGCTAGCAATTATAAATATCTCATTACAATAGCTCAAAATTAAATTTTTTGGAATAAAAAAAAAAAAAATAATAAAAAAAAAAAATAATGAAATTCTTATTACTGAAGCTTTGGGTTTTAGACATTTTCAGTGCTACAACAGTGGCTCTATTTTGAGCCATCATTTTATCTATATTATTTATTGTAACTGACATGTGAATAACCAACTTTTTAGGAATGCTCCTTATACAATATGGCTAGATATGGGTTGAGGGGATATGAAGTGATGGTCTATATTTGGAAAGTTGATGTAATAGATGAGCGAATTATTAGGGTTTTAATATAAAGGTAAGATAGGAACAGATCCTTTTTGCAAGCTAGTATACATTGTTTAATTGTGAACTTACATTAACTTTTTAACTATTCTCATTGTACTGACAAGTGTAAGAATATAATAAGCTCCTTTGTTAAATTAAAATAAGCAGTTGGCTTAGACGTAATAAATTCATACAGATATCCAGCTAATTGAATTATTTAAAGTTTATGAAATTTGCAATTGAAACTAAGAAAATTCAGTGTTTTGATTATATATATATATATATACAGTATAATATTGTATTACATATGTAAACAATATATGTAAATATGTAATATCATGAAGCCAATGAAAATATGAAGAAAATGTGAAAATGTTGACCATTGGAATTAACAAGAAGAATGAATATAACAAGAAATAACTTAAATCTGCCCACTATGAAAATAATTATTTAATATATATATATATATATATATATATATATATATATATATATATATATATATATATAAAGGGGGATGTTGTACCTCTGACCACGTAAAAACAATACAGCAGTCCAGAAAAAAAATTGTATTCAGTAATATTGTAATTAATTGTAAGTTTAATAAATACAGGACAACGATGTAAGCATAATAAAAAAAACTATTATTGATATTATGTTATGCTTAATATACTGAAAAATCCAGCCCAACCGATAAACGTTTTAACTGTCAAGCAGATCCACTAGCAATAGTAGGGTATGGAAGTTCAGCCACAATGTCTTCAACATTAATATCATACAAATTTTCATCTTCTCTCGTAAACTTGTAACTTAAAGTTTGTTTTTTCAAATATTGGATCTTAAACATTGGACATTTAATACCACAGATCTCTGCGACTAAATATGTAATAGTAATATTAATTATTTTTTTTAAATTTGTAGCAGAAGAACATAAAAGTTGAATTATAAAAAAAATACTCAGGTGTGTTGTACCTTTGACCTGGTCAAACGAACAACAACCACTCGTGGTCAGAGGTACAACACCCTGGTAGTGAAAATTAAAAAGTATGCTAAAAGTTTTAGGGTTAAGATAAATCAATTTCAGAGGCTACACCATGTTTCTTATTGTAATAGCTACTCTGTCAAATGATTTCCATCAAAAAGACATAATACAAAAAATATTATGAGGCAAAACGTCATCAATAAATAACTTACATTTTTATGATAGAAATGGATAAGTATTTTTTGCAAGAATCCTCTTTGACTTGAATAATCCAAAGTAAGTTACACAACCCCTCTAGGGAAGGAGCTAAACACTAATTACACCAACATTTATAAAATGTTCCTATATGCCGCCACAGCCTCGGTGGTCAAAGGTACAATATGGTCAGAGGTACAACACCTTCCCCTATAATGTATATATATATATATATATATATATATATATATATATATATATATATATATATATATAATTTGGTGAATTAAGGTGAAAACTTTTAGAAAATCAGGAAAATGATTCTGCTGCTTATCAGTTGGCACCGAATTCTTTTAAAATGAGGATACCTTTTTAGATGGTAGAGTGAAAAAAGTCAATTTTGTATGTATGTATGTATGTGTGTGTATATGTATATATATATATAAATAAAGTTTCCATTTCTTGGAGTCACTGGAATGGTGGATAATTTATGTGAAAACGGTTGGTTCAACGTAATAATCAATTATTTCCTAAGTGGAATGAGGGCATAAGCTGAATTGATAATTATTAGGAAAGCATTGCATTTTTAAAATAAAAAAAATATTATGAATGCAGAAGCTTTAGGTTATTTATTGCACGTGAAGATGTGAAAACATTTTCAAGAAATAAATATACCGCTAATAGGTTTACTTATTAATTATCAGGCACATAACTTTAATTTTATATGCACCAGAATGTTACATAAAGCATTAGTCAAACAATATAACATCATTATTAAAAACTAAAAATAATAATGAGATTAACTTACTGTCAAAATTAAGACTTATTGTTGCATTACTTTCTCCAAGTTCATTCTTCGCCATAACTTTGTACTTCCCTGCATCTTCTACTGTGACGTTTTCTATTTCTAATGTTGCAAAATATGAATGACCATCATTTTCTACTCGTAGCTGTAATGAAGAAGTATTATATAAATAACAAATACTTAATAAGGGTCGAATTTACTAATATCTCTGTAGAAAATTAATAAAACCAGATTTTATTGGGTATTTCTGGCATGCAATAAATCTATATTAAATCTGAACTGGAAAATTTTGCCAAGAAAATGATTAGTTTAAAAAAGTCTTGATAATCACATAATAGCAAAATAAATACGACAAGTAATAAAATCTGCTGAAACCAATACTTATCATGAAGGATGTGAAAAACTTGAATGAATTAAAACTACTTATTTTGGGATGAGATATGAAGGCTCACTAAATAATCTAATGAGAAAATTCATATGAATTTAGATTAATATATTTAGTGACTTTTGCCCAGTTCCACACATAACTAATTTTTATTAAGAAGAAAATTTACAATCTGAGAAAATCTATAAATCTGTTCCAAATACCAAATAAAAATTGGAGATTGAGATAGTTAACTGTTGTGATGATACAAAGTCAAGGGATGGGTGGGATTCGGCTAGGGAAAAAAAAGTCAGATCTTCAGGCAGAAATATATTGGACGTTTCAGCTACACATTGGCAGCCTTCTTCAGCTAAAAATAAATATACAAAAATTACAAGCAAGAATAATCAGATGCAGTAATGTGCGTTTTTTATAAACATCATGAAAATATATTTTGAACCAATCTTATTTTTAAAAATTGAACATTAGGAATGTAGTTAGTTCGACGGTGGAGCAAATGGGGAAAATGTTGTTTGTCTGATTTGTAATTAATGTTATTCTGGTATCAATTTCACATATAGAATTATAGTTTTTTCTTACTATATACAATTTTAATGATGTTACTTGTTTGCTCATGTGGCCAGTTGTTTCTGTTTACTGCTGGCTTATGTCTTTCTGCATTTTGTGTACATTTACATCTTTGTTAATAGTTTTACTTTTTCTTACTGACAACCAAATTTTGTATAATAACTACCTAATGGGGTCTCCCGTGGTCTAATGGCTAGCGCCTTGGATTCATAAGCGGGAGATGGTGGGTTCGATTCCCAACCTCCGGCAGGAATTTTCTCATCCCACGGCTCGCTGGGAAAATTCCTCGCTGCACCCTGGATGTCGGCGCTAATGACCTAGATGTAGATGCGCCGTAAAAAAAAAAAAAAAAAAAAAAAAAAGAAAAAAAAAAAAAAAAAAAAAAAAAAAAAAAGAACTACCTAATGAACCGTATTTTGTATAATAACTACCTAATGAACATTAGGTATATAGGTAGTTATTTTTTTATTTAAAAAAAAAATAAAAATAAAAAAATAACTACCTATATACCTAATGTTCATTTTTCAAAAATAAGATTGGTTCAAAATTTATTTTCATGGTGTTTTTAAAAAACGCTCATTACTGGCTGATTATTCTTAGTTGTAATTTTTGTATGTTTATTTTAAGCTGAAGAAGGCTGCCAAAGTGCAGCTGAAACATCCAATATATTTCTGCCTGAAGATCAGGGCCGCCACATGGGGGGGGGGACTGCCGGGTACAGTTGTCCCGAACCTGGGCCGGGCCTTGCTAATTGGAAAAAAATGTATAGGTTATGACCTTGTAAAAAGAATGGGGTTTAGAAATATAGACGGGCGTAGCCAATATATAGTGGAATGGGATCTATATTTTTTTTTAATGTACATAAACGATAAAACAAGTGCTGTCCCAGAATAGTATATTTCATTAGGAGTCATAATAAAACTACAAATACCAAAAGTGACCTTTGCCACACCAATTGTCGGCTTTTATTCTCATTTCGCTCAAAACTCATGATGAAAATAATTTTAAAATGTCCAAAGTCCTTTTGCAAATCACTAGAATTTTCAGTCTGGCTCTGAGAAGTGGGGGCCCGTAATCTGGTACTGTGCCCGGCTCTGAGATGTGGCGGTCCCGCTGAAGATCTGACGTTTTTTTTCCCTTGCCGAGTCCCAACTGTTCCTTGACTTTAAATAAAAATTGTTGTATAATATTATTAAGTCTATTTACAATTTACACCAATTTTACAATATAGGAAAATAAATTAAAGACAGAAAACGTATGCAGAAGTTAGAGAGAGTAAAGTTCATATTTGGGACCAAATAGATCCTCTAGGGAGTAAGCACAATTATTAATGGTGATAAACAGAATGAAGAGCTGTTAGATACTGTGGAGTTGGTGATGATTTTGGTGGAGGTGGAGCAGGCTTTGCCGGATGGATTGACACCCCCCCCTGAGGGAAACAAATATAAAAGATTCCAAGCACTAAATATGCATGACTTAGCAACTACTAAAAGTTTCTTAGATGCTTTTAAACATTCAGTACCAGATGATGCTCTAAAGTAGTATAATGAACTCTGAAGGAAGATGGGTACAATATCATCTTTCTAATGGAAAATGTAAGGCTGGAGTGTTATCATTAAACTAAAAATATACTGAAAATAAACTCTCTCTAGAATTATCTAGAGAAAGTATATTTCTGATAGCGGATATTGAGCAGTTTTTCAACAGTAATGGGTGGATGTTGCTCTTGGATACCCCTAAGCTTCTGGTCCCCCAAATCCCTGAAAGTGCGTTTCAATAGCTCTTCAGCTGAATGGACTACATACAGTGAAATCAAACAGATTTTAGATGTCAAAGAAGACAAAAAAATTTTATTTTATTTTACACCATTTTGGTGATTCAACTTTTTCAATTTTGTTGTATCATACATAGTAAGGTCCATAAGTTTCCGGCCTGTCCTGCTTCCCCTCCTTCAAACGTGCCGGGACCTGCACGCCTATGCCTTCTCACTCCATACCCATCGCCCGCACTTGCTCAGTCTTGTCAGTCCAGCCTTGAAGGAAACTCCCCATTTTTACAATGTTCAAACTCGAGTACCGTGCAGTAATTAAATTCTTTTGTAAAGAGGGTCTTACTCCTGCACAAATTAAAGAGCGCTTGGATTGTGTATATGGGCAGTCCTCCCCCTCGTATTCCACAGTGAAAGAATGGGCAAAATTATTTAAGTTAGGAAGAGAAGTCTAGAAGATGACCCAAGTCCCGGTCGCCCATAGGAAGCTGTCACTTCTGAAACAATCCAACTTGTGGCATCTGAATTGCTGTCTGACCGGCGACTAAAAACCACGGAAATAGCAGCGAGGTTAGGGCTTTCAAAAACGTGTTTTGAGGATCATCAAAGAACATTTGCATATGAACAAGGTTAGTGCAAGATCGGTTCCAAAAATTCTTTCAGCTGCTCAAAAACAGGAACGAGTTCACTGCTGCAATGAATTTTTACGTGAGTATAATGCCGACCCAAGGAATTTTTTGGACTCAATTGTAACTGGGGATGAGACAATGGTTCTATATTATGACCCACTCAGCAAAAGCGAGTCCATGGAATGGAGAAGACCAGGAGAAGCGCCTCCTTTAAAGGCAAAAGTCATGCAGTCAACAAAAAAGGTAATGGCCACAATTTTTTGGGACTGTAAAGGAATACTACTGATAGATTTTAAAGAAAGGAGTACCACAATGAAAGGTGAGTATTATGCAGCCCTACTTCACGGGTTACGAGACACCATTAAAGAGAAGAGACGAGGGAAGTTAAGCTGAGGTGTCCGCCTCCTTCACGACAATGCCTCTGTCCACACAGCATTGATTTCCAAGGCCGCTGTGAAGGACTGTGGATTCCAAGAAATCTCTCATCCACCCTACAGCCCAGACTTGGCCCCTAGCGATTTCTACCTTTTCTCAAAGTTAAAATCTGACCATCGTGGAAGGCGATTTAACACCGACGAGAGCTCCAAGCAGCAGGGAAGAACATTTTTTTAACAAAGAAGAAAATGATTTTTTTCATGGTATAGAAATGTTGCCAAAGCGTTGTATTAAGTGTGTTGAACTTAGAGGAGAATATATTGAAAAACAGTAAAACCAGTTTTTGTCTTTCACCTTTCCTTCTATCCCAGGCCGGAAACTTTTGGACCTTACCTCGTATCATTAGATCAGTTGTCAGTAAATAATGTTTTCCTTTATATATTTATTTCTGATCTTTGTTCTTTGTCAGGTCAATGATGCCAAATAAATATCACTAAGTGGCTTTGATTATCGTTTGATTTTAAATATTATTGTATAAATGTGTCTATGAGGTGTTTCATCAGTACTTCAATAAACTGGCTGCGGTCAGAATTCTGTCAGAATGTACGGTAACTTGAGATTTTTCTTGTGTGTACAGTCTGTCAGAATATGTTTTGTTGATAATTCTGTATTAGAGTAGGTGCAAGTCGGTCATTCCTGTCCTGAAATAATGTGCGAGTGTTGCCAATCCTGAGACAGCATAATATAACTTCTTCACATCTAGTTGGTCTGTTACTGGATGACCATTTGCGTACAGGGTGCTCGAGAAATCAAGCACCATGCTGGTTGAGTTATACCAGGATTCTTGCCATTTATCTGTTACATATTTCTTAGATACGGCCTGAAGATCCTCGTATGTATCAGTCATTGAGTAGCTAATTTAGCAGTAGATGTCTGCGCATGCACATGTTTACAAATATGCTGTTTACACCAACATTAACCCCAATAACAGTGAACTTTAGTGCTTAATAACTTCTTTCCTAGTTGAGAGCAACTTTTTTTTTTTAATGGATTCATGTTTAGTGCATCAAAATACGTTATAGTGCTAAATTTGGAAAAAATCGGAGCTGAGGGCCAAGAAGAGAGCCAGGAGAGGATTTGAAAAATAAAATTCTTCTAGCAAGTAATGAATATTTAGCACAGAAAATAATGGAAATATTCAATTGAATTATTTATTGAGAAGAAATCCCAGAATAATGAAAATTAAAAAAAAAGAAAGTCTATTAAATATAAAACAAGACAGGGACCAAATGTATAATTAACAGCCAATTTCACTGGCAAACCTGGAGAGCTGCTGCAATTGATCAAGCCAAATGGAGGAAACATTTGGAGACGAATCAGAATCGGCGATTGACCATAGCCCTATTTATGTAAATATGCTAGAACTGAAGGAGCAAGGAAATTAAAATGAGGATATCTGTTCGGTAAAGTGGAAGCAACAGAGAACTATTTCAGTTCTTAACTAAACTTTATTGACTCTAAAATAAAATAATACAAAGGAAACTTAATCCAACAATAACCTGGGAGAATACACAACTATGGCATCGGAACTCACATTCCTTGTTTACAAGTGTTGCCAATATAATTATATACAAATTTTATTGCAATTCAACACCCTCCCTTAATAAAGTTTTTAACATATTACAAAAAAATGACAAATAAAAAACAAAGAAATGTGACGAAGAGTCAGGATAAACATAACACAATAATTATGACTTTAATAAATCTATACCATGAGAATGCATGCTGAGATGGTTCTTAAAGACTTATGCTTCCTTGTATGCTCGTGGAAGTTGTTTCTGTCTTCTGTCTTGAATCCACTCGTATAACATTTGTAAAGGCTTATATAAAAAACAATTGTGGAGGCCCTATAGCATGACTCCTTACATGCTTCCTCAAGTGGCATTTTCTAGTGGTTATATAAGCATTCGAGCAGGTCCTCACCAATGTGTGAATGAAAAAATATTCCTATTATGAATTTCAAGTTCTTTATCAGTGCTTAGTTTAACACTAGAAAACTTGCACTTCAACAAAGCCTACGCCTTTCAGTATTTTTAAGGAAAAATACTTCCTTACTGGCAGACCTTTAGCCACAAATACGACAAAAAAAACAAAAGTTTCTGAGGGCAAGCTCAATGGAAAAGAGTTTTGTGCCTTCTAATGTCTGCTTTCATGTATTACCTGAAGAAGCATTCATCACAATGTAATATTGATGAAGATTCTCCTGTATGTATTCCAATGTGTACTTTAAGCTCAGACAATGATTCTGGTTGTGATTTACTGAGAAAGCTCAAATTTGTTGCCTTCCGAGGTTATTCTACAGCTGTTTCTTCTATGGCATTTTCTACAGAACTGCTGGCAATAGCAAGTTTACTGTATTCTTCTTCTGTCATTTCATATTCTCCTTTTTCTGGTTGGTGTAGTAATACCGTGTTCTTCACTTACTACATCAGTTTCCACTGTTTCACTTCCATTACCATTTTCTAAGTATCTTTCAAGCAGAGGATTTTTAGATTGTCCATCCATGTAAAGAGAAGGACCATCTTTAAAAGAATCTTCTTTCTGAATATCGATCTGTATTTCAGATTCATTATCACACACAAGTAATCTATGAGGATTATCACTGGTATCGTTTCTATCTTATCTTCTCATGAAGGATCACTACTACTCGTATCGTTAGTTAATATATCAGTCTTTTCATTTTCCAAAACATCCTCTTCATAATTTGAGGACTTAATAACTTCATCATTCTGAGCAACACCAGAACTGAAAACAGTTCTTCAGATAGTGCAGAACCTAAAGTTTCAATTAAAATCTCTTCAATGATTTCATATTCTTTACAATCTTCAGTAACTTCTTTTTCCTCTGTGGTGACTTCTACAGATCCTGAGCTAACTTCATTTAAAAACCTCACAGACTAAATATCCTCAAGACATTTTATATCTTCAGAAGAGAAGAATCGATCTTTAAATTCCATATCATAGTGATATTGAACATCAACATTTGATAAAACCTTTTTAACATGTACAACATTATGATGAGCAAATTTAAGATGACACTTTTTTACACAGAGAAATTGCAGCTTCCTCAAATAAACATTAAAATTTACTTCAAATATCTTATTTTTCAATTTTTCTTTATGTGTCCATGTCCAGACGTCGAGAAAAAATGACAGATTATTTTTGATGAAATATGGTATGGTTGATTTTATGGCAAATCGTGCATTTATTTGATTGTTTATAGAAGAATAATGCAATAATATTATCATCAGGTTCTTTAGGCTTTTGCCTTGTTTCTTCTACTATTAGCCTCAAAGTCAATTCATTTATCATCTGTCGAGATAGGTAAAGAGATTCCTAAGATGATATAAAGTATGAGAATTTGAAGGCAAGGACAACAAAATTTTTGTGATCGATTGGCTATCAGAAATGTTTTCTTCTAACTGTTTTAATTTACAAACAAGATCCAAAATAGAAGATATGTGATTTGCCATACCCTCATTTTCACATTGAAATTAAAAAACATTTCCAGAAGCAAATGCACACTTGTTTCAGAATTTTTTGTTCATAAATAGTCAATAACTTATTCCACATTTTTCAGAAGATGAATTGCAAGTTAAAATATGAATTATGTGTTCCTCTTCCATTCGACTCACAATTAGTTCTTTTGCTGTAAAGTCTTTTCTAATTCATTCATCTAAAGCTTTACCTTCTGTGGGTTTCGGTTTGGCTTCGAACACGATCACTAGTAAACCTTTTGCTTCTGCAATTATCATAGTCATAAATTTCCATATGTTCCAGTTCTCGCTGCCATTCAACTTCAAAATTTGCTGTTCAATGGTGCGAACTAATTATAAAAAACTAAAATTCCTAAGAAACAGTCACAACATTCCCTAAACACTAAACAACAGCTTTCTTTCTTTTGATTAAACTTTCACTGCTCTGGGCCCATAACCAGTTGGGTAATGTGAAAGCAATAGAAAACTATTTGAGTTCTTAATAAACACACTTTATTAATTCACAAATAAAGTAATACAAAAGAAACTTAATGTAACAACAAACCGGGAGAGTAAACAAGAACAGTGGCGTCGGAGCTTACATTCCTTGTTTACAAGTGTCGGCACAGACAGTGTTGCCATTATAATTACATACAAATTTTATTGCAATCCAACAATATCATTGGTCTGGAAAAAGTACTGGTCCCTGAAGTTCATTAGGGAAGATAATTAGGTAGAGATGCACTTGAAGAAACATGAATCTGAAGCATGTGTGCGTCTACTGATTTCATAGAGCTAACAAGCCAGGGCCCCAACAAAACACTATGAATATAGAATCACAGTCTGGCAAAATTCTTCAAAGAGAGGCCTGAATAAGAAAGGGCAACATTTAATTAGGAAATGATCTGGATTTATTGACTCATTTCTTCAAATCAAAAATACCAAATGGGAATGGGCTGAACACCTTACGACATAATTAGTAACAAAAAGTCCAATGCTGACAGTGAATGGACATAATACGAATTGAAAAGAGGACAACGTAAGAAAATACAAACATGAGTGATTTCTCCAAGGATAAATTGGTCAAACATATTTTTGTTAAGCCCGTGAGAGAAATATATCTATATACACAAGTATATATATTACGGGTGTATATAGGAAATAATTTCGGGGGAGGAGCTGGGCGCATTTAGGGGGTATGGAATACTAACAATCTACAACTTTGAATAGTTAGCTAACTAAAATGCTATTACACCCCAAAACACTATTTTTACTGAGATAAGTGATCTTATTTAATTTATTTTTAAGGTTTTAGGTGTGTGTATAAATAAACACGCACACACTTATATACATATACATACACATGGATACATTCACTGTTATTTCTTCTGTTTTTATAATAAAGGCTATTTAATTTCATGAGATTTGAATTAATGTTGTTACTCGATCATCTCATTTGTTATGAAATATATATCTCCAATCTTAGTCAGTTTGCCCTTTAGAAGATGAAAACAAATTGTATTTCTTATAAGCAATAAACATTTCATGCATTAATATAAAGATAAATAACTTAAGGGACTGGTTTATTTCATTCAATTATAGGTGGAGAAATACTGGAATGAAGTATCACGAAAGAAATATAAACACGTGAAAATAAGTTGACTACAGACCTTATGCCTTGCGTCGTCTGTCACTGGAACCCCACCGTGTGACCAAACGACGGTAGGCCTTGGGTCTGCTTGAATTCGACATTCAAACAGGAGTCGTTTACCATCTTCTTCTTGTCGTATTGTAGGTTTTTTCGAAAAGGTGGGTGCGATTCCGTCAATTTGCCTGAAAACAGAAATTGTTTTAATCTAAATCTGAAAATGTTATACAGGCAGAAAATAACAATTTCTATATGAATCAATCATTACATTTTCTTGTGTACTTTATTGTTTCCATTACACATTATTTAGATAAAATATAAAAATTGTTATTGTAATAAATATATAACAAGAAATAATGACTTCAATAAAGAGTCAATCCATTCGAAATCACGCAGACCATGTTACTCGACATTATTGTTTTTTCCGAATTTTTTTTTACCAGTTATTCCCCTATACTAGGTGAGTTCAAACCTGCAGTGAAAACTTTTTTCTGGGTCATAGTTTTAGTGCGGTTCCTCCCTCCCTTCATAGGGAGGATCACCGCTTATAAGGTTGATCTCATGAAACAATCCGGAAGTGCCGACTAGAACATTTTGCGTTTCAGAACCCCAAGAGACCGAAAATGACGGTGGTTCAAAGTTGTGTGTGTATATATATATATATATATATATATATATATATATATCTGTTCGCGGCATAGCTCAGCGAATAATGGACCGATTTTGATGAAATTAGGTACAAAAATCTTTCGTCTAATTCGAAAGGTCAAGTTCGTTAACCAGCAGAATCCGCCCACCGGAACATGGTTTTTGGAGCGAATTTCGCGCGAAAAAAATCGTTCCGCTCACTTCATATGCATTCAAGTACTCATTTTATAGGCGTCTTGGCCTAGGAAAACGAATGACACCATTTTTAAGGCGACAACTTTAACTGTTTTCGAGAAAATTGGAAAAATAGTTGCTGAATAACGTTTTTGTTTTGGTACTTACAATCATGGGATTCAGTTGAAACATTTTTTGCATGTTTGAATTTCATCAAAACTAACATGTTAATCTTTTGGTTATGTTTGGAGTTAAGGAAGGGTTAGAATAAAATATTTTATGAACAGACATGGAAAGTTATGGGAACTTTGTAGACTTTCATTAATATCTCGAACACGGTTGGGAAATTTTGATAAGTGGATAGAAACTATTTGAAAGCTTTCTAAATTCTCCACAAAAAAGACTCTGAAACAATTTTTGATTAGGTGATGTCAATCGAAGAAATAAGTGCTTAAAACTTCAAATACGTCTGTTTAGTTCTAATGAACGGGTTTTTGTCGTTCTTTTAGCGCGGTTCCTCCCTCCCCCATAGGAAGGAACCCCGCTTATAAGGTTGATCTCATGAAACAATCCGGAAGTGTCGACTAGAAAATTTCGCGTTTCAGAACCCCTAGAGACCGAAAATGACGGTGGTTAAAATTTGTGTATATATATGTGTGTATATATATACAGGGTGTCCCGTAAATGTCTAGTCATATTGAGAGGGGTGATAGAGGACCCTTAGGGGAACAAAAAATGTTCTATGACGATTTCCCGAATTCTCGCCCATAAGGGAGAAAACGTCGTTTTATTGTTTTATCGAGACAAACGTGGTTTTTAGAACATAATCGTTGTAGCTCCGTCCCAGGTGGTACTACTAGAAAGGGAGTGAAACCAATCGAAAGCTGAGTAAATTTACTATAAGACTAGTTCGGAGTAAACGTAAAAATGAATGAATGTAAGTATGTATATCTTACCAAAAGAAGGCAATTCTAAATTTCCTGACATTTTATTGATATTTCATTCCAGCGTTACTCCTCAATGGGCAGGATCTGAGATTTCCGGGTTTCAGAAAAACTTCCTCATTTAACCAGCTTTCCATTCATGTATCACAACCCTGTGTTATTGAAGTATTTGAACGGTTTAAGTACAAAAGTTTAAAAAAAAACATGGATCTGTGAAAAGAAAATTATATTTTTTTCTTCAGTTTATTCAAAAAGCTGAAGGGAAATATTTATTTTTATAAATGTTTACATAAATATTAAGTAAATGTTTACTTAAAACAATAAAAAAAAATTACTTCCACGAATATAAAAAAAATTCCTAAAACAGTAAATAAATAAAATACACATTTATTTTGAATTTGTTAATTCAGGTAACTAATACTGGGTCCAGGAGGCGGCCATTAAGGAACCCCAACCATACATTAACCTCAAAAATTATTATTTTTACCTAGATCACGCATTTGAACACATTTTTACAGGTACTTATATTTAGAAAACAAATGCTTTACCTTAAATTAATACTGATGGCTACGCTTGTGAAACTCACTGGGATTCTGAGCCCATGCGTTTTTGTTGTGGTAATTAAAAATTTTATCCCTCATAAATAATATGTACATAGTCCTGTAAAAATGTGTTCAAATGCGTGATATAGGTAAAAATAGTAATTTTTGTGGTTAATGTATGGTTGGGGTTTCCTTAATGGCCGCCTCCTGGACCCAGTATTAGTTACCCGAATTAATAAATTCAAAATAAATGTGTATTTTATTTATTTACTGTTTTAAGATTTTTTTTTATATCCGTGGAAGTAATTTTTCTTATTCATTTAAGTAAATATTTACTTAATATTTATGTAAACATTTATAAAAAAAATATTTCCCTTCAGCTTTTTGAATAAATTGAAGAAAAAAATATAATTTTCTTTTCACAGACCCATGTTTTTTTTTAAAAACTTTTGTTCTTAAATCGTTCAAATAATTCAATAACACAGGGTTGTGATACATGAATGGAAAGCTGGTTAAATGAGGAAGTTTTTCTGAAACCCGGAAATCTCAGATCCTGCTTATTGAGGAGTAACGCTGGAAAGAAATATCAATAAAATGTCAGGAAATTTAGAATTGCCTTCTTTTGGTAAGATATACATACTTACATTCATTAATTTTTACGTTTACTCTCAACTAGTCTTATAGTAAATTTACTCAGCTTTCGATTGGTTTCACACCCTTTTTAGTAGTACCACCCGGAACGGAGCTACAACGATTATTCTTCTAAAAAACACGTTTGTCTCGAAAAAACAATAAAACGACGTTTTCTCCTTTATGGGCGAGAATTCGGGAAATCGTCATAGAACATTTTTTGTTCCGCTAAAGGTCCTCTATCACCCCTCACAATATGACTAGACATTTACGGGACACCCTGTATATATATTTGTCTGTTCGCGGATTTCTGGTCCCCCTAAAGGTCCGATTTTGATGAAATGTGGTACAAAAATCTGTCGTCCAATTTGAAAGGTCAAGTTCGTTAACCAGCAAAATCCGCCCACTGGAAGATGGCGTTTGGGGCGAAATTCGCGCAAAAAAATCGTAACGCTTACGTTTTTGAGTTCATAAGCTTGTTAAGTACTCTTTTTATAGGCTTTTTGGGCTAGGAAAACGAATGAAATCATTTGGTTACGTTTAGTGTAAAGAAAGGGTTAGAATCAAATATTTTATGAACAGACATGAAATGTTTTGGGAACTTCGTATACTTTCATTAATATCTCGAACACGGCTGGGAAATCGTGGTAAGTGGATCGAAACTATTTGAAAGCTTACTAAATTCTCTACAAAAAAGATTCTAAAACTATTTTTGATTAGGTTATGTCAATCGGAGAAATAAGTGCTTAAACTTTGAAGTAATTGATTTCGTTTATTCGAACAGTTCTTTTTGTCTGTTTCTATCCCTTGTTATTTTTTAATTGCTTATAGTTGGGTAATGTATTTGACAATAAAACAGATTAGGCAAAATAAGAAAAACAATTCATTGTTAGAAATATAGCTTGCCAAGAGAAAGAGATTCGATGACGTCTTTTGAATATTTTAATAGCCTTCATGCTGTTGGTTTTTTTTATTTTATTTTTCAATTGATTTTATTTGTAGAATTATTACTAAAGTAAAAGAACACAGGAATATGTGAAAAATTTTGATATTTTCCAATGCATTGAAACGTATGAAATGAAGTATCGGTAGAAGAGGATTCTAGGGTTCTGGCGGACCACGACCAGGTAAAGCCATAAAACCCTTTGAACAAAGGCCGAGGAAAATATTAACCACAATGGTTACTTAACTGTCAACCTTGGTCTTCCTCTGCCTCCCGGCATTTCCATTGGTATGTTGTATCTTATTTCTTTGTAAAATTAATTAATTTTACTATTAGCTACTATAGTTGTCATTGGTATGTAGTTTCTTATTTCTTTGTAAAATCAATTAATGTTACTATAAGCACCTTTACTTATGTAAACTTCAGTAAAATAGCCTTTTTTTCTTCTTTTTCTGTTATGTTTCTATTGATTTTCATTCTACTCATTCTAAGAATTTAAGACGAAATTGTTCTTTTATAATAAGTTAATTGTATTTATAGTTCTGTTACTTATCTCAATTATAAACTTTTTTTTTTGTTTCTGTATTAATTTCTGTTTTTCTTGTCATTTTAGCTGACGAAGGCTAAAACAAAGCGACGAAGCTTTTTAACAAAAATCTTATTGAGGTTTCTTTAGCCGAATCCCCACCGTTCCATCTTTACTTATCATCCATCTTCATGGGGAAAATATTATCTGTTTCTATTCTAAGCTTTTCAAACGACAATAGGGATATGAACAGGAACCGCGCTAAGATGATGCAGTTCCTGCGAATCGGACTTTTTTTCATTGCTTATAGTTGGATAATGTATTTGACAATAAAACAGATTAATTAAAATAAGAAAAACAATTCATTGTTAGAAATATATCAGGTTGTACCGTATGAAATGTCAGTTTTGGATTTTCCGATTTCCTTCAAATGTCTTGAAACTGTCGAGGCTCCTAATCCGAGTTCTTTGGCATATTCCCTATTGTTTGCAATTGCTTATAGTAGTCAAATTTATTTGCCAATAAAACAGGATACGTATAATTAGAATATTTTATTTTTGCGGAATCTTGGGATTCTCAGATCCCGTATGAATATCTATTGGGCCCCCTTCGTACTTTAGCGCGGTTACTCCCTATCTCCATAGGGATTACCCGCTTATGAGGTTAACCTCATGACGCAATCCGGAAGTGCCGACTAGAAACTTTCTTGTTTCAGACCCCATAGATCATGAAAATATGGGTGGTTCAAATTTGTATATGTATGTATATATATGTATATATATATATATATATATATATATATATATATATATATATATATACATATTTATATATATGCGTGTCTGTTCGCTCTCTAGCAAGCTCAAAAATGGTCCGATTTTGATGAAATTTGGTACAAAAATCTGTCGTCTAATTTGAAAGGTCAAGTTCGTTAACCAGCAGAATCCACCCACTGGAAGATAGATTTTGGGGCGAAATTCGCGCAAAAAAAAATCGTAACGCTTATGTTTTTGAGTCCATATGCTTGCAGGTACTTGTTTTATATGCTTCTTAACATAGGAAAACGAATGGAGCCATTTTCAAGGCGATATTTCTAACCGTTCCTGAGAAAAGGGGAATCAACGTTTTTGTAAGTCATTATTTTTTTGTGGGTACTTAGAATCGCGGGATTCAATTGAAATATTTTTTACATCTTGGAAATAAATCTCAACTAATATGTTTAAATTTTGGTTATATTTGGAGTTAAGGAAGTATGCGAAAAAAATATTTTATATTTATTAATAGACATGAAAAGTTTTCAAATCTTCATACATTTTTCGTAAATATCTCGATAACGGTTGGGAAATCGTGGTAAGTGGATGGTGACCATTCGAATGCTTACTAAATTCTCTACAAAAAAGATTCTGAAGCAATATTCGATGGGGCAACGTCAATCAGAGATATAAGCGCTTAAAACTGAAAAAGTGTTTGTTTTGTTGTTTTGAAAGGGGTTTTCTCTTTGTTTATCTCACTTATTAATATGGTTGTTTTTTGGTTTAAATTGAATTTATCAGTAAAATTAGTATTGTAGTAAAAGTAGCTAAGAAACTATAAAAGGTATTGGTAATAAGTTTGGATAGGCTGTGGTAATCAAGACGGCTGTGGCCAATATCATGATGGCGTATACATAGGTTTCTCCTATCTATATAACCTTCCTCATAGCCTCCAACTGAAGTTATCGTTACTGAAGGACATATTTACAGTTGATTATAACTGTAAAACGAATTTACTTAAAATGACAACGATTTTTTGGTTGTTTAGAATAGAGCCTTCTCAGGAGTAGTCAAAGAGTAAGTACATGTTCAGTACATAATTGTTTTGAGTTATACAGATTAAGAATTATCCTCTTCTGTGTAAGTTGGCTACTATCAGTTTACTGTGATTTGTGATGCTAATCTATTCCATTTCTTCGAGATGTACGTAACCGGGCTAAGATGACGCAGTTCCTGCGAGTCGGACTATTTCCTTAATATCTCGAAAAGGGTTAGGAAATCGTGGCAAGTGAAATGTAACAGTTCGAAAGCTTACTAAATTCTCTACAAAAAATGTTTTGAAGAAATGTTTGATGGGGTCGTCACATTAGGAGAAATAAGTGCTTAAAACTTAGTTAGTTAGTTTCGTTTATTTAAACGGATCTATTTGTGTGTTTCCCGCAGTTTTTTTTTCACTGCTCGTTATTTTTGTAATTTCTTATAGCAGTCAAATGTATTTGTCAGTAAACAGGATACGTATAATTAGAAGCAATGTTTGTTAGAATTCGAAGATGCCTTATGAATATCTAGATTACAGTACTGGTGTTGATTTCGTTCTTTAGAATTGTTCTTGGTATTCCCTATTTTCATCTGTTACCCATAGTTTTTTATTGCTAGTAGTTTTTTCTTATTGATTATAGAATATTAATCTATTTGGTTATAAAACAGGATACATAAAATTAGTAAGAATATTTCGGAGATTTCTGAGCAAAATGCCTCGTAAGATTGTCTACCACCACGAACGGCGTTTTTCCTCCATTTTTATCCACTAGATAGACTTTATTTGGCATATTATTCTATATATGTTTTATTAAGCAGGGGATTCTGATGAAATGTCGTGTTTTTGCTGTGGATTTTAATTACGATGTATCTGAGATTGGGTAACATTAGCGAGTCTACATAGTTAAGAACCGACGACGGAGGATTACTTCTTGCTATGATTTAGTCTACATATGTATATTAAGTCCTAAATCCAAAAAATAAACTTCACAACGGTTAGATACTACGAGCGAATAGAGAGTCGGGTCAGTGCCCGTAGGAACAGAAGGTCCACAGGAAATTTACCTGCTGGGAGTTAATCCTCAAGAGTTGTAAATATACCCCAGGTATCTGCCGACACAAATACAAAGCCTAGCTACGGTACAGAGAGCAACTTAATGATATCATTCACCAAAATTTCTTAAACTATACTAGATTCTGAAATAACACAGTTCCAAACATAGGTTATATACTAAATATTCATAAAGATTACTTAGTTGTAACCCGATTCATCAATTAGCAATCAATAGTTTTCAACACAGGTTATATACTAAATATTGATAAAAAGTATTTAATTAGAAAAAAAAACAAAATTCCTCAAGACTTGTTTTTGGACCATTTGTATCTACTCCTTAGACTTAATTAGGTATATTATTCTATATCTTGACTTGTTACTCGTCAAGAATTGTTATTTGTCCTTCTGTATCTACTAGATAGGCTATATTCGGCATATTATTCTATATAGGCTATATTAGGCAAGGTATTCTACTTAATCTTTCTTGTACTTCATCTTGATCCTTTTGTATCCACTAGAAAGGCTTTATTAGGCATATTTTGTATTGATTTATAGAGCTTTGCTTTAGAAAGAGAGCAGGATTGTGTAATTTCCGCTTCTGTGTATAAGTAACTACTGTCGGTGTCCCTGACGCCTTAATATCACTTTTATTCGAGACGTTCGAGAGGATTTCGACAATTTTCACGAGATATATATAAAAAAAAAAAAAAGTTTATTTCATTTCTAAGCTTTTCAAATGACACTAGGGATATGAACGGAACCGCGCTAAGATGATGCAGTTCCTGCGAGTCGGAGTTTTTGTAATTTTTGTCTCTTTCCCTTCGTTTTTATTGCTTTTTATTTTTGTAATTTCTTATGTTAGGAAAATGTATTTGTGTGTAAAACAGGATTTTATATTGTAAAATGAGACCAATTTTCTGTTGCTAGAAATAATGAAAAGTTTTGGGAACTTCGTATACTCTCATTAATATCTCGAAAACAGTTGAAAATTAGGGAAGTGGAAGGTTACCATTCAAAGGCTTACTAAATGGTCTACAAAAAAGGTTCTGAAGAAAGTTTTGAATAAGCGATGTCAATCGGAGAAATCTAAGATCGGAGAAGTCTAAAACTTTGAAGTAATTGATTTCGTTTATTCGAACGGTTCTTTTTGTCTGTTTTTATTACTTGTTATTTTTTAATTGCTTACAGTTGGATAATGTATTTGAAAATAAAACAGGTTAAGTAAAATAACAAAAACAATTTATTGTTAGAGATATAGATTTTGTAACTAACGGGACCCTTTCTAGTGTTGGCCGACCCTTCCAGGTAAGATCATAAATCAAGACCTTTCAAGACTAGTGTAACCAAAATTATAACTGCTTCTATTTTAATCTTTCCAGATAAGACTAGGGATAAGAACGGACCCGCGCTGAGATGATGCAGTTCCTGCGACTCGGACTTTTTTTTTGCCGGCCATTTTAAGTTTGCATTTTAACTACTTTTTGTCCGAAAACAAGTTTTACGTAAATGTATCTAGTTCTCTTACTTTTATAGATATGAAAACAGAATAAACACTAAAGCTATATGCTCTTGTTTTTGGTTCCTGAATTGTGTTTTGTAAATAGTATGGAAGTTGAAGAAAAAAAAGTCAGGAAAATTGATTGAACTTTAACGTAAAACGGGTATTTTAGAGCTGCAAAATTATTAGAAGGAAAAAAGACTCGCCTTCAATGTTTTTTCTTACATAGATGTATTATATGAACACTTGCTGCAGAAGTTTCAAGCTCGAGAACTTTTTCCTTTGTTTTATATAATTTTTCTAAGTTTGCCATAATCGTATTTCTTGCAATATTTGAAGTACAATACCTCAAAAGGGCCTGAGTCGAAAATTATGAAATTTATACAGATAAGACCTCTTTATGACATAAACAAATGATATCAATTTGGCGACTGAGACTCAACTAGGTCTAGAGTTATAGTGCATCAAAGTTGGGCTAAAATTACGTTATACGCACACATCATTTAATGACAATTCATAGTATAAATGGAATTACCTAATATTTAAAAGGAACAAAATGTTAATTATCCAATCAGTAATATTCGCTAATACCACAAAATTAAATATTTAGAAAGGTTTAACAACATATTTGAAAGAAAATGTTGTGATACAATGAGTATACATAAAAACAAACGATAAAAAAGTCCGTCTCGCAGGACTGTATCATCTTAGCGCGGTTCCGGTCATATCCCTAGTCTAATTTGGAAAGATTAAAATAGAAGCAGTTATTATTTTGGTTCCACCAGACTTTTTCTTAAAAATTAATTATTATAATGGCGTGTCAACCCTTAAGGTCACTAACGCCATTCCTGTGAGTAGTAAAGTCTTGAAAGGTCATGATTTACAATCTTACCTGGAAGGGTCCGCTACACTAGAAACAGACCCGCTAGTGACAAGGTCTTGGAATCTTGCAAATCTATAGTTCTAACAATAAATTGTTTTTGTTATTTTACTTAACAAGTTTTATTGTCAAATACATTATCCAACAAATACAAAAAAAATAACAAGAAATAAAACAGACAAAAAGAACCATTGGAATAAACGAAATCAATTAATTTAAAGCTTTAAGCACTTTTTTCTCCGATTGACATCGCCTAATTAAAACTTTCTTCAGAACCTTTTTTGTAGAGCATTTAGTAAGCTTCCGAATGGTAATCTTCCGCTTCACAAGTTTGTCAACGGTTTTTGAGATACTAACGAAATTATACAAAGTTACCAAAACTTTTTTTGTCTGTTAATAAAATATTTTATTCTAACCCTTCCTTTACTCTAAACGTAACAAAAATTTCAACATATTAGTATTGATGAAACTCGAACATGCAGAAAATGTTTCAACTGTATCCCATTATTCTAAGTACCAAAATCAAAGACAAAGAACCCTCCCTAGGAAGGACGCTAGGCAGTTGAAAAGCTATATATCTTGGAAATCCATATCTCTAACATTAAATTGTTTTTCTTATTTTTCTTAACCTGTTTTATTTTCAAATACATTATCCAACAATAAGCAATTAAAAAATAACAAGGAATAAAAAACAGACAAAAAGAACAGTTCGAATAAGCAAAATCAATTACTTTAACGTTTTAAGCACTTATTTCTCCGATTGACATCGCCTAATCAAAACTTTCATTAGAACCTTTTTTTAAGAACATTTAATAAGCTTTCTAATGGTATTCTTCCGTTTGCCACGATTTTCCACCTTTTTCGAGATATTAAGGAAAGTAAACAAAGTTACTAAAACTTTTTATGTCTGTTAATAAAATATTTTATTCTAACCCTTCCTTAACTCCAAACGTAACCAAAATTTCAACATAATAGTTTTGATGAAAGTAGAACATGCAGAAAATGTTTCAACTGAATCCCATGATTCTAAGTACCCAAACCAAAAACGGTATTCAAAAAATATTTTTCCAATTTTCTCGAAAACGGTTAAAGCTATCGCCTTGAAAATGGTTTCATTCGTTTTCCTAGCCCAGGAATCATATAAAACGAGTACTTAGAAGCTTATGAACTCAAAAACGTAAGCGTTACGATTTTTGTTTGCGCGAATTTCGCCCCAAACGCCATCTTCCAGTAGGCGGATTTTGCTGGTTAACGAACTTGACCTTTCAAATTGGACGAAGGATTTTTGTGCCAAATTTCATCAAAATCGGACCATTCGTCTTCTATCTAGAGAGCGAACAGACAAATATATATATATATATATATATATATATATATATATATATATAAATATATATATATATATATATATACATATATATATATATATATATATATATATATATATATATACAAATTTGAACCACCGTTATTTTCGGTCTCTAGGGGTTCTGAAACGCGAAATTTTCTAGTCGGCACTTCCGGATTATTTCATTGTATCAACCCTATAAGCGGGGTTCCTCCCTATGGGGGAGGGAGGAACCGCGCTAAAAGGATGAAGAAAAATTGCTATTGATTTAATACCTGGAAAACCTCTTTGTCCAACATGCAATTCAAAAATATTTTTAAACCAGACAGAAGCTTCATGGGAGGGAACACGGGCTTGCTGCCTGAAGCATACTGTTTCAGTGAAACTACTTTACACAAAGTTAGCTCAACTTGATAATCGTTAGATATTTCGCCTTTATGTAAGGTAAATAAATTTAATAAAGAACAAAGGCATTCGGTCTTAAAGATAAAGAGTGCTCAAATGACAAATGCTATTAATAGTCAATTAGAGTAGTCCTTTCATGAAGATTTAGATGAAGACCTGGTCAGTAATGACTGTACGGAAAATGAATATTATAGTTTGATACAGAAACTTGAAAAAGAGAGAGTTTTGGCCCTAATGATCCTAACAATCGATGCACCCAAAAATAAAATAAAATAAATAATGGAGCTTGACTAATAATTTTGAAAAAAAAAAAAAAAAAAAAAATGAAGGTGAGTCTTTATTCCTTCTAAAAATTTTGCAGCTCTAAAGCTCCCGTTTTACTTAAATTTCAATAACTTTTCGTTACTTTTTTTCTTTAATTTCCATACTATTTACAAAACACAGTGCAGGAACAAAAGTCAAGAGCATATCGTTCTGATAATTTTAGTGTTTATTCTGTATTGATATCTATGAAATTAAGACAGTTAGATACATTTACGTAAAACTTGTTTTCGGACAAACATTAGTTAAAATGAAGATGGAGATAGTTAGCCGTTGCAGAGATACGAAGACAAGGTATAGTTGGGATTCGGCTACAATCCCAACTATACCTCAATTTTTTTTTTTTTTTTTTCAAAATTATTAGCCGAATCCCAACTATACCTTGTCTTCGTATTAGTTAAAATGGAAACTTAAAATGGCCGGCAAAGAAAAACTATGACCCAGAAAAAGTTTTTACTGTAGCTTTGAACTCACCCAGTGAAGGAGAATAACTGGTAAAAAAATTAGGAAAATCAAAAATGTCGAGCAACAAATTTTATTCTATTTGGGTGATTTCTAATGGATTGACCTTAAACAGTAAAATATTCATCAGCATTTTAACGGTTGCCCTGATACTGAGAACTACATATATATCGAGAACAAAAATGTTCACTATGCGTACTAGAAAAATATGTGCACATGTAAAATATATGAACTAATATAAATGAACAAATATGTTATAATCAAAGCATAAAAGTTTTATTAATTTGTTTTTAGTATTTCTAATAATTGTTTCCATTGAAGTTTCTTGAGAACGTCCGGAAATTCAACATCTCTGTTCTGAAGTTAATATTTTATACTGGATTAAACAATTTTAAAATATGGGCCTCGGTACAGCCCTAACCTGGAAGTGTGGGTTGAAATGGAGACACTACTAAAGGTGATTTGTTATTGCACCGCATTGTCAAGAAAATGATTCGTGTACTTTGGCGATCCGTAAAATATGAACCCGGGGATTAATCCTGAGGTTAAACGGGGGGCTGAGAGCATTTGGGGAGTATGAAATACTAATAATCTAGAAGTTCGAATAGTTAGCCAATTAAAACGCTATTACGCTGATGTAAATGTCTTAGGTACGATATGGAATTCTACAAGAAATAATGAAGATTAGATAGTGAGCCGTCGAGGTGATAAGCAAACATGGAATAGTTGGGATTCGGCTAAAAAAAAACAAACCTCAATACGATTTTTGTAAAAAATCTATATTCAGGACGTTTCGGCTACTCTTTGGTAGCCTTCGTGAGCAATGAAAGTGCCGGGAGGCAGAGGAAGACCAAAGTTAACACTTAAGTAACCATAGTGGAAGTATCAAACTACTTACTTCCACTATGGTTACTTAAGTGTTAACTTTGGTATTTCTCTGTCGCCGGCTCTTTCATTGCTGACGAAGGCTACCAAAGAGTAGCCGAAACGTTCTGAATATAGATTTTTTACAAAAATCGTATTGAGTTTTTTTTTTTAGCCGAATCCCAACTATTCCATGTTTGCTTACAAGAAATAATGAGAGAGGACAATATTTCGAACCAATATTGGAAACCTTGGACTTAACCGCTTTAAGGGGTAATACTACCTTGTAACGCCACGTCTATGCGGCGGAATGGTTTTAACGCGGTTCCTCCCGCCCACCATAGGTAGGAAACCGCTTATGAGGTTTGACCTCATTACGCGATTCGGAAGTCCCGCCTAGAAACATAACGGTGGTTTAAATTTTATATATAGATAGATATTTATTTATTTGTGTAAGATATATCTTGTACAAATAATATCAATATTACACACTTTGTTTCTTTCCATTTTGGGTCTGGTAAATGCTATAATACTTTAACTATTTCACAGCAAATGACAATATAAATTTTGTATAGTTCTACACTTAATATATTATAATAATTGACATCATTAAATTAAATTTTATATATATATATATATATATATATATATATATATATATATATATATAGTAGACTCTTTCTTATCCGGCGTTCTCTTGTCCCTCGCTCTCTCTAATCCGGCGGTCTCCGAGAGGAATGAGTGACGGATCTCGGAAATCGCCGCGGATAGACCAGCTCAAGGGTTCCTAGAAATCCTTCCCTTCCTAGTTAGCGAAACATATGTTTCGTGATATTTTATTGAATGGAAGTCAAAGTAGGCATATTTTTTTTTTTTTTTTTTTTTTTTTTTTTTTTTTTTTTTTTTTTTATAATATGTTTATTTAACATTTGTACAATATTTAAGTACATTGGTTAAGAATGATCAGTTTATACAGGAGCTTATTTATGATCTCACATAAAAAATAAATAAATAAGTAGTGATAATAATATATACAAAAATTAATTACAAATAAAATTAAAAAAAAAAAGAAACGAAAACAGATGAAAAAAATAATATAATTAATAAAGAAAAAAAAACAACAACATAAAAATAAATTACTAATGATAATAAAGCAAAATAAAACAAAGACTTTGGAAGAAGCCAATTAATATTGACACTTCCTAATTGAGAGATTTTATTTTTCGTTTAATTACGTAATTGATCACGGGTTTTTGGGGTGGGATTGAGAGGAGAGGGATTGAGCACTGGGATTGGGATGGGAAGATAGTTTTGAGTGGAAAGTTAGGAATCGGGATTTTGCCAGTTCTTGAACGAAAGGGATGTTGAGGTCGTTATGAAGGGTTTTATTGGAAACGTAGAAAGGGGCATTAACTATTTTGCGTAAGACTTTGGATTGGAATGCCTGTATTCTCTGTATATTTGATGTTTTGGTTGTTCCCCAGAGTTCAATACCGTACGTCCAAATAGGTCTGATGACAGTTTTGTAAATAATGAGTTTGTTCTGTGTTGTGAGTCTTGATGAAGGTCCCAATAGTCGTCGTAAGATTCCGTATCTCCTGTTCAGTTCCTGTCTTTTCAGTCGGGTGTGTGGGTTCCAGGTGAGTCTGCAGTCTAGTAATAATCCCAGGTAGCGCACTTTGTTGGATACAGGAAGTTCTTGGCTGAATATACTAAGTGGAGGACGAGTTCTCTTATTAAGGGCGAATGTTATTTGGCTGCATTTCTCTGTATTCACCTTGATTTTCCACCGGTTACACCAATCCTCAACAGACTCTAGATGTTCCTCCAGGTGGAAAGTAGGCATATATGTTTCATTTTAGAGGCAGGAACTTGTGTTTCACCTAAGAAAATAAATTTTTCTACCGGGCACCTGCGGCTGGAACGCCTGATTTTGGTCTAGTTCGAACATTCATCACGAGTGGAGTTTAAGTTTTAAAAGTAATTTTAATTATCTGTACTATTTTTAATATTTAATATTAAATATGGTACCTACATCTTATTATATCCTCAAATAATGAGGGTTTTCAAATACATAGGAGCGCTTCTACCTGAATTATCTTATACAATGTTTTCTCTAATCCGACTGTACCCCGGTGCCGACGACGCCGGATTAGGGAAAGTCTACTGTATATGAATGTATGTATATGTATTAGGGTGGCCCTTAGCTATAGGGAATTTTTTTGAAAGTCAAAATGTTGTCGCTCCCACCCCCCAATTCTGTTCAAATCAACAAAAAAACAAGCTGTGCAAAATTTCAGGGCAATCGAACAACTGCTAGGCGACCCGCAAATGGTTTGAAATTGAGACATAGTATACGCAGCGATTAATTCCGTTAAAAAGGGATATACTGTTCTATCTCAATCCGTTACTTATTGAAATTTATGCAGATACATCAAGGCGACCCCAGAAATGGTTTAAAATCATTCTGAATCAAACATCTCAAAAGTCGAATCTAAAAACTTTTTGGAATAACATGGAAAAATTAAAAAATATGTGAATTTTACTAATGCACACTAGGGTGGCCCTTAGCGATAAGGATTTTTGTTGAAAGTCAAAATTTTGCTGCTCCTACCCCCCATTTCTGTTCTAATCAACAAAAAAACTAACTGTACAAAATTTCAGGGCAATCGGACAACTGCTAGGAGACCCTCAAACGCTTTGAAATTGAAACATAGTATTCGCAACGATTAATTCCTTTAAAAAAGGAATATACTGTTCTATCTCAATCCGTTACTTATTGAAATTTATGCAGATACATCCAGGCTACCCAAGAAATTGTTTAAAATCATTCTGAATCATATATCTCAAAATTTATTTTTAAAAATTGCAGGGATAACATGAAAAAATTAAAAAAATATAAGTTTTATTTAAAACAAAAATTTCTATAGAAAAAAGGCATAATGTGAACAATAAAAAAAGCCCGACTCGCAGGAACTGCATCATCTTAGCGCGGTTCCTGTTCATATTCCTATTGTCATTTGAAAAGCTTAGAATAGTAACAGATAATATTTTCCTCGGCCTTTGTTCAAAGGGTTTTATGGCTTTACCTGGTCGGGTCCACCAGACCCTAGAATCCTCTTCTACCGATACTTCATTTCATACGTTTCAATGCATTGGAAAATACCAATGCATTCCTGTGTTCTTTTACTATAGTAATAATTCTACAAATAAAATCAATTCAAAAATAAAATAAAAAAACCAACAGCATGAAGGCAATTGAAAATATTCAAAAGACGTCATCGAATCTCTTTCTCTTGGCAAGCTATATTTCTAACAACGAATTGTTTTTCTAATTTTGACTAATCTGTTTTATTGTCAAATACATTATCCAACTATAAGCAATTAAAAAATAACAAGGAATAAAAACAGACAAAAAGAACCGTTCGAATAAACGAAATCAATTACTTCAAAGTTTAAGAACTTATTTCTCCGATTGACATCACCTAATCAAAAATTGTTTCCGAATCTTTTTTGTAGAGAATTTATAAAGCTTTCAAAAAATTTCTATCCACTTATCACGATTTACCAACCTGGTTCGAGATATTAATGAAATTATACGAAGTTCCCAAAACTTTTCATGTCTGTTCATAAAATATTTTATTCTAACCTTTCCTTAACTCCAAACGTAACCAAAAGTTTAACATGTTAGTTTTGATGAAATTCAAACATGTAAAAAATGTTTCAACTGAATCCCACGATTCTAAGTAACCAAAGCAAAAACTTGATTTAACAACTTTTTTCCCCGATTTTCTCAGAAACTTCTGAGAGGTTAAAGTTATCGCCTTAAAAATGGGTTCATTCGCCTTATTAGCCCAAGAAGCCTACAAAACGAGTACATACAAGCATATGAACTCAAAAACGTAAGCGTTACGATTTTTTTGCGCGAATTTCGCCCAAAACGCCATCTTCCAGTGGGCGGATTTTGCTGGTTAACGAACTTGACCTTTCAAATTGGACGACAGATTTTTGTACTAAATTTCATCAAAATCGGACCATTAGGGACGCCAGAAATCCACGAACAGACAAATATATATATATGTATATATACAATTTTGAACCACCGTTATTTTCGGTCTCTAGGGGTTCTGAAACGCGAAATTTTCTAGTCGGCACTTCCGGATTGTTTCATGAGATCAACCTTATAAGCGGGGTTCCTCCTTATGAAGGGAGGGAGGAACCGCGCTAAAATACAAATATTGCACATTATGTTTTTCTAAGGGAGGATTTAGTAGCAGTCGGGTATTTTTTGTGGCCCCGGCAACGATCTCAAAACTTTATTTCTCATTTTCAACTTTTGTGAGAACGTTATTGCAATCCAGGATGAGTTTGACGCCTCTTTCAGCAAAGTCATTCACAACAACTATCGTCTCAAGTTTTTCAATTCCACTCTTGTAACCTGGATCATCTTTCCATGTTGAAGGGTCCTTGTCGAGGAAATCGGTGCTGATTGAAAATCTCGTGTAGAAAAATCATTTAGTTGGAGTACGTTCGTCTTTTGTTGATTTTTTTCTTCTTCCTCTTCTTCAGCATTGTCTGCTTCCAACATAACTTGAGCTATATTTGCCTTAACCGCTGTTGGAACGTTGTCATCAAATAATGATATAAGGAAGGTCATCTTCCACGGTTGCGGGAACTAAGTACTAGAGATGATTGGAAAATTTTTTTGCGGCAGCCTTACTGATTTCTGGATCAATATCCTGATAATGTATCAGTCTGATGATAGAAACCAGGCTCGAACGTACCCTCGCGCAAGAAAAATACATGTTCTTCTTAAAGAATTTTTCCACTATAAGGTATCTGAAATTGATTTTGGAACACGTACATTATGAGTGCATAAATCGCCTTTGGCATCCACCTAGCATGGCTTACAGCTCCTGGCACACGAAACGATACTCCTGTCTTCACGTGCAAAAGAGTGCGTTTTCAGGAAGCAGGAACAGACTTGATTGTTTATCTTTTTATCCAACATTAATAAGAACACGACTAATTTAATTGCCATTACTAGTGCTTACATGCTCAACATTGATTAAAAAATAAAATAACTTAAAATAAAAATTATCTGAAAAAATTACTTTCGGACGAAAATGTCAATATTTCAAGGTCATTGTGGGTCGCCTCGGAGTTGTTCGATTTAGCTAAACTTTTTCACAAATCGTTATATTGTTGATTGGAACAACAAGGGGGGTGGGAAGTAAACTTTTAAAAAGTTGAAAAATAAGGGCCACCCTAATAAATATATATATATATATATATATATATATATATATATATATATATATATATATATATAAATATTTGCCAGTTCGCTCTCTCACTGGGTCAACCATTAGTAGATTCAAGGATTTCTTGCATTTAATAACGAGGCAGGGTGTTCCCGTGGCCTAGTGGCTAAAGCCCTGGATTTTCATTCGGGGGTTGGAGTTCCACCGCGAGCAGGGATTTTTAGCGCGGTTCCTCCATCCCTCCCTAGCCATATGGATGTGAACTCATGATATTAGTGTTTTCTTAAATTATTCAATCTTTTATTAATCAGCTATTTGTAGACTTAGAGGTTTGCCTACGCCTCAAAAGTTGAATTATTTAATAAGCTCCGAGATGGTTTCTCGTTGTTTAAAAAAAAAAACCCATATATTTGAATCTATTTTTGTCTGATTTCTTAATTAAAACCAATACATGTGCTTTAGCGTGGAGGAGCTATTCTGAACGCATTCTCTAAGTTAACACGATAATAGTGATGCTCTATCCTTCCCACTCTACACGACGTGTATATTACAAGCCCATCAACCAAATATTAACTCATTCTGGTTTCAAATGGATGGATACCCAGGAGATTATGAAAGAGTGGTCGCAGAATGGCTGAACACTGAATTCCCAAACCGTTGAATCTACCACTATGGACCAGATCGTTTGCCTCATAGATCCCCTGATCTGACTCCTGTAGATTTCCATGTATGTATTTCCATGTATATGGAACTTTGAAGAGGACGGTGTACTCAGAGCCTGTGGCGATGAAGTAGGAACTCATCCTTCTCCGTAATTCCGAGGATTCAGTTAAACTGAAAATCAAGCGAAAGTCTACTCGCCTTATAATAATTAGTCCTTAGTAATAATCATTTTTCTCCCATCCATACATTTTATAGAATAAAATAAAAGGAAAACGAGATAACTTTTTAAAGCTTATTAAATGAACTTTTGAGAGGGCCAATCATTTAAATCTGTTTTTTTCGTTTTCCATCTGCAGGAAAGAGGTTTTTGTTCACAATTTCCAATATATTGTAATATAGAGAATAGAGAATAGAGATAAAATTAGAAATTTAATAAAATAAGACCCTCAAGACATAACAATATAATACATGTATTCATTATGTTTACAATAATTGTAATTATTTCCAATATGTTCATCTTTCTTCTTTCACCCTTGATTCCGAAGTTCCCCCTTCCTTTAAACACAGCAAAATGTGTGTTTTCGTAGTATGGGAAGTATGTGACATCACCATAATCGTGTGAAATTAAAGAACGTGTTCAGAATGGCTCCTTCACGCTTAAGCACATTTATTGGTTTTGATTTAGAAATCAGAAATAAGTAGATTCAAATAGATTATTTTCTAAAACAACGAGGTGCCATTTTAAAGATTATTAAATAATCCAACTTTTGTGGCGGAGGCAAACGTCTAAGTCCACAAAAAGCTGATTAAGAAAAGATTGAATAATTTAAGAAAACACTAATATCAATAGTAAACATCTACATGGCTTTTAGTATAGCTCTTAATTTACATGGAAATATTTCAATACCGGGTAATTCTTTTGGAAAATTTAATGTAGATTCTATAAATGTGATTGTTACTTACGATACGTTAATCTAAAATCTCGATATCACAGTTTTTAATAAAAAAAAAAAAAATCAATAGTTTTGAAAAGAAACAAAAGTTTGAGTAGCTCTACTGCATGTTCAGATAGAACGCTCATGTCTGCGTCCCTCAACTCAAAATTACGTGTAGCATAAACCCCTAAAGTTATGGCATCTTAATGCGGGACACCCGTAAAAAAAAAATTCAGTCCCTTAAAAGGGCACAAGGGCCCTGACGGGCAGATACTATAGAGGTATCTGATCGTACGGCACACTAGGGAGATAGTGGGGTCAGTACTATGCCCCGGCCGCCTGATTTTCCCCCTTGCTGCTTCGACTGCTAGGGTCATTAGCACCAAGGTACCCATTAATAAATTAACTAAAGGCTGGGTTGGCCTAGGGACGATCAGGGAGGCCGAATCCAACCCATGAACGAAGACACTAGTAAATAAAAATCTTTAGTGCTTGCTCGGGATTTGAACTCAGGTCCTCCAGCTTACTAGTCCAGTGCTCTACCACTGACCTAACCTCGCCACCCTCACCCGTATATATATATATATATATATATATATATATATATATATGCATATATATATATATATATATATATATATATATATATATATATATATAAGAGTCAATCCATTTGAATTGGTCCAGAAAAAAATAATCTGGTTGCTTGACCATTTTAGAAAAAATTGATATTTTTACCATCGATTACACATGGAATCAGTAGTTCAAAACCATTTTCAAAATTTTTTAGAGTCAACCGTTTGAAAATGGCAGCCACCTATGTTTCACCACGCATGCTGGTTTTTGAGTTTATAGCTCTTACGGAAAACTCATTTTCTCAGGACTGGTAAATCATAGACCAATAGTTCAGACATAAGGGTTTTCCATACAGTCATGGAAGGAGTAATCAGGAGAGAAGACAGAAGAGTGGGAGAAGAACGTAACCCACTGCGAATCATGGGCGTATATAAGGGGGGGGGGGTTGAGAGGGCTGCAGCCCCCCCCCGAAATTTTGATTTGATCGGTAAACATTTCATAAAACCCTTAAAAATAAATTAAATAAGATCATTTAGTTCAAAAAACATATTCTATTTTGGGTGTAATAGCGTTTAAGTTGGCTAAAACTCTTCCAAGATCGAAATTGTTAGTATCCCATACACCGGAAATGGTCTCAGCCCCCCCCCCCCCCCCCGAAATTTTCCCAGCCCCCTCCGAAATTATTTTCTATATACGCCCATGCTGCGAATTTCTCTCCACTTTCTATCACCTAAAACGCGTAAATTAGATGAAGTCTACCTAGTTATGTTGCGCAAATCTTCTTGCATATTAGTACAATATAAGCAATAATGTAAAGGGTATTACTTTTACAATATACAGAAAAAATAAAAAACTCACCTTTCTCGTGGCTCATCGACGGCTGAAACAAAAATAAAAATATATTACTTTTTTTGCTTGACTAATGGATATTCTAAAGTGAATTGTATCAAACACTCTATAATCTAAATCTCTAGAAGACCTCTTTTTCATAGTTATAAACTTTTAAACTGATTACAAAATAGGCTTAATTGTTCCGAATGGACTTACGATGAAATTTCATAGAATTTTACGATGAAGTTTCATAGTATTTTAGGAAGTACTACGGTACGGTATTCACAGAAAATGCTGGTTACAGCATTCCTATTTCCTAAATGTATTTATATACATAAAAATGTAATATAAGTATATACGTGAAAATCGCCAAAGGACTTTTTGACTTAGTTTTTCGATATCCGAAGTCTGTCGGCTTAAGACTGGGACTCTCTGTGAGTGTATATATATATATATACACATATATAGGGGAAGGTGTTACACCAATCTGACCACTTCAAAATTTAATTTTTCTTAGCTTAAATATTATGGTACAACATGTAGTTGTACCTTTGACCGTGGGGTGTTGTACCTCTGACCGCGTAAAAACAACACATTGTTGAAAAAAAATGTATTCAGTAATATTGTATATAATCGTAAGCTTAATTTATGCAGGACAAGCATATATATATATATATATATATATATATATATATATATATATATATATATATATATATAATTATTAACGAGGGTCATTTCCCATATGCAGAAGATTTTAAGAAAGGTTTTGGTAACATCGGAAGTTGGTAAAAACTATTTCATCTAATGATATAATCTGGTTGCAATTAATTTATCAGAGGCACGCCCGACTTATCGTGGTATTTCCGTTTTGACCTTCTCAACCAGAGGAAATTATATCTGGAATTAACATTTTCCTTACTTTCCTCAACTTCCGCCGGATTAATAGAACTTATTATTTATTTTTAGATCTGCATTCAAGTTTTTGACCCTCGCTTAGTTCTAAACTCAACTATCAATTCATTAAGAGTCTTCATAGATCTGCTATTCCATCATGGGCGTATATAAGGGGGGGCTGAGGGGGCTGCAGCCCCCCCCCCCTCGAAATTTTAAAAATAAATTAAATAACATCATTTAATTCATAAAACATATTCTATTTTAGGTGTAATAGCGTTTAAGTTGGCTAAAACTCTTCCAAGATCTAAATTGTTAATATTCCATACACCGGAAATGGTCTCAGCCCCCGCCGAAATTTTCTCAGCCCCCTCCGAAATTATTTTCTATATACGCCCATGTATTCCATAGATTTAGTTCTGTCATTCCATACTTATAGCCCCGTCATTCCATACCTATAGCCCCGTCATTCCATACCTATAACTCCATCATTCCATACCTATAGCCCCGTCATTCCATACCTATAGCCCCGTCATTCCATACCTATAGCTCCATCATTCCATACCTATAACGCAGTCATTCCCATATCTATAGCCCCGTCGTTCTATACCAATAGCTCCATCATTCCATACCTGTACCCCAGGCGTTCATATCTATAGCCCCGTCATTCCATACCTATAACTCCATCATTCCATACCTATAGCCCCGTCATTCCATACCTATAGCCCCGTCATTCCATACCTATAGCTCCATCATTCCATACCTATAACGCAGTCATTCCATATCTATAGCCCCGTCGTTCTATACCAATAGCTCCATCATTCCATACCTGTACCCCAGGCGTTCATATCTATAGCCCCATCATTCTATACCTATAGCTCCATCATTCTATACCTATATCCCCGTCATTCCATATCTATAGCCCCGTCATTCTATACCTATAGCTCCATCATTCCATACCTGTAACCCAGTCATTCTACATTTTTGGCAAGTGAAACCGGGACACAATGATATGGGATGGACATACCGGAGAACGGGGGGGGGGGTACGGAAAAGCCCTCACCTGGAAATATATTTTAAAAATTAGAAGCAAAATGACGAGTTTTAAACGTCGTAAGTAACAGGAGTGGGGAATCTGGAACCATAAATTGTTAGTCTACTTTCCTTTTAAAAATAAAAAAAATAATTTTTGCTACTTAATTTACTAAAAAAATCGCCCGGCCAAACAGTAGAGGGGCTGCCGCTGGCATGTAGATCCAGCGCACAGTGATCCAAAATGCAATATTATTGCGAAAAAACATTTTTTTAAAACTTGTCAGATCGACTTAATACATTAGATTCGTCATAATACTACCGTATAAACTAAGGATTAACTCATTTCGATAAACATCAAATAAGTTAAGCAACAAGATGAATTGACAAGTGACAAGATGAATCTCTATTTTTTACTGTTCAACAAAATTTTGTTTAATACATTTTAGGTACGCTTTAGTAGGTAAGTTGCGGCATGTAGCAACTGTTTATAAATTATGGTGTAATTGGTGTTTATTTCCTTCACTAGAAGTCTTGTGTAATCTACTTTGGGTTATTCAAGTCAAGGAGGATTCTTGCAAATAATAATTATTCATTTCTACCATAAAAATGGAAGTAATTTATTGATAATGTTTTGCCTAATAATATTTTTTGTGTTATGTATTTTTAGATGGAAATAATTTGAAATAGTAGCTATTACGATAAGAAATACGGTGGCGCTTCCGAAAATGATTAATCATAACTCTCAAATTTGTAGCATGCTTTTTAATTTGCACTACCATGGTGTTGTACCTCTGCCCAGGACTAGTTGTTGTTTATTTGACCAGGTCAAAGTTACAACACTGCTGAGTGATTTTTTCATAATTTAACTTTTATGCTTTCTGCAACAACTTTTTTTAAATTAATTAATATCGGTTGCTTTAATTGTACATAAATAATTTAAAAAATAAATAAAATAAGTTCAAACTGATTTTATCAATCCTCAGTGTAGCAGTTCATACCTATCGCCCCTTATTGTTACACTTCAAGTTCTAAGGCTTCATCCAAAAGCGCAGGAATGGAAAAATGTCAAATGGGGCCCGGCCTAAAGGGAAAACTCGTATCCTGACAGATATTCCTAAAAAAAGTCCGACTCGCAGGAACTGCATCATCTTAGCGCGGTTCCTCGTCATAGATTGTTTTTTTTTTTTTTTTTTTTTTTTTTTTTTTTTTCTTTACGGCGCATCTACATCTAGGTCATTAGCGCCAACATCCAGGGTGCAGCGAGAAATTTTACCAGCGAGCCGTGAGATGATAAAATTCCTGCCGGAGGTTGGGAATCGAACCCACCATCTCCCGCTTATGAATCCAAGGTACTAGCCATTAGACCACGGGAGACTCCGGTTCCTGTTCATATCCCTATTGTCATATGAAAAGCTTAGAGTAGAAACAGATCATATTTTCCTCGGCCTTTGTTCAAAGGGTTTTATGGCATTACCTGCTCGGGTCCGCCAGACTCTAGAATCCTCTTCTACCGATACTTCATTCCATACGTTTCAATGAATTGGAAAATATCAAAATGTTTCACATATTCCTGTGTTCTTTTACTATAGTAATAATTCTACAAATAAAATCAATTAAAAAATAAAATAGAAAAAACCAACAGCAAGGCAATTGAAAATATTCAAAAGACGTCAACGAATCTCTTTCTCTTGGCAAGCTATATTTCTAACAATGAATTGTTTTTCTTATTTTGCCTAATCTGTTTTATTGTAAAATACATTATCCAACTATAAGCAATTAAAAAATAACAAGGAATAAAAACAGACAAAAAGAACAGTTCGAATAAGCAAAATCAATTACTTTAACGTTTTAAGCACTTATTTCTCCGATTGACATCGCCTAATCAAAACTTTCATTAGAACCTTTTTTGTAGAGCATTTAGTAAGCTTTCTAATGGTGTTCTTCCGTTTCACAAAATTCTCAACCTTTCTCGAGATATTAAGGAAAGTATACAAAGTTACCAAAACATTTTATGTCTATTAATAAAATATTTTATTCTAACCCTTCCTTAACTCCAAACGTAACCAAAATTTCAACATATTAGTTTTAATGATAGTAAAACATGCAGAAAATGTTTCAACTGAATCCCATGATTCTAAGTACCCAAACCAAAAACGGTATTCAAAAACTATTTTTCCAATTTTCTCGAAAACGGTTAAAGCTATCGCCTTGAAAATGGTTTCATTCGTTTTCCGAGCCCAAGAAGCATATAAAACGAGTACTTATAAGCTAATAAACTCAAAAACGTAAGCGTTACGATTTTTTTAGCGCGAATTTTGCCCGAAACGCCATCTTCCCGTCGGCGGATTTTGCTGGTTAACGAACTTCACCTTTCAAATTAGACGAACGATTTTTGTACCAAATTTCATCAAAATCGGACCATCAGGGAAGCCAGAAATCCGCGAACAGACAAATATATATATATATATATATATATATATATATATATATATATATATATATATATATATATATATATATATATATAAATATATACATATATATATATATATATACAAATTTGAACCACCGTTATTTTCGGTCTCTAGGGGTTCTGAAACGCGAAATTTTCTAGTCGGCACTTCCGGATTGTTTCATTGTATCAACGTTATAAGCGGGGTTCCTCCCTATGGGGAGGGAGGAACCGCGCTAAAAGCTAATTATTGAAGCTGAAAAAAACAAAAAAAAACAACAAAATCAGTACCCTAAACGTAAGACACCGCACACAAATGAACCCCTTCCTGAAAAACTGGTAAATAAAAATAATTGTTCTAATGACAGTTAAGATTCTGATATTTACACCGATATTTCTCCAGGAGAAAGTGACGTTGATCTGTCTGATAAATGTCGTGAGTTATGTACGAGATGACCAGCAACAATTTGAACAATATATGACTTGGGAAAAGGAAATTTTATTCTTGTTAAAAATAAAAGTAAAAAGACTATTGGGGTCTCCCGTGGTCTAGCGGCTAGCGCGCTAGATTCATAAGCGGGAGATGGTGGGTTCGATCCCCACCGGCGACCGGAATTTTCTCATCTCAGGGCTCGCTGAGAAAAATTCCTGGCTGCACCCTGGACGTCTGCGCTAATGGCCACGATTTGTCGATGCGCCTTAAAAAAACAAAACAAAAAAAAAAAAAAAAAAAACTATTATATATTTAGTCGCAGGGATCTTTGATATTAAATGCCCGATGTTTAAGATCTAATATTTGAAAAAAAGAGAAAATTTGTATGACATTGATATAGAAGGCATTGTGGCTAAACTCCCATAGCCCTACTATTGCTAGCGGATCTGCTTGGCAGTTAAAACGTTTATCATTTGGAGTGGGTTTTTTTTCAGCATATAAAGCAGGATAACATACTATCAATAATAGCTTTTTTATCATGTTTATATGCTTGTCTTAAATTTAAAGCTTACGATTATATACAATATTACTGAATACATTTTTTTCTACAATGTGTTGTTTTCACGTGGTCAGAGGTATATATATATATATATATATATATATATATATATATATATATATATATATATACATATGTAATAACTTTGTAATTTAATCATTCTTTCGAGGCCTGTAGCTTTGTTATTTTTAAAAGAGTTTTTTTATTGTTATTTCATTCGCTATTATATGTATATGAATTCTTACCAGAATAATAAATCTAGTTATAAAAAGAAAAGGAGTTGTTTATCAACCTTACATATATATATATATATATATATATATATATATATATATATATATAGAGAGAGAGAGAGAGAGACAGAGAGAGAGAGAGACGTATAAATATTGCAAACAAACTTTTTTTTTTAAATAGTACAAATTCCTAATAGCTTTTTCAACATTTTCATTATTGCTCAATGAAAAATACCTTCTAAATTATTTAAAAACTTTATTCGTTAACTTTAGTGGCCGTTAAATTTTTCTTCCACTAATAAATAAAATGATCTACATGAGTCTGAAACAGTTTACGATAATATTTAAAATCAATTTGTGAGGGGGGCTGAGCGGGCTGCAGGTCCCCCCGAAATCGGAAAAAATGTGTCATAAAAACCTTAAAAATAAAACAAATAAGATCAATTAGTTCAGAAAGAAACAATTTGTTCTGGGTATAATAGCGTTTTAATTAGCTAAATATTCCAAGTTCTCCATACCCCACAAATGCTCTCAGCCCCCCGAAACTCCCCCCCCCCCCGAAATATACGCCCATGCATTCCATAGATTTAGCACATTAATTTCATGAATATAGCTCATTCCATAAATTTAGCACCGCATCTCCCTATCAATAGCCACGTCAACACACGCAAATAACGTTTTCTTTAATTCGGCCAATTTATTTTTGGCTGGTTTTGTAGGAGGCGGGGGTGTGTCCTATCCATCTCCACCGGGAGTGCCTATTGTGTATGATAGAGCTGCCAACAAACTCCACAAATAGACTATCTGTGTCCTTTAAAAATAACTGGGTAGAAATAGGTTCAAATGAGTCAGGCTATTCCTGATCCATATTTAAGAGATGTAAGGCTATACTGGATCCGGCGTTCTTACTTCATAAATGGACCAATAAAGATTTAGATTTTGTACAAAAACGTTTGCCAAAAGTATGCATGAAAAATTATTATTTGGTTTCGGTACTCGGTACATGATAACGTGTAAAGTTTACTCTTTTTCTGCATACTTACGAATAAAAATAAGAATATCTTATTCCAACTGTTCACATATTAATTTGGACTCTTGGGCAACAAATTTAGAAAGTACAACTTCAAACGATCTACCTGACAGATTAATAAGTATCCAAAACTAAAATCGCAAAAGAGCACACGATCTTCTTAAGTCCTTTAACCAGCTGAATTCACCCACCGAAACACTTTTTTCATCGCAAAATAAATCATAGCTCTTTTAAAATATATATAGGCACGGAGAATCGAATAAAACCACATTCAATGCGACATATTTACCTCCTCGATCAAAAAACTAAAAAAAAAAAAAAGGATTACAGTTTTGAATGCTAAAAAACAACGGAGGGCCTGTGCATTTATAAGTTCTAAGATAAATGTATTTTTGTCGTGTTTGAAAAATATTATTTTAGCTAACATTGGGAGTTTTGAAATTGTTAAATATTTTGGTTGAGAGATTGTGATAGGAGGAAAGTAACAAATCATTCAAAACCCTAAATGTACTTTATTTATCGATTTAATTGAAATATTTTCTAAATTTTTGAAATTCATCTAAACCGTAATGTTTAAATATTGGTTTCATTTGGAGTTAAGGAAGTTTTCGAAAAAAAAAAAAAATGTTATTAATAGACATGAAAAGTTTTCGGCTGTATATATTTCAGTAATTGTAAGGTGGCCATTCGAAAGGTTACTAAATTCGCTACAAAAAAAAAAAAAAAAAAAAAAAAAAAAGGTTCTGAAGCAATAATCGATTAGGCGATGTCCATTGGAGAAATAAGTGCTTAAAACTTCAAATGTGTTTGATTTGTTCTTAGAACGGGTTTCTGTAGTTGTTTAACTCAGTTTATAATTGGTTGTTTAATCGAATTTATGTGCAAAATTAATATTATAGCAAAGAAAACAAGAAAATGAGAAACTTTTTGGTAATAGTGTTCTAGGTAAGGGTACCCTACCCTGTCACGTATCTGGGGCGATACTTTCTCAAAAGATCTAACCAAAATAATAACTGTTTCTATTTCAAGCTTTCCAAATGAAACTAGGGATAAAAGCGGAACTGCGCTAAGATTACGCAGTTCCTGCGTGTCGGAATTTTTTGTATTACAGTTTTACTAGTAGATATTTGTGTTTGCCGGAAAATACTGAATTCGTTCTAAGAATCCAATTATTTCAGATTACTGGCAAACTCAGGGTTATAGTTCGGAGACTATAGCGCTTATGAAGTTTGCTATAATTATTTTCGTTGCTAATGAGAGCGTGATGGTCAGGCCGATAATAGATACTTGGACCTGAGCCCAGTATAAAGGCTGGTGGATTCCGAGGTTCTCTTCATGATTTAGATCGGACCTTCTGTAGTTGTAATTATTCAAGTACTTGAAATAAAAGTCCGACCCGCAGGAACTGCGTCATCTTGGCGCGGTTCCGTTCATATCCCTAGTGTCATTAGGAAAGGATTAGAAGCAGTTATTGGTTGGTTCTGACCGATCGTGAAAAATATAAAATGACACCTCAAAGAGAAGGAAGATTCTAAGCGGAAATGACGCCCACACCTCAACGTTCTCCATGGGAAACACTATTACCAATACGTTTCTCATTTTCATACCTTATTTTATTAAAATACTAATTTTACTATGAAATGTAATTTAAAAAATACCGAATTAAAACGTTAGGTAAACAGTGACAAAACCCCGTTGAAATGAACAAAACTTAACAATTTTGAAGTCTAAAGCACTTATTTCTCGGATTCAGATCGCCCCATCGAAAATTACATTAATACCTTTTCTGTAGATAATTTAGTAAGCTTTCGAGTGGTCACCTTCGACTAATATCGATTTTTCAACCGTTTTCGAGATATTTTAGAAAATATACGAACATTTTAAGGCGTTTCATGCCTATTAATGAAATATTTTATTTCTAGTACTTCCTTAACTCCAAACGGAACCAAAATGTATCTATCTCAGATTAGATAAATATACAAAGTGTGGAACAAGTTTCAACTGAATTAATCGTTTCTAAATACCCAAAGTGAAAATTAGTATGAAAAAGTAGGTGTTTCAATGTTTCTCGAAATCGGTTATAGACATCGCTTTACAAATGGTTTCATTCGTTTTTCTACGTTAATAGACCTATAAAGTACCTGCAAGCATATGAACTCGTAAACGTAAGCGTTACGATTTTTTTCGAATTTCGCCCCTAAAACCATCTTCCTCTTGAAGGATTCTACTGGTTAACGATCTTAACCTTTCAAATTAGATAATTTTGAGCCGTTGCTAATTTAGCTCTTACAGCAACTAGGCTTGTTGAGGTTGCAAGCCTCATTAAGAACGATGAAAGAGACGCCCGAGTGTTGGGATTCTCAGACTAAGCCCTGAGGAAGCCTGCAGTATGACTAACGAAACGTCGGCAAATAAGTTTGTGACACGGTCAATACCAGAAGACTATAATATTTGTAACAACAAGTCAATTTTATTTATTCGGGTATTTTATTTGTTTACTTTTCGCATGAGAAGTGAATAAGTGGATTTAATTTTTTTTTTTTTTTTTTTTTTTTTTTTTTTTTTAGTATCAATTTATTTGAAATCTGTACAGGTTAACAGTACAATGATCAAGTATGTTGATCCAGATATTATGTACAAGTTGACAAAACTGGCAAAAGTAAAATAAAATAAAAATAAAAAAAATACAAAATTTGGAAGAAGCCAACCATTGTTGGCACTTCCAGAGGTGTCTTAATAAATATTTTATTGATCATGAAAGGATCAGGCAAGTAAATTGTCTCGGGGCCACTGTCTCTTAAGCCGCCTGGGAGGATTGTCTGGATGGTATTGGGAAGATAAGGATTGACCTACGGGATTAGGATGGTAAGACAATTTGGAGTGGAACGTTTGGAAACGGGTTTTAGCGAGGTCAAGGACAAATGGGATGTTGTGGTCATTGTGTAGGGTTTTGTTGGATACATAGAAAGGGGCATTTACAATTTTACGGAGGACTTTTGACTGGAATGCCTGTATTCTGTTGATGTTGGATGTTTTTGCAGATCCCCAGAGTTCAAGTCCGTATGTCCATATTGGTCGGATGATTGTTTTATATATCGTAATTTTGTTCTGTGTCGATAGTTTAGATGAAGGTCCAAGGAGTCGTTTAAGTAGTGGATTTAATAGAGTCTACTTTGTTTACTATTTGTTTACTTTTCGCATGAGAAGTGAATAAGTGGATTTAATAGAGTCGCTTTCCAATAATTACAAATGTACCCATACCGGCCGCAATATTAGGTTCATTGAAAAACTATCAACATATGTAGTGGGCATTTACTGACCAAGACGTGTTGTAAAAATAAATGAACCGCTACATTAGGTGTGGGTTTTTACTTCCCTCTCATTTCTCCTTTCTTGCTACTTAACTCGACAGAAATGTTCCCGAACCAAAAGGAAAATAGGTTCATTCGTGGTTGGGGTTTTCCCTGTATTGTGTTCACATTGAATTTAGGGGTAATACTACCTTGTAGCGTTTTTTTACCATTTTTTTATTGGCTAAAATTCTTCCTTAACTAATCAAAAATGATATCCAAGAGTGTTTAGACGAAGACAATTTTTTTTAAATGTGCAAAAAATACGATTTTCTGAGTGAAGTCCTGATGCCGAATGAACGTAATGCTGATTTGAAGATACTTTTTTGAGCGAGCTTCGATTGGTCTCTTTTTAATTGTTAAGTTTTTTCTTTGTCCTCCTTTAATGCCTTTCAAAATTGAAACCCATTTTTTAAAATCTTTATTACAAGAAAGTATGGGACAAATTAAACAAGAAGAAAATTAACATTTCTATGTTTTTCAAATCGGCGGATGCTCTGACGTCTTCAATTTTTGCCAGATCAACTTCAAATTTTAACTTCAGCTTTCTAATGATATTTGCTAGTAAATTACGAAGGATATTTCCGATTCATTGGATTATAGAGATTTTATGGCCGATTTTTGACGGATTATTTATTAGAAGAAAATGAATAATTGCATACCATTTTCGAAAAAGTCCGTCACGCAGGAGCTGCATAACTAAGCACTTTCCTCAGAATTTGGGTAGTGTAGACTGCTTTCCAGAACAATTTGCTTAAAATATCCTACATAAATAAAATAAAAACATGAATAGTTCTCTTTTAAATTTGTAATGAGTAACTGATCAATTATTAATTTGCTTCCAGAGTTATGTTTACACATGTTACCTATTACACTACGTAATAAATACAAAAAACCTCATATTATCGTATTTTGATCTAACGCAGGAACAGGATACAGTCCCTCTAGCGCTCCTTGCGGCGCCTTTGTGGACCTATGTCTGGCTGGCTTTTCTATTGAAATATATTACAAAGTAAACCCCCCTTTCCGATTTACTGATTCAGCTCATTTTTATAACACTTCTTTCTCATGAGTTACCCACGACGTATACCGCGTTTCGTTAGAATACAGCAGAAATTACGACCAGTATGAGTATATTAGGAATTTGGGTCCGGAGTAAACCCCCCCTCCTAATGAACCTATTTAGTTTATTTTTACATCACATATTTACCTGTAGAATACCACTACGAATACCGAGTTTCGTCGAAATATACCTAAAATCACGGCTGGTAGTGGCGAATTGGTATTGTCGGTCCGGAGTAAACCCCCCCTCCTTATGAACCGATTTAGTTCATTTTTATATCTCACTTTTCTCTCTATATTACCACTACGAATACCAAGTTTCGTTGAAATATAACAAATATTACGGCTGAAATGGTCAAATTAGTGTTTTGGGTTCGGGGTAAACCCCCCTT